>JAIUCT010000007.1:9362820-9458310 GCA_021307375.1 Tetraneura akinire
ACAGGCTAGGACCGTGCGTACGAGTAACTTGAATGGACTTACCTTTAAGACTAACCCAAGCATTTAATTGAATTTCATCTTCTGTATAAAATGTTCGATTATACGGAATAATAATATACATATTATATATATATATATATTATATAGTTCATCAATTTATTATAGTTGTTTGCTTCCCTGCGTGCGGTATAATTCTAATTCGCAAAATGCTTGACAGAGGTTGGTCGGCATAGGAACAACCCTACGATCCCTTTATAATAATAATAATATAAGTTCATAATTATTCTGCATCCAATATTATATACACTCCTCCGTACACCCATTTTGAAAATCGGATTTTAATAAAACCCTCCAGGGAACTACTGTGTGTCCGAAGACAATTATTACATAAAACAAACAATATTAATTATTAAATTTTCTATTGATTTAATCGTTACTGGTACCTAATTGTCTCTCGATGTAATATTTATATAAAACTTTTTTTTTTTTTTTTTTTTTAATTAATTATATATCACATTAATTATATTGTTTTAAATTGGGTTAATATATTGATCGATATTTTACAGTTTTAAATCATTTTACTGTATTATTTAAGTTTTCATTTTTTAATGTTGTAATTAACGTACTATTTCGTATGCGCATATTATGTTTATTATTTTATTTGGATTGTAGTAATGTTTATCTCGTCAATGATTATAGTCGCATAAATAAACGCACGGTGTTATTAATTTTAAAAAAAAAGATACCAAAAATTTTGTTTTTAAACAAAAAAAATTATGATGATTTTCTTTAACTATCTCGTTTTTCGTTTTATTAATTTACTCGTATCTATCCATGTTTTTTTTTTTTTTTTTTGTTGCATTTTAATGCGAATAAAATGGATTTTTCTCGTTGAAGGTTTACGCATATATGAATAGTACTATAGTACATTTCTTAAATTTTAATCAAGTATTCGATCTAATAGGTAAGCGTTTATTATGTTATTAACAAAATGTGTTGTTCGTGAAAATGGATATTTCTCACGCAAATATTTATATATAAAAAGAAAAACATTTGTATGTATATTTTAAACTATATACGCCCGTTGTTATAATTATTATTCTCACATTTTATACTTAAATCGATTTCGAGTCGGAAGTTATTGTGCTGGATGCAGATTATTATTATATGTTTTTTTTTTTTTTTTATATATTTTTTTATTTTATTTTACATTACAAATTATATTTAATAATGGTATTAATAAAATATATTTACTTTTAATGAATATAAAAAAATATTGATAGGATACATGAATTTTTAAAAAAAATGTAGTTTTTATTAACTAATATTTTTTTGTAAGCATGTTAAATATTTTATCAAATCATACATCTAGTTTAGGTTTGTAATTTGGTTTATTCGAATAAATTATGTATGTATATATATTATAATTATATTAAACTTCATATAAGGTAAGGTCAATAAGAGTTATCAAAATATCATGTGTTAAAAATGGTTTTTATTACATAATAGATTTTTTTAAGTACCAGTATATTTAGATAAAAAGAATTAGAAACAATGTAAAATTTCATTATATCAAGAATATTGATACAGGAATAAGGAGTTTTATATTATAACATATCTATAAATAAATAATAATTTCTATTATTATATTATTAGGTTTATACATAATATATTAAGATATAATTGGCATAATAATTAAATTTAGTATAATAATTTTCAGGCACTACGTTAGTGATAATTAGTAATTGAAAAATAATTTAATACACCTCTATTACATATTTGTTCCATTTTAAATGTTTTTAACATTGACTAAATTATTTATATTTATAATATATTCTAGATTATAATGTGTAGTACTGTACAACACATTTTAGACTATTTTAGTTATGTGTCTCATTCTAATATTATAGATTTAAAAAAAAAAAAAACCGTAAATTGCAATTACTTTGCTCTTTTGATTAATGAATTTCAATCACAAGAATAATGATCATGTCGCATGCCTGCAACTATTATGTATACTCTCTTATTGTGAGGTAAATGTCGTGGAAGACCATTTTCGAACGTCTTGGTTTATGTAGTTGACTTTTCGAGTATGGAAACTTTTTCATTTCCATTTTTTCTTTAAACTTCTGTTTGACCAAAATATCTTTCAGTCCTAGTGTGTTGTGTGTTTGTGTTTGTGATAGGCGGAGGTATAGGTGATTGAAACGAGGTGGGGGGGGGGTGAGATTGGTAGGAAAAAAGTTACCGGCCATTAGATGTGTATAACAACAAATCACATTAAAAACCGACCAGATGCGACCTTGGTGCGTAAAGTGTAGCGGGGTGGTAAAAATGGCGAAGAAAATGAAAATTAATGGGAGAAAGTTAAAAGACCGTGGCGGCGACGACCTGACGGTAATTTTTCTCGCTCGGTTACAGAGAGTTAGTCAGTGTAAGAGAGAGAGAAAAATTCGCATGGATATGACGCCCCTACCTCTCATCATCCATCCACTATCACCGTCATTTTCGGTGGTTTACTGTTATTATAAAGTTTACACGGCCCAAGGGTTGATTGATACCGTGCGGGCGGCGAGCGATTAGGGAGGTGACGTGCTCGTTTATCACACCAGAAGCCAAAACAAACGGTATATAATGTCAATTAATTCGCTAATTCTTCCTTTTATAACCTTTCCACCCCTCCACAGTTTCGGTATCCAAATAAATATGTATGTAGGCGTCTCGTACCTTTAATTTAAATGCAAATAATTGAGCACATTATTATGTATGATCGAACGCACTTATTGGAACTTAATGTATTGTTGCAATTTACTTTTGGTTATTCTTAGGCGCACTGCCGTATCATAACGATACTCTGTAATATTACTCATTATTGCTGTTATAGCCATTACAATATACGTAATAAAAATATTTTAAAAATTATGATGAACCGTATCACAAGATTTTATTAAAATTATAATATAATAATTTTATTTTTGGATAAATTTTGATGAAACGCGATTGTAAAATATTTTTAAAACGAATTTCAAAAATTCTGGGAAAAAATAATACTTTATCAAAAATGTCAATAATTATAATATTTCAGTTTCATTTATTAATTTAAATATTTGTTTCGTTCAATAATTATAATAATAATATAAAATAATTTGCATATGCGAACGTGATGAATTATTATTATTTTCATATTTATTTCGTAATACAATATTGATTTTCATTTTGAGATATATAAAATATTCGAATTTTTTTTTTTATCATTGTTTTTTTTTATATTTTTTTTTTTTTATAGAGCTTTTTTATTATTATTAAATATGCTTAATATATTAAGCAATTTATATCTCTATAAGTACAAAATAACTTTGAAATTCCATAAATTAAATTATCGTACAAAACATTTATATTTTATTACTCGTACATACTCGAAATTAGTCAAATAGTAAGAATTCATAAATGAATATTTTTACACATTATTATGAAATATTTAAATAAATAAGTGATGATTAAGTGTATTTGTATTTAAAAATAACTATTTGCACAACATAATTTAAATGACGCGAGAAAATAATAGTAATTAATCGTTCAATTACTTCAATAGATAAAATATTTCTTCTGGGAACATATAATTTTAACCAAAGTAAATCATAAACTATTTTAACAAATTCATTATATATAATTATTAATTATATGCAATAGTTACTATAGTATTAAAATATTTTCTAAATATAATTTGCACACGGCGTACACATAATATTTAGAAACTTTTTTTTTCTATTCTTTATATGGCTTTATATAGACTAAAGTAGTAGTTTATCGATAAATATACACACACATATATATATATATATAATATATATATATATATTATATATATATACATTTTTATTATATATTATGTATTGGACTGGCCAGCCGAAAAGGTACATCCCGCCACCGGTGTATCCGTATAAACCAATCGAAATTTCCGGAATATATCGCCTTCAGGGTTGAGAATAATATACGACTTATCAACCGCAGGTATATACCCTGTATTTTTTTCCTTTGAGAGGGCGTTCTTTCCTTCTTTCTGTATATTGTTTTTCTTTACGACAAAAATAAATAATACGTTTTCCCTTCAAAGATTAAATATAGAAAAAACGACAAAATATATATAACTGAAGAAAAAAATGAATCAAATTCAAATACTTGAAAAATGCCTTAAGTGCGTCTTCTGAAAAAATAAAAACAATTCCAAACGTACCTATTATTTTGCATATTTGGTTTTTACATATACTATTGTCGTTTGTATTTTGTACACAATTTGATAATAATAACTCTGTTATTTTTTTTTTTAAATTAATCCTTTCACTCTCTTCCGCAACTTGACCTTCTCTCATTTGACCCTTCTTGTATTTTGCTAAAATAATCATAAAACAGAGACTGTTACAACCCAATTTGTTATTACTGTTGAAAAGTTCACCGTTTCCCAAGGAGTAGAGGTAGTTATGTGAACTCTAGTTGTGGATGAAGGGGTGAGGTCGTGCGTGTCCGGACTTTTAGACACGACATATATAATATGTTTCGACACTTTTGCGCGAGGTCTTAGAGTTTAAGGAAATAACAAAAACATCGGAGGAAATAATTAAATTTTAAAGGTCTTATGAATTTATCATTTAATACAAATGTTATATTTAATTTAAATATATTTTATTAGTATTATGTATTATTCTTACATTTTATTAATTATTCTATTACTTTTATAGTTTAATAATAATTGCAAATATTTTAATAATTAATTAACTGATTTTCACCTACCTATAATTTTATTCCTATACGTATTTCATGCCTTAATAAAAACCTGCATTTAAATAGGTATTCGTTTTTATTGTATTAGGTACTTATAACCATAAAATTGTATTATCTAAATTCATTTTATTAACCTAAAATTTAATGTTTATGTTTCCTTTTGTTTTATTAAAATTATATCAAATAATATAATATTATTTCTATATGTATGTAGTATAACTTATAATGTTTTTGACAATAATATATTTATTAATATTTTTCTAATTTGACTACCTTCGGTATTTTAAAATGTTTTCATCATTTTCTATTTATTTTAACAACTCTGTTTTTCCAGTATTTTCGTTCTGAAATACAAATTAATAAAATATTAATTATATATTTTAGTTTCATTATACGTATATCAGTTTATTAATTTACAAATATGAATACAATGATTTAAATGAATGCATTCATAATTAAATTTAAATTACTTATAACATCGAACAATATTATATAAATATTCTAAATTTTATTAAAATTATTTGGCTACAAACAAATTGTTTTTTTGTTTAATCATACACTTTACATCAAATATGATATTTTATATATTCTATGTTACATTATGTACATAATACATGTAACTTAGTTATCATGAAGTAGTTCAAATGTGTTAGGTCGACTTAACCCTTGAATACCCTTTTCTATAGTTTAGAAAGCGGTTGGTAAACGATTTTAGACTATGGCCAGCGGGTGCCGAGGACTGCTAAACTCAATTTAGTTAATACCAAAATAGGATTACGTCAAAATTCATCATCGGCTGCTTTTGCTGCACCGTATACAATCTGATGATGGTTTATATGTAGATTCCCAAGTGAATAAGGCATGTGTGTGTAGTAGTAAAGTGAGCTTTTGTTTCAACCACCATAAGCTGCCTTTACCATGCACGTGGGATTTCCCCATCATACATCCCATTATTGGCATTTATGTCATCCTAGTTGCATAATGTCGATGCATTCTGTTTTTTCTGTAAACATCAATAATATACACATATTCGTACGTTGAAGCTGAATTATTCCTCTCTGCTATTTTCACATTTATTGTATAATATATATTATAGGTATACCAATGAATTATAACCGTCCGTATACCGGGGACTTTATGTTTACCAATCGCTAAAAACCTTATATTTTTCGTCTGTATTCGTATAATTCGATTAAATATTTATTTACATTAATATATTAAACTATTATAAAAAAATTAAAATAATATCTTTATTTAGTTTATCTTGTATGTTTAGTATACGTTTTTTGACTTTTAGTTTACGTCCTGTACTGTTTTCAAAATGTATTATGTTATATTTCTTTTTCTTTTGGGCAAGAACTTTATTTAATTTATTTTAATATATTTTTTAATAATAGTCTTTTAATTTGCTTTTTTCTATAATATTTTATTATTACTTTTATTTATTGTGTTTATTAGAACTATAATAATACTTTATGATTGTTTTAAAAACGATATTGTTGAACTGTCGAAGTATTATGAGTTATAATTTTTATTATTACGAAAGCGTGGATACACAGGTCCTGAAGGGAGGGGACAATTATACATCAATGAATAAATTATTGTAAATTATAAAATTATTAGGAATTGTGTTATTATAAGTCTAAATAAAAATTAGTTGTACATAGAAATTAGTCATATTGATGATATGTTTGGTTTTAGAATGTAATATTTAATAGAATTAATTTTAGAATATCGTATCACATATCATATATCATCATAAATCTTTGTTTACGTATTGTCGTTGGGGTTCAAAAGGAAATATAAGGAAATATATAACTGGTTGTAGATCAGCAGCGGCTATAGCTACTCGTATTTCAATATAATGAAAATAGAAAATTTTCAAAGGGGAAAAAATAATTAAATGTTTTTTGTACAACTTCTTTATAATTTGCATGCAATTTTTTTTTTTTTTAATTAATCATAAATGGAATATTTAAAACTTTTTCTGCAAACGGGAGGAGAAATTGCCCTTATTGTCCCCCCTTGTATCTGCCATTGATATTACGAAATATATTTTAACGTAATTTGAGAGTTATTAAATTAAATTTTAAATCATCTTAACTTATATTTTCTTAACAACTTAATGTTTTTTAATTTAAAATATTCCAATAATTATATTTAAAAATTCAAGCTTTTTTCTTTATATTGTTAGTAATTCTTTATGAATTATCATTTTATAACATGTAGTTAATCAAAATGTTCATTACATTTTTATAATATAATTTTAATATTATTTAAAATTATTTATTACTACTATTTATTTATTTATTGGTATAAATTTGTAATTTAATTAAGTACCAATTATTTTTCAGTGTCCAATAATATATATTTAAACTTGATATTTAGTGTAATAAAAGTTCACTAGAATGATCATATAGAAGCTTGATTTTAATTACCATTTAAACATGACTCCTTTTATCTATATAAATATATAATCAAATATCTCCTTAATAAACCTTAATTAATATGTTAAATGATATAAGATCATAATATTATTATATATTTAATTAAAAAAAAAAAAATGTATTCATTATAAGTATAATGATTTTTTTTTTTTTTTTATTATATATATCTACTGTACTTTGGTGATAACGCAGTGCAGACGATTTATAAATTATAGTTGTTAAAAAAAAAAAAAAAAATCCTAATAATGTACTGATTCAATTTTAAATTAGATAGGTATTTACTATTTAAATTATCGTTCCTTTATATTCATTCCTATATTTTGTTTTAATATAACCATTATTTTTTATACCAACACATTTTTCTTATTTATATTTTATTTGATTTACGTATATACATTACCTGAGGTATTGTTTATATGCTCCATGTTATTGTTTAATGTGGTCTTTTCTTTACTGTGTGGTTTTTTCTCATCATTATCACCGTGGGTTTAATGTTAAGAGCGGAGGAGGTTCTCTTGCTGCACTGCGGCCACAAAAACGCTATTAACGTTTTGTTGTTGTTGGCCGGGCGTGTTGTTCTTTTTGCCGTGGCGTACATTCTCCGTGGCACTAAAGGGCGTGTCTGAAACGTGGGATTTAACACCTACTCTTAGTGTTCCTGCTGTGGTGGATGAAGAACGGGTCCAGCTTTATTAATATTTACAACGGCGTCCCTTTGCCACCGTGTTTTAAGAGAAAGAGCCTTCGGGGGTATTGTCCCACCGCTCTTCCGCGGCCGTTTCACCGTCGGCAGAGGCAAGAGGATTACCGTTTGGACAAAAGCTGCCGCGTTTCGTCTTGCGATTTATCATCGTTGCGACCTTTCCCGCGCCAAAGATAAAACTCTTAATCGCGCTACGATTTTTCCTCGTTTTCTTTTCTCGTTGCCCTCTGCCATCGTATGCCAACCAAAACGTTTATATAATAATGTCCGAAGGAACGAGGCAACCTGTCATAAGTCTGATTATTCATTTTTTTTTTTTTTTTTATTTTCTGTCCCTCGCGAATCAGCTTACACGGGGTTGTAGTATAATTCCGTCATTTTTAACTGATGGAAATGTAGAGCGTGCGCGACGAATATTTCAAATCATTCTTTTTATTGCCGTTGCCATTTATTTCTCTCTTATTCTATTTATTTTATTATTATTTATTTATTTATTTTTTTTTTTTTATCTTTAAGCTTACCTACTACCAAGTAAATATAATACATACATATATCGGAAATACAACCTACCTGTAGTAAAGTTTCGATGTGTAAATATATATGCATATACGTTTTTTATGGTTCCTACAATTTTTCATATGCGCTATACCAAATATTCACTTATGTGCGTTAGTATATATTGTTTATATATGTATACAGTGTATATACGTATATGAACATTCACATATATACACATATGTTTTTGTATTGTATGGTTCCCTGGTGTGATACCTATCCAAACAGTAGGAATAGATGGCAATATGAAAGTATCAACCGGCAGAATTCATGTTTGTTTTCCACTTATTTGTATTTTTTTTTTCTGCAGTGTTACACGTGGATGTAAAGACGAAATTCGTTCTCGTACAACTCTGGGCATTGCGATTGTATTAAAAGTTTTACTAGGGTAAAATTGAACGAATCGTAATAATAGAACGATTGGATAGCTTAGGTAGAAGGGTAAAATGTTTGAAGGCCAGTTAGATATCCATAGAATGTATTATATGATGTTATTGTTACTGCGTATACTGGCAAATGTTATCATATTGTATTTTTTCAAATATCCTCGGAAAACACAAAACGATCAATTGGTATACGTTGAATTCTTGTGTCCCACTAGAGGATTCTTACGTTTAATTTTCATTATTCAATACATGGACTTTTAATGAAATACAGTGTTACAATAATGTTAATTGGACATAATAATAATAATTCAAATAAATTGAAATTCAACCTAATTAAGTATATCATATACCCATATTTTATAAATATATAATAAATCATTTATTTTTCGTAATGGTTATTATAACTGTATTTTTGTTACCGCTATATTTTAAATTTGTTTTTATATATTTATTATATTATGAAATATTTTATCAATATTGAGCGAATCGTAATCAATTTAAATACTGTAGATTTTTTTTTTTGGTTTGTAATTTATTATTCTAACTAATAATTCAGTTTTTGAACTAAGATTTAATAGAAGTTTTATTTATCGAAACTCGATTACTTGTAAAAACTTAAATTATATTACGATCTTTATATTAGGTATATGTGTCTAATAAATGTTTTTTTTTTTTTTTTTTTAAAGTTTTTAGTTAAGTATAATTTAAAGTTATTCAACTTTATAGTCTAGATTTCTAGAATTCTAGATTCAGAACAAGTTCTCGATTGAAGTTAAAAAATAAATAATAATATTTATTACCGAGAAACGGAAAGCAAGAAATGTATACATCAATATTTGTATATTGTTTATTTCAAATAAACTAGAAATACAAGTATATTTAATTTTTTCCCCCTTTGAATAATATCAAACGGTAAACTTTTGGCAACTTCGGTGGCTTTTATTTTTTAATTTATATTTATGAATTTATAAAATATATATATTTGACATTTTTAAACATCTGGATTATTTATATTAAATCATTGGTGAATTATGGTTGGTCAAATTGATATCATTTACGCCATTATCAACACCATAGGGGGTTTTTTAATATTGTAACATAACCGATTTTAGACATAAATCCTATAATTCTGCAAATATTATCTTTTTTTTTTTTTTTATAAATATTGTTTTTTCTTTGCTAATAAATCATGACTTTAATCGTTACAGCAATTTCGACCACAATGTTATTCATTAACCGAGGGATAATATTATATATAAATAACTTTTTAAATTATATATATATATATATATTTATATTACCGAGGGAAGAGGATAACGATGTTAACGTTAGCAGATATCCCAAAATATTAATCAATGTTAGGGTGAACAAATTGCTGTCGGAGATTTTTTTCACATTAACTGCCACTCGTTCCCAACTAGATTTATTAGCATTGTCTATTAGGAACAGAATAAAAACATTTTTGTTAACAAAGTACTTGATGTGTAACAGCTGTAATACATTGTCAAATATAATTTTTTCATCCGCCAAAATAGTATTTTTTTTATTTTTAAAAACAAAGCAGTTTCATATTTTAAATAATTAAATGTGTATATTATGGAGAAATTAATTTTGCTAATTTTTGTATAAAATTTATTGTGATATTTACTGACAGCAGAATAATTAAAATATTTAAATTGTATTATATAGTACCTAATTATTTATTTTCTAACAATATAAAGAATTTATGAAATAAATAATAAATTCTAATTTTTTCAATAAATATTTATTATAATATGAAATGTGAGATTTTTAAAATTATGATTTTCTTTATTATTCTCTCCATTTTGCTATATTATCCATAATCTTCTTCCACAAACATTTTTTAAAATCTCTTAGAAATGATACAGAATCTTTGTTCAAACACCTTAGAGCCGTGAACATTAACGACAAAACCTTTTGTTTCCGACTTTGTGACTATAGAAGATTTACTGAAGTTATAGAAAACTTTGTGTATTCTAAAAATAGTGAGGCTATAACCCATTGTTTCTATAAGAGCCTGGAAAATGTTTTCTAATTTGTTTGCTTTTTCTCGATTCATTCTCTTTTTTGCACATATTTCTTCACATCTATATAATGTTTTATATTGAGTGTGACATCAGCTTTATTTTTGTTTGACGTTTTTATTATGTGATAGTAAGTACTATAATCATAATATAATTCCCCCCCCCCCCCCAAATAAATTCGTCAAAGGTTTTGTATAATTTGATTTAAGTAATTTAAATACATAAATTTTATCAAATATTAATTAGGTATATATTATAATAAACGTGATATATAAATTAATATGAAAAAATAAAATGTTAGATTATTGTTATTTATTTTTACACAATACATTTGTATAACATACATTTATATTTAATTAATAATGTGATTGAAATTAATAATAATTTTTTTTTCAATAAATAATGAGTATAGATATGGTTGAATCTTGAATGTGTCATTAATATTTTGTATAGTTAATATTTACATCTCATACGTGTCGTAATTCGATATTATCGTAAATTTATTTATTTATATACTAGTAATTGATGGTATAGTAATTATTATTTTTAATGATTTCTCTTTTGCGGCAAAACGTTTTAATTAAAATTAAGTTATTTTAAATTAAACTTGACTTAATTTATGTCAGGCTATATATATTGTAGATTTACTGTCACTTGGGATTTTTGAAAACTACCTTGTCAAATTTCAATAATTATTTCTATACTTTAAAACACACACACACACAGACAGATGTTTACAATTCACGGCTCGACCTCGCTTCTGGCATTTTAAGCGCAACAAAGATGCAGCGGATAGCGGTGGGGTTTGAAAGGGGGCTGTGCTTTATACGGGGAAGGGCTTAAACGAACAGGTGGGATGAGGGGAGGACAGCGTGGTATGTTTATTATTATTGTAGTGAGGTGGAGGCAAAAAGTTAAGCCGCTTTTTCCATTAACGCTACCGCCGAAGGCACCTGCTAAACAACATAAAGAGGAGAAATTCGCGTATCTAATATTATATTCGTCTACCATCACGCAGGTGGGTAGGTGAGAAATAAGTCTATTTATTCGGCCAGATAAATGTTTTTCGCGTCAAATTTACCACCGAAAAATAAATATATATTTATGTTATATAATATATATATATTTTTTTATTAGACCAATAAATTCCCGATGCTTATCGACGTTATTTTTCGTTCGTCCCCTGTAGGCTAATATATATATATGTACCTATATAAATATATAATAATAATAAAAATAATAATAATAATAAAAATAATAATAATAATAATAATAATAATAATAATAATAATAAAATAGGTAGCAATAATAATAAATGTGTATGTGTGTATATGTACAATATTACATTTCACATTACACATTCACTCACTAACTGACGGCCATCGCATAGAGGGAAATACCTATTAAGTTTGGTCCGTATAATATACGTGTGTTATTTTTACGTGCCCTGGAAAAATAAGGTTCACGCGGAATTATTATTAATATATATATTTTTTTAAGTGCCATTCCCTCACCCCTGCCGCTCGACCGTCGCCGCGCCGCGCGTCGAACGTTTACCCGAAAACCATTAAATCGTGTGCTGCGAATACGTTCTGAGGTGCTGTTATTACGCTACATATTTCACACGATGCCGGCTAGATACCGATCTGAGCCCATAAAAATAAGATATTATTAATATTGTTGGCCCGTTATTAAAACAAAAAAGGCCCTGTCCGAGTTTACGGAAATTTCGTGAATTTATTACCCTGTTCCAAAAAGGGTGGATTTATTATTATTATTATTATTATTATTATTATTATTATTATTATTATTCTAATGAAACCTCTGCAAAAACTATATTATGCAATTATTTACAAGTATAGTTATCCCTTGAAGTAACTCATCGTCGGTGGATGATTACATTTTTTTTTTTTCTGTATAAAATCTATACGTGGGCAAACTGTATATTATATTTCGCATATACATATAGTATTATGACCATATCGGTTTTCATACGATTGTGTTTTGTTCATCGTCGCACATTTTTTTTTTTCAATTGGATACTGATTAAAATCCGTTAAAACAAATACATTTCAGATTCGGATTACTGTACAGTCATAATAAATAGTTTTTGTTGGTTTCAATACTTATGAGTCATAACCTATAAAATGTATTATCATTATTAAAATAATTCTATACAGTCACAATTTTGATATCGCTATTAATAATTTTATGTGTATGTGGTGAACGAAATACATCATTCGAATTATATCGCCTTAATTTAACGTGTTCAATTAATTGGACGTTTACAAAAACTATATTATTGCTAAGGGAATAAATACTACAAATTTATAATATCGCTATTATATTCCACTCGCAATAGTTTATGTGACAATTGAGATAGTTAAGCCACTAAAATTGCGCCAATATAAGTATACTAGGAGTAAGTTATACCAGTCATCTGCGGGTAAATAATATACGTTTAATTATTATTAGAAGTAGAGACGTATAGATGTATATTAATATGTGTATTAGTTGAATTCACCGTTTCTTATTGTATGCATGTGCAAGTGTAATTTATGATAGGTAAATCCACATGGACAGCTAGAATTTATCTTGCCTGCAGTCTTCTCAGAATGACTTATTATACAGTGTTATTAACACAGACAGACAGTAATCAAAGGTTGTGTGTGTTAGTATGTCGTGGAAGAATACAGTTTAGTTAAATTGTAGCGGGGGAAGAAAGAAACGAAAATGAAAAAAAAAAAAAAAAAAAAGAAAAAAGGTTAGGATTTTCTATCTTAATACCGTTTTTCCCCTCCCAACAATGTGACAAGTCCCATTTAAACGCAGACTCGCGAAAGTAACAAGGGATAGGACAAATAAAGCATCCAGAACACTGCTGGGCTGTGGACCGGAGGGTGACAAGTCTATTACACGAGTCCTGGGTAAACGCATTAGACGCGTATGTCCGTCCGCCCATCCGTGACTGTTCCAATGTTCATCTAATGCAGTGTCATTTGACCCGAAATAAAACCGAAGCGTCAGGTGGAAATAAAGAACAACACACATCTCGTAATCCATCACCGTTACGACGATATATCCTAATGCTCAAAAATCTCTGGACTTACACTAGCCCAGGACTATATATTCATTATATACCTGCGATACATTTTATATTATTTTTCTAACAATTTATTCAGTTATATTACATAAAATTGTATTTTTATAAATATATTATCGTTCATATAATGATACGGGGTTAGTGTTCTGTACTTAACTTATATACATATGTATGTTGTGATTTCAATTCAATATATTCTATTAGATTTGAAGAGTCGTATAAAATATATGATTAATATTATAAGTACAATAAATCGTATATAATACGTGTCATTTATCTTGTATTTTAATTTCACCCAATTTTACATTTTTATGCGTTTGATATTATGTATAAGAACTTACTCACTAATTAGTGTTTATTCATCGGTATAAATGGCGATACTTAATGGTAACATATAAAATTGCATTTATTCGGTATATAAGACCACTATTATGTTGATTTTACACAATTCCCTTGGAAAATTTAATTAAGTTATTATTATTAACTGCATACACATTAAATGCGTATACATTTGAATAATTGTCTTGTACGTGAGCATATGACTTAATTAATTGAATGTTATTTGTATGTGTATGTGTATGTGTGTGTTGTGTGTGTGTGTGTGTGTGTGTGTGTGTGTAAATATATCTATATAAATTCTTTACAGTATTGCCATTTTTGGATAATATTTTGTACAAATAAACTTTTTAAGAGTAGGTTAAAGTGAGATCTTTTTGAAATGCATCTTTCAAGTTTGTTTACATTGACAGGGTCATATTACAACGGAACATTCTAATATAATTTTATAATAACATTTCTATTATATTGAATATCGTATAATAATATACTTTGCTTATATCGGTATTTACAATATATATTCTACATAAAACATTAAAAATAATTATAAGGTATTAAAATATGTTTCCTGATAACAATAAAATTCTACCTATACATGTATATTATTATATATGCATTTATTTATATATTATACTCGTAAACTCATCAATTATACAAAAAAATATGTTGATGTCAATAAATGACTTTATTTATTTATTTTTCTTGTTTTAATTTTTTCGTTATTAATAGGATAACTAAAATTAATAGGTAATAATTAAATAATGAATAATATCAAAATTTAATATTTAAATTACTTTTCGCGAGTACTAGATTAAAAACCGTTACTTTTTTTTATCGAATAATAATAAATACAACATCCTTTGTCCACACTACTATGAATTTTCCACTAGTTTTTTTTTTCATCGATAGACAGAAGAGAATGTTCCACGAATATCGCAAAGGATTTTTGTTTATTAAAATATAAAATCGTCACCGAAGAATAAGAAAACGACATGAGGTAGGTTATTCTCCTCTTCCCAATTTCGAATGGGTGGGGAAAGGCTAGGAGGGTTTAATAACGTTATGCGGATTGAGAATAAAAGAGGTACGCGTTGAGGAACAAAGAGCAATATCCCAAGACCTTTGCACATCTGCTGTCAGAAGCCTAAAGAGATGACTTTTTTATATTTGCCACAACTTGGATGGTTGTTATTAAAAGAGCGGACAACCCAAGCTGGTTTGGTTTTATATATAAATAATTATTTGTTAGCACGCCAACAGCACCGACATCGTAGCCTTTGACCGATTTTTAGATGAGCCACCTGAACCAAATCGATGGTTTTTTTCTTATTTAATAAAACATAAACCTTACAATATTATCCTTTTAATATATTTTAATATAAATAACCTAATGGCTGTCAGTTTTCGAATTATAATTAATTTTGGTTCTATAGTATTATTATTATTATTTTTTTTTTATTGCAAATCTTTTATAAAATAAAAAAATATATATTAAAATACGTTTACGTGTACATTTTTATATCAATTATCACTACGAATATTAACTTTCTCAGTTCATAATCAATATGAAATATTTAAATAATAGTTGTTATCGCTTATTTCACTAATTAAACTTGTGTTATTATAATTTTATTCGTAGATATACAACCGCGTATTATGCTTGTTCATTTTATTTCTCGTCTAATTATTAAAGTACTTATATAAAACTATGATATGTATTTATTTATAAATGCTCTCAAAATTATCATGAATGACGTATGTATATAAAAACTAAATTGTAAAGATTTATGTGTATTATATGAGGTGAAATTTTAATTCTATAAACAAATATTTATTAATGTTATTATATTAATAAGTAATAAAATAACTATCCGATATAGGACAACAGGTTATTATTCTTATTCTTATTTTGAATTATAGTTTATTATTACTATAATATTTTATATTATTATTTATTAGTTATATTTGCATTGTTTTAATTATTTCTAACAATGTAAATTATAATATACAAATCTTAAATGAGTATCTACAGTCTACACAATAATAACTTATGTTTAGTTTTTTTTTTTTTTTAAGTTTTTGGTCCATCGATATTTAGAATTCTTCGTAAAGTAAATTTGTATTTATAAGTTAATAAATATTTGTATATGTGTGCTTTGTCCATTTTTGAACAATGGAATGATATATGTAATTGCATAATTAAGTTATCATTTTTCATAACGTTTAATTAATAATAATTAGTCTCGTAATTAGTATTATACTATTATTTGAAATAAATTTATTTAAATTTTATCAATAACTTAAAATAGCATGAAAAACTCATATTATGTATCAACTATATGTATTTATTACTATTCTCGTAATTCGTCTTATTGAATATACGAGTAAATATACAATTTTTTATACAAGTACACTATATAATATGATTATATATGTAAAACTCAATTATACGAGTAGATATTGAAATCCATTGAAATATTCATATTTTTATATGATTATAATCTTATATCGTGATTACTGAGTTTCTATGAACTTCTTTTTATCATGATGTATAGTTATATACACTTTGATTTAATTTCATGGTGAAAAATATTTACAGCCAACTATTTATATATATATTGTAATTATTGCAATTTTAATTTGTAATGAACCTAAAGGTTGTAAGAATAAATTAATATAAATAAAATGTTTTATAACTTTGTATAACTTTACATACAAAAAAAATAAAAATAAAATAAATAAATACCTAAATAAAATATGAATAAATTATGACAAATGTCAATAATATTGTTTGTTTAGGCTTTGAGGTCTAAATGCGCTAATAATATAATTAATAATGCTTTTGACAGTTCGAGTTTTCCTTCTTTTTCCGTTTATATCTTAACCAATGGGTCCCACGGGTCACTGGATTAACAATAATAATAATGAAAATATAATAAACCGTAATTAACAAGTCGAGTCGGTCCAGCTGATAAACAGTCGTGTCCCCGAGGTACCCTGGCGTTGTCTTAATTAAATTTATTAACCCAAGAGAAAGTAGAAGCCAGAAGGTGTACGTACAATAACCGTAGCGTAAGTTTCACGGTTATACTTGAAAAATATATACACCATATAAAATAAAAATAAATATCAAATTAGTTGCAACAGTTTGTTGACGGTATACATAAAAGAACATTTTCTCTTTAAATTTTGAAAAGATCAAAATATGTATCCAGATTCCTTTTTTTTTTTTACCACCAACGTTTACATTATAATATTATTATAGCATTTTCATTTTTATTCATGACACTGTACGCCGTAAGATTATATATTTGTTTACCCCCTTATCGATGCAAAGAGAATGTACAAACAACCAGTCGATACTAATAAATGAAACATAATATTGGAATAAATCACGTTTTCGTTTAATAAATCTATATAGTTGGGTTCCTTATCTCTGTATTTCTTAAAGGCGTGTATAAAATTGATTTATTTTTTATTAAAATATCGCTTTAGTTTTATTGTCACGTTTAACTGCAGATATTACAGTTCATATTATTTTATTTTATTTATTTTTTTTTTATATATAATTTACGTTTTTTACTTTTATTGTTATTTATTTATCTTAGTAAATTTATTATTTTTATTATTATAAAGAATTATCTTGTAATGTTAGCCCCAGTGAATTGATATGTATTCGTTTCTCTTTGATTTGCATTGTCCTTATTACTGTATATATAATTTCAAAAATCGTGCCCGGTCTTATTTTAATATATCATAATATTTTCTTATACTCCTCATTACACGCGTATAGGTATACAGTTATACACAAATTTACGTACATGAAATTACTAATGAAAGTTTTGATTTGTTCCTCTGCAGAGGAGATCGCCGTCAATTTTGTCATTGGGACGTTGGGGCGGCGTAGTATTCTAACCGCACGCAGCACACTTTTGACATGTCCCTTCCGCACTAATTAACAGCCCGAGTCCCTTATAATTGAGTACAACACTGTCGTCGAGTAAAGTTCACACACTATAACCATCTTCATTCCTACACATACATGCATACACACGTACGGGACTAGTGTATGAAATACTTCTCTTTCGATCCCTCCGGCCGACCATCGTTTCTTAGGCTGGAAACATTGTTTAGCAAATATTTGTTTCAAAAAGATACGTTTGGCTCGGTAGACATTGTGAGAATGTTTACCCTAAGGCATATATATCATTATTATTATTTACGGCCTTCAGCTACTTGTTGCTACGCGTTTCCACATCGCCTCGGCGAAATAGAAAAAAAAAAAAAAAATATTTATACGTTATAAATATTTTTACTATGATATTTATATTTATCTTCTTTTTCTAGAAAAAGATTTGCCCACCGGATTTCCAGTGATCACCGAAGGTCCGGGTAATACGAAATCTATCGAAGTGGGACATAATGCCGTATTGCAATGCACGGCCACCGGTAATCCGCAGCCGACCATTTATTGGTTACGAGAAAACATGCGACTAGACTTAGACACTAATCCAAGATACTCGATTCTCGACAAAGGATTTCCAGGTATGTACCATTATATTTATATGTTTAAACGTGTTTTTTTCGCTGACGAAGGTTTTTTCTTCGACATTTTGGGACATCCCCTTCGGAACGTTTGACTTAAGCAAATGACCTGACCCACCATGGCTGCAAAGTTTACGAGGGGTATATATAAGTTTTATTAGTCTAACCGAAATCCGCGACGATATGGCTTTACAAACTCGCGTGGAATTTACTCTGTTATTTTTGACCGAAAAGTCATCTACTATTCTACTGCGTTTAAATTAAATTGTTCTCTCATATTTTATTCTCAATTTAGAGTTATAATTATAGACTACAAATAAAATGAGTATGTATATAAAATTATCAATGTAAAAATAAAAAAATATTCGAATTTTATCTGTTGTATCCGATTGCAATGATATCGCATGTTATCAATTATCATTGTGAATAATACTAGATAACAATATAATTTCTTGATTATATTATTATTGAAACACGTCATATTGTATTTATATAGAGATAATATTAGGTATATTATTTCATAACGCTGGATTGAATTTCAAATTAAACTGATTTGCCACTGATTTACTAATACCTTTTTTTTTTTTATACTATCTCTATATTATTGCCTTATAAAATTTTTTATTTTATTTTATCACATTTCCTGTCAAATTATTAATTTGGATTTTTGTGTTATTTTCACTACGTCCATATAAGTATAAATTTATTTAATTATTATAATTATAATATTATATTGTTTAACTTAATTTTCCATATTTCTAAAATTGGATGTTTTTAAATTATTTAATTTTTATTTTATTTGATAAAATATTAGTAAACTTTTCATTAGGTATAAAATAATATTTGATATTCATTGTTCTTAATCTGCATGATTTGTATGATTAAAATATTGATAATCAACTAATATATTGAAAGCAGCAAATATTACTTAATAGTAAATACTATATTTTTATAAATTAATACATAATTTTTTTAAACTTAGAATATTAATTATACAATATAATACTTATAAAATTTAAATTTTCATTACCGTTATATAATTAATAGTTCTAATCACTTCAAAAATTTGATTATAAATGATTAAAGCTAAATACTAATTATTTTCGTATTCTTTACTAGGTATCGTTGATTAAAAAAATTTATCAATTTTTTTATGATATTTATAAATTAGAAATTTTATAAGTACCTAACTTTTTTTATATTTATATTATTCACCAGTTTCTTGTATAATTTATGCATAATATTTAGTAATAATTCCATCACAGATTTTATAAAGTATAATTACGTAGTGTATTTCATATTTAAACGAACGACTACCAAAATAAAATATTTAAAATGAACATTATGATTGATATCACAGTTGCTAGTTTTACTTCTATTGGCGGATCATATAACTCAATTATTTCGAGTAGTAAATCATAAGAAAGTTAGAACTTTATTGAGTATTTGAAACATTTACAAACTTCATTTAGTTTCTTAAGACTTTTCGTAAGTAATCCATTCAAAGTTGTTAATTTTATGAACAACCAAATAAAATATTATTATAGTCCTTTCAATATTATATTACGTAATATATAATTTTAGTTATATGTCTTTATTTCGTTATGCTAAAAACTTATAAACATTATTCATTTAATTGATAATTAAACATTATAACTTATAACATAATGTTACTTAAAATTTGTTCACTTATAATACTCGTATAATGTTTTATTTAATACGCCCAGTTTCTGCCTAATGTGACTTCTCTGTAATAACTATTTTATATTATAATTTCGTAGTATTATTTATATTTAGTAATTTATATTTATCATTTTTATCTGAAGTAAGTACATTTTTTATATAGAGACTTTTTTTTCATTATAATATAAAATTAAAATCATAAAAAAGTTATTAAGGAATCTAATAAATATTAATTATATATTTTAATTTAATTTATATTTTTCAAGTAGCTATTCTATCACTTAAGTATATACAAATATTCACATTTTTTTTTTTTTTTTTTTATTCATTATTATACAATGCGTAGGTTTCTTCAACGAATCCTGTTGGGTTTTATATACTGTATTAAACCAATAATAATAATAATAAACTTCTTTTGGTTTATGACAAAATAAATCTTATATAAATATTATATACATATCTATAAAACATTATTTGTATAATATATTATAAGTATAAACTTCTTAAATTATAAAAAAAAAAAAAAAAAAAAAAATGTAACTTTGGGTATTATTATTTTCTTTACTTTGGTATTATAATCAACGAGATAAATAAACATAACACAACCTTTAAAATGTTATAAAAAAAAAAAAAAAAATACATAGTTTGAAAACTTAATTTAAAGAATGTGTTTTATTTGTTGGTTAAAATAAAGTCTATGTATAGTAAGTTGTAAAATCATATTACACTTAGTCGTACATAAATATATTACTTTGTCATTTACATTTTTTATAACTAATATTATTATTATTAATGTTAGATTAGATTTATTCGAATTGTAATGAATTTTTTTTATAAATATTTTCGATATTTATAAATCCATTATTATATTATGAGGTATACTTTACGCGTATACAACAGTATTTAATGACATTTATTTGATTTTGAAAATGCACGAGATATAGTGTTTTAAACGTTGTGATAATTAATTCGTACCATGTATTATCCATATCGCAATATTTCATTATAACTGTATTTGTAAAGAAGACATAATTGTAATTTTCCCCTCCCCATACTTCCCCCAATACTTTAAACCGTTCAACAGTCATTCCTCAATAGTGTCACAACCATTAGGTATATGATATACTTAGGTAATGCAATATGAAAATTAAATTTGCCACGAAGCATTCAATTATCTCTATATTAATATTTTTTACTTTCCTATTGATTAAGAACAAAATATAAACACTTATTGACCGTTGCCAGTGTTTTATTTAACAACGGTGTCGAAGAAGAAAATTGCATTAAACGTGAATAACGTGTATCCCCTATACAAAATTACGGACACGCAATCGTTTGTTGTGGGCATTGACGAAGCAGTCTCGTCTTAGAAAAGTTTATAATGAAAAAGCGTCGGGGTAGAGAGACCTGTGTGTTAATGATTCTATTCAGGGTCGCGTGCGAAGCAGCACTTTTTGTGAAAATAATAATAATAAAAAAAAAAAATACTTCAATAAGGGGGAAGAAAAGTCAGCAACAGAAATGGATAATAATAAATAATAATTCATCGGAATGACCTGAGATGTAAAATTCATGTTTGGACGTGTTGCATTAGGAAAAATACGTTCAGATTCTTTTGAGAGACTTATGTGAAAGCATTTTTTAAGTATTGACGTAGCCGTTAAAGGTAAAAAAAAAAAAAAAGAAAAAAATCGTAAATGTAAAGTTTAACGGCCAAAACTTTGACATTTTACGTGCATAGAAAATATATATAATTTTTGAGTATGAAAGGAGAATTAACATGTAACATTCGGTTGAATAAATACAATGTTATATGTATAAAAAAAAAAAAAAAAAAATATAGAAATGTTTCATTTTGAAAATAATTCACCACGAATATAATAATGAAAAGTCACTATAACTATAAATACAATTTATTCGATATTAAATATGAAGTAGATTTATTATTTTAATATTATTACCATTTGGGATTACCTTATATTATGTTAAAATGTAAGGTAAATCAAGTTTATATTGATATTATTTTATTTCTTGTCATACACAATATGTGCACTATATTATCGAAAATCACTTGTCTATTTTTTCTATATTTAAATATAATATTTCGTAATATTAGACATATTATAACATCTAATTTTTACAATAATTTTAAGCAATTAATTAAAATGCGTTTTATATCGAGTCAAAATCATTGAAAATTCTTATTGTCTTAGAACTTAGATAAATACGTGGTAAAAAAAAAAATAATATATGATACGAGTTCGAATTATTATTATATTATATTATTATATTGTCCTATAATTTAAATAAATACAAGTATAATTGAAATATATATAAACATGCAAATTTACTTAATTAAATAATGTACAAAATTAAAAAGGAGTTAGCTATTAGAACACACCCTTCTATGAAAATGTATAATCATTGAATATATAATTTATTAACATGGTATTTTCTGTAGTTTATTTATAATAATTTAAATCAGATCATAAATATACGTAACAAAAAAACTATATAATATTTTTTTGTTTTTTTTTTTTTTCTCTCTCTCTCTCTCTCCCCCCCTCTCTTTTTTTTTTTTTTTTTTTTTTTTTTTTTTTTTTTTTATTGTCATAAATGCTATTACATGATATGTACACTATAGTATTAAAAAAGATGGATCAAAACCTTATTTTAATTTTAAGTTCTATTAACATTTTTTATATTGCATGTTTCGTCTTTGTGCATTTACTATAATCATAATAAAAGTCACGTAAAAAAAAAAAAAAAAAAAAAAAAAAAGACCTAGTGTTTAATTAGAACTTTAAAACTAGTACTTTTAATTTAATTAGGACCTATCATGTTCTTATAATATTAACTATTGCATATTACGAGTATAATTTAAATAAAGGTAACTCGGGAATTTTAAATTTACAGTTAGCCATATATAGGTATTAATTAATTTATTATTATATTAATTATTTAGATTTTATGAAATATATATATATATATAATATTGTGTTCATTGTGGCATTTTCGTTCATTTAATTATTTTTTCATTATGCATTAGCAGTAGGTAAATAATATATAAATAATATATTAAAAATTATATTTTTGACGAAATGAGTCTTATGGTACTATGGAACTTTTGACCTGAATAATGATAAAATATTGCTCAATTTAGATCCAGGCAACCAGAGACTTTTCTCTTATAACAATGGTGTTCTCATTCCTTTGGCACCGGTGGAGGTAGTAGAGGTATTTGAACATTATTAATTACCCCGCGATTATTTTGTCATGGTGACGCGGTAGCATGGGATCTACTGAACCTTATTAACGGCATTAAATTAAACAACACATAACAGAATAAACAAAAACGGTATACGTATAATTTTCTCTATATGTCAAGAAAATTGTGTAAATTTATTGTATGTATCTTTATTATTATCTGGATCATTTTCTTTATTTTTTAACTTTAACTTTGATTTTTTTTTTTAATTTTGAGTAAATTTATCTTAACATTTTGTTTTTCTTTCTGTGTTTGCCGTTAGTTTAATACACATAGATCGTTACAAATATAAAGCAATAATGTTAGAACAACAATACTATTTAACTTTAAACTAACTGTGCGCCTATATACATCTGAAGATAATCTATATATAGGTAGGTAAATGAAACTAAAATAAAATTAAAACTCTCCTGAACAATACGACTTAAAATTATATATATATATATATTTATCAATCGTCATAAAATATATTTATCTTTTTATTTTTGTTTAATTTTTCTGTTAGAATTTAATTAAACGAGGATTCTTAAATAAGCGTTATTATACTAGGAAAACTTATGGTATGATGACAACAAGAGTTTAAGAAGTTTAGAAACGGCGTATGCTTAAAACAATAATTTATGATATGGCGAGATAAATCATTATTATTATGTTACGCGTACGATTTGAACAATTTTTTTAAAAAAAAAAAAAATAAATACAATTTTAAACACTACGTATACGTTAATATATTTGTCCGCGCACTCGTAAGACATTTTTCTACGTGCTCCCTCCGTCATTGTATCTCAAAACTGCGGTCATTTGTACAACGTCGAACATACACACCACGTCCGTCTACGTCTGTTTTGCGTCGTGCTGATAATTATTATTCTTATAGGTACCTATTAAAATGATAATGAAAACAAAAACAATAAATGAAACGGCGCACAATATCTCAATATAAAATCGTGACGTTCTGGGTATTTTCGTATACGTTTAGCGGTGTATAAACGCCGCGGCGAATATTAATTAATAATACCGTGCACGATAATACTACCAAACAGCTCCCGAAAAGGGTGCGTACTGCGTACGATAAAGAATCGTTTTTCGAGCTGACTTATGTAAAACAATATTACATTATTATAATACGGTCATAAATTTTATACGATTGCCGCGCCGTAGTATCCGTCGTTAAACGCGAACGCAGTCACCGTCGTCTTCGGCAGCGGCGACGCGGTAAACGGTAACCGGCGTGGTAACAGCTTCGCCAACTACCAGGCAACCGACCGTGCCAGCCAGCCAGCCAACCGAGCCAGCCGAGGCGTGCCGCTCGCTGCTGCGGTGCATCGTCGTTATGAGTCTTGCAATGAAATACGGCGGAAATTTTAATAAACGACACCTTGCCCCCGTGGCTTACGGTTCGGCGGCGCGCGCGGTCGGCGGCGTTACCGGTCGGGGTCGGAGGGCGGCGTCGACGGATACGGTTTTAACGTAATTAAATCTGGCCGCCTCGGCTCGAGCGAAAACAAACGGCTCGTCACACGGAGCTAAAGGCCTTGTTAATAATTTAATACCACCACCCCCTGTCCTAAGCTTTTATTACGCGAAATCGAGTGACGCGCCCTCCGCCGCGACTTTTACCATATACCGTTGCCTCGCAGTAAGTAGGCAGGGACGGACGGGTAGGCGGTGACGGCGACGGCGGCGACTAATACGCGCGCACAAAAGCTATACGACGACGGGTATAAAGGCAGCAGCTTCGCCGTCTCGTAGTATCGGTGCCGGCCGTCAGTCTCTTCGGTCTTCTCTTCGCGCTGCCCCATCCACCAGCCCACGATAAACCCTTCCGTTTATGACGAACGGGGGGACTCCGGGAGGGACGGGCGACGCAATCGGGACGCCGACCGGCAAACGTTATTCTTTTATCCTCGTTCCGCCCCGTCAAACTAAAATCGCATTTATCCGTTTGCTGGCTGTGCTCTTGTACGTCCGCGTGTATATACGCTGTGCACGCGCTTATAATAAAAACGACGATAAAACGATAAAACGGAACCGACGAAAAAGACGCGGCAACGTCTTCATCACGTCCAGATTAAAAGACCGCGCGATTTTTTTCAACGGCTCTCCCCCCCCCCCGCCACGTCCCTTGGTCTCTTATCACTGCTCCCCGGATGTTTTCACGCGAAAATCTGTTTTCCGTCAACTCGAAACGAATTGAAGCCGTTTAATCTTTTCTCTCTCGTCGTTCACTGCCGGCAATGAAATTATCATTAAAAACGACGACGCGCAATCCGAGAGGAGGAGATTCCATCACACCTTATCCCTTTTCGGCGCTGTTCGTAAGCACTAAGCACTAAATAAGACGTTTTATTTTTTATTTTTTCCTTCAAATTTAACTTGGGACCCCGTCTAATTATAATCAAAAATTTGTTAATTAAAATAATTTTTGTAACGAGAATTATTACTTTCACTTCAAGCTCGACAGATCTTATAAAAACCAATTAATCCGGGATAAATATGTGTACCTACGTATACCAACTTGTTCTATTTTCGAATTATTTCGTTTTTGTTCTGAATTCTATTAAATTTCAATAATATAAATTTTTTTTTTATATATGTATACCAGATACCAAATATTATATAATTTATGAAATAACAAAACCTATATTATACGGTTTAAACTTTTTTTTTCTTTATACATCAGCGTTTTATTATATTATACGGCGAGTGTTGTGTGCATGTGTTTGCGTGCTCGGGATATCTTCAAATGCTATATAGAATATAAATATTTTGAAAGTAAATACCACCGTGTAATAGTATATCAAAACATTTAACTGAACAATTTTAATTTTGAATTCAATTATCTCTCACGTTAATATATAAATTTAGTTTTTGTATGGCTGCGGAAACGAATTAACTTTAGATTTTAATGGTTTTTTCCGGGTTTGTTACTATAATACTTTACCTGTTATATAAGGAGGTGTATTAATCGCGTTCCACGGTCTTGGCAAATGATATGGTTTATATCGAAATAGGAATACAAAACTACCGCTGAACTTCTTCTGCACTCTTAACGATCTCCTAAACGAATTCTTATGATAGCTTTAACGGGTAGAAACGAAATTCCGACGCACATAAATTCAATATTAAAAACGCACGCGGCTCGCCGCCCTGTTTTAGATAACAACCCCCGTTTCCAGCCATCATTTTGCCCGGTGTTGCTGGGGATTTTTGCTCCGGACTAGCCGGATGGGGGTTCCGCTCCGCGTTAGAAGCGGCGGTCGTATATCATGCGAGTTTATTAATATCGGCGCTCCGTCGGAAAGTCTTCACCCGTGTGTGCACATGTGGCGGTGGCGGACTGCGAACGGTCGGCGGGGTGGGTAGGACAAACGTCAGTGAATTACGGCGGCCGAAAAACGTTTATACGGCTTGGCTGAGGAGAAATGCTTCTTTGTTTTCTCTCCTCCCTCTTTATACGAGTATATAAATATATCTACCTTCTTCCGCCCCTTGTCATCGGATACCAGGTGACACGCACACAGCATATAGGGTATAGTTTTTTCCCCGTTCTCTGGGGAATCCTAAAAGTATATGTTTTTTTCTTTTTCCTCGTCCATAATGTATGTATGATTCTATATATATATATTTTTTTTTTATATTCGTCTCTCTTTCTTTTTATATACACGCGCGCATACTCGCACATTTTTACAAAAGATATTAGTGAGAGATAGAGATAGAACGAGAGTATGATGAGATACCGCCGATGCCCCGTTGCCGCCGTTCATTCCATTATTGTCGCCGTATCAACGGGGGTATATTCGAGCGCGGCGAAGAGGACACGGCAATGGAAGAATGAAAAAAATAAAGAACAACATTACGCCATTTACGTTTACACGCTCCGACACGCAATGATTTGTCAACGTCCGGGAAACGAAGAACGCGGGTGGTGACCCGTCACGCTCGCGCAAACGACGGCGGCGGTATGTGTGTCCAAATCCATTACGCCCGTATAGACGCTGCCATTACGCGTGCGTTCGTGTAATGTGTGTAACACACGCCGCCGCCTGCAATGATGAGCTTATCAAACTATAGGATTTTATCATCCTTTTATCATTTATTTGTTTTGTGTACTCAGTTTTCCCCGAGTCGACTACATACACGACTACAAGAGTAGTGGCGTAAAACAATTTCTTAATAGAATATAGCTGTTGATGTGCGGGTATGTGCAGCTGTAACTAGAGAAATGCCTAAAAGGAATGTTAATAGATGACAGATAGCGTGTGGCATTATTACGTTTTATGGTGGAAGACCCGAGTACAACCAAAAGTTTACCGGACCGAAAGTGAATGTGTAGTTACATTCGGCCGGAGGGTATCGTTCAACAACGAGTATCCAAAGTCTCGCGTTGTTATCGATGTAAAAAGGGCGAATTCTACCGTACGGCAGACGAACATGGTGGACGAACGCGAGCAATGAGATACGTCGCGGAAAAGGAAAAGGAAATTTCTGAGAGAGGAGGGTATAGTGAAATGTGCGCTCGAGTACGATGTGTTATCAACTACCATCCGAGTCCTGTTGTAAATCATAATATTATATTGTTCGCGTTGTTTGTCACAGACACACGCGTTCATATGCGTAATATATATTTTATCATCGTATAAATAATAATACGCTGTACCGCCGCCGTAGTGTTGTCGTTGCAAAACGCGTATTGTCACGGGTGCGTCATCGGACGCTTTTAAGTTTTAACTTCTTCGCCATACGTTATCGTATTATATTGTGATATCCTTTCTCTACTTTTCGACCTCTGTCCGAATTCTCGGCCAGCCATTGTGTATTTGTATTACCAAAGCATAAATGCCAACGACAGGAATGAAGATAATAACATTTAATGAAATTTTACGTTTTTGGTATCCGAGATAAATAAATTTATGCAATTTAACCGTTTGGAAAGCTCTTTTAATTTTAATTTAAAAAAATAAAATAATGTAATTTATTGTCTTATTATGCGCTTACCTATAACGACATCGTGTATTAAATTGATGATATGAAGTACCTAAAGGTAACAAATGTTTTGGAAAGTATTTTTGTATCCTGCAGACCAATTACAATATAAATGCGAAGGTGTTATTTTAACAATTGAATTTTCCGCCCTGGGTTCATAACATTTAATCTTATTGTCTACTGTCAAATTAACGCTAATTTTCGTAACTTTAAGAACTTTTAATCGGCAATAATATATATATATATATAGATACATATACACGAGTTAAACCGCGTAGAAGTGCTTAATACGCTTCGTTTATCTGTACTGTGGTCTCAAAACAGTATCTGTAATGTGGCTAGTTAAGAAAATGTTATAAACTTTTATGCAACTTTTCCTCATATAATCCAGATACTAAGATACTGTAGTGTTATTTAACTGGAAAACAATTTGTACGGTAAAATTGTACGTAATGTGTAAACGTTTGAATTAAATTAATAATTTTAATTTTTTTTTTTTTTTTTTTATTTAAATCGATCTTATATAATGTATAACACATAATATGTATTAATATATTTATGACATAATTAATATACAAGCATAATATACGAGTATACTAATTATTTTATTATTATTTTTATTACTTTCCTTTTATAAATATATTTCTCAATTAAATGCAATTTTTTGATTATCATTATTGTAACACCCGTTAATATTTTGAACATTCATTATAATTTTAATTTAATTATGATTATATACCTATAAAAGATATTTTATTTTATGCGATATTGTAACGTTACACATTATTAATATTTAATATATCAAGTTATTAAATTAATTTAATTGCCTAAATTATATAAACAAATGGATATAAAAATTATTTGATAATTAAATATAAAAATAAAATGTTGAGCTTGTACTCAAAGGCTATACCTTTCGGTAATTTATTGATTAAAAGTTTACAAAGAGTAATAATATTACCTAAAGCATGTCGAATATGAATATGTAATTACTAATAATTATTAAATTTAATATAAAAGAAGATACAAATAATTTTATTAAAGTTATAGATTATCAAAAATTATTTTATGTATTTTCTTACAAAGTGAAATGTTAAAATATCCTAATTTAACGTCGGAAACATGTAATCTTACGTGTTTCTTAATTATTATAATATGAGATTATTTAACACATAAAAAGGGTTACGGCTAATTGGGAGTATTAAAATAATATATTTAAGTGGCTTTGTTGTTAAGCCTTAGTATACTCGTGTAATATAAGAGTATATTAAATCGCTGTTTGCTTTGATGAGAGATATTAAAACAATTTTTGATTCTGTAAATTTTTTTTTAAATTAAAAGTATATTTAACATATAATATTATCGTTGGAAGAGATAATTATGCTAGTTACACGCCAGTGTAATAAATAGACCAAATGAATGAATATAAAATTGTGTACACGGAATATTATAAAGAAGATTCTTATCACGATATTAAAACGCAAACCATTGTTTCCGTAGTTTTAACGTCTGACGTTCAACCTTTTATTTTATACATTTTTAAATAAATAAATGTAAGAGTATAGAAATAAAATAACGCAAAAATATTTTACACCGACGATAGCTTCTTACATGAAATATTCCCGCAGTTGTTTTCGAAATAAATAAATAAAAAAAAATGTTACCAAAACCGTATCTCTTGGTACGTGTCGAAATGTCACGTATGTTTCTCGTTAAGAAGACGTTTTCAAGCTTCACTATACCAGTCAGATTGACCTTTTGACTCGAACATGATATGAGATGTAGAAGTGATGTGGTTGTAAAAAGAAAAAAAAGGAAAAAATCATAAAAAATAAAAAATACACACGCGGGCATAAAAGAAAAATTCGTGCGTTTATATTTCTGAAATCGGAAAATAGCTTACGTTATGATATTATTTAAAAATGATTATCGTATTATAACGCCCTGGTATTAACCGCAAGAAACGTATCGGACATACCACGTGTGACGAACATTTTATTCTATCGTTAACTTGTTTCGGTACAAATATTTTTACGTTCTCCCGTTGATATATCCTCAAGACAATTGTTTTTCAATTTCAATCCTCGTAGACGTTGCAGCGTACAAAACTATCGAAACTCTTATATACCCCGTATAGTACCCTATATATAGTTGCTTATAGCGTAATGTATAAACTTTTCCAATAGTTTATTAAACTTTTCAATAAAGTATAGTGTATAAAAGTCTTCGGGTTTTTTTCCTACTCGAACGATTACTATATTGGTGTTGATGAAAAAAAAATAAAAATAAAAAATAAAAAAATATATAAATAATAATAATAATAAATAAAAATACTATATACGGCGATCGTCGTTACGTATAGGTACTGTGCCCCCCCCCCTAGCACACAGCACGTGGGAACGGACAGCGATTCGGAAACAATACCCGGTCAATGGTAGAAAAAAGAAACCATAGGCGTATTATATGTATATATTTGCATAATATATGTATACGTTATATTATACACGAAATGCACACACAGAAATACATAACACACGCGTATATAAATGTGCATATCCCCCAGGACTTAGAACGCAATAAATGGTTAATCCTTAGAGGATAAGTGTGTTTACCTCTGAAACGACGTCGTCGGCTTTAGTCCGGTTTTAATCCATCCCGAGGCTATAAATTTCGGGTGGCCGTCCTAATGGCCTCTCCTTTGTATTTCGCTTTGCCGTCTATACGCGGTATACACAATAATCCAAATAAATCGGCAAACATTAGAGTTATTATTGTATTCAAAACGTGCGCAGGCAGCAATACTGCGTACGGAAAACAAAAAAAAAAAAAACAAAAAAAAAATTACATATAAAACGCGACCAAAACGTTTCACTATTGTTCTTTGTTGAGGCAACCTAACCAACGCCTGACGAACAATGTGCCTACATATACCAGGTATATACATAATATATATATATACATTGGTATATATTGAATATAGGCGGGAAATTATTTACAAAAAAAATCGGTATACCGTATTAGAAAATGTGTTGTTGTCAAGTGCATTCGATTGTTCTTGTTTGTTTGTAAATATTAAACGGAAATATTTCGATTTTTTCATAGGTTCTGAATAAAAACGTAAAATACGTACGCACTATATAGGTACCGTAGTTCATGTAAAGTGTTTGTCTCATTTTATTATATAAAAATTTATATTATTTTCGTCCTCGTTAATATTTTTAGTCGAATGATATATATATAAATTATAATATGGTTAGAATATTACGTCATATAGAATTTTTCAACACATCATATTGGATAATTTTTAGTCCATTTTATAAATGCCAATTTATACACAGCATGTCCACCCGTGTTTGTCCAATAACGCCCTGTCAATAACTCGTAATTTATTGCATATTTTTTAATTTTGATTTATTTAATTTATTTACGTTTAAACAATTAAAAATAACAAAAATTAACAAAATTACTTATTAAATTATTTATTTATCTAATAAATAATTTAATACAACAATTACAAGTACTTTATGTATACATAATGGAGTTAAGTAATAGAAAAAGTGGAATCATCACTTACCAGATTCTGTCTATTTATTTTTTCATATTATACTGGCGTTATGTATAGGCAATATAGGTACATCGGTGCCTTTATTCAAATCTGAATTTATAATTTGGATATTATTTTTGAATTTAATAATATAATTTATTATTATAATTAAATAATTAATATAATATGTCAATAGACAATAGGCACACGTAGAAAATGAGTTCGGTTTTTCTGCCTTCGCATGTATATTAACAAATTGTATTGATTTTATGTGTTTTGTAGAAATTACCATATTAGATATTTATGAAATAAACTATGATAATTTAACTTTATGAATAATTTTCATAATAAACATAACATTCGTTGCGACGCCAAAATAAATTTAATAATATGATGTGAATATTGTAAAATAATGATTATAATGAAATATTGATTTGCATATTTTTGGAACTCGTGTAAAATAATTATCGATTATAGTTGATAAGGTATTAATTGAATTTTTTTTATTTTACTTGCAAACAAATAAAACTGATTTCATGGAACGTTGCTCCCCAATGATAAAACTTACCAATTGTTCATCGAGACGTAAGCAATTTTGTATTATTAAACATGTATACCTGGATCTGTCATACACACTCTCTAAAACGACAAAACCCTTACTGTAAATATTATCAATTTTTTACGTTCCAGATTTTTGCTTTTCAGTCTTATTATTTCGTATAAAAAAAAAAAAAAAAAAAAGAGACTGTAATATTTTACAGTGCTCCAGGGAAATAACGAAATTACTATTGTCGTTCCATCTTGGACTGCGATTTCCTTACTATACTACCTGCATTTTAACCCAAACATGCTTCGGAACAATTTTTATTATTATTACAAATCGACTTTCTTTTATTATTATTTATTTGTAATAGGTATTCGTTACTATATACTATATATGTATATTTCAGTATAATAATACGCGTATACGAGTAAGGGAAAAATCTTTAAATATGTTATTATAAATATGTAAAATAAATTGTATATCATATATTTACATTCAATTAATAAATAATACGTTTATAATCGCATTGATAACAATAATACATTTGATTTTAAATTAAACTCAAAGTATTAAAAATTATATGTTGTACTTTATCGGTATATGATTAAATACTATATCATAATTGTACGAAATTTCGTAATATTACCAAAACATTTACAAAAGTAACGAATTGTTATAATAAAAATATTTAAATCATAATTAATTATTACATAAAAATATACGATTTATTTAATCAATTATTTAAATGATTTATCGTTATCTGTTATTTCTAAATAAAAAGTATAACGTATAAAATAAATCGTGTAAATAATTTTGTATATTAAAATATAATTATTAAATGGAATAATAAAATTTCTTTATAGCAATAATCGTTATTCGTTAATTAGTGGTTTTAAATGGATCCATCAGGCATATTATAAATGTTTATGTAGGTACGTATAGTAATACTAAGATGATAAAAAAAAAAAAAAAAAAAAAAAAAATGCTATCATGAGAGGGAAAACACTTTAACATTATGCTCATCATTTATGCATTTCATAAAATTTGTATTTACCTTATATAATATAATCTAGGTATATTATACGCTTTCATAATAAACATATTTCACTTAAAATTATTATCATAGAATAATTTAAAAAAAGTTTTTCGTTGTGCATTTATAATTTTATTGCATAAATATCGCATATTTAAATATTATACAATATACTTTTTTCACAAATAGAAAAAATATATATATATTAAAAGTCGTATCGTTTTGTTTGTGCCAATTTTTTTTTATAACTTCTTAGACATATAATTTAGATATTTCAATCGAAGATATATCGTATAATAATTATATCTATATAGTTATAACGTACTCGGGAAATTATTATTTTCTTTGTCCGAATTTTGTAATTTTTCATCGATTTATAAACAAAACGTTATATAATGTTCTTATTTAGACGTTTCCGACTGGTTCAATAACGTTTTAAATCGACGTTATTACACGCGATAATAACGAGTCGTTATATTGTCGGCGTATATTATATACAAGAACCGCGCCGCTACCCGTCAGATGGCTATAGATTAATAGATATAGACGGACGCGTCTCGTTGAGGTTCGCCACTTAAAATGTAATTTATACACGTCTATTACGGAACAATATTTACTACGGCCATTTTTGTTTAATATAATATAATGTCGTTATGATATATATATATAAGATATAACATTAACCGTATTTATATTTTCCGTGATATATTACTTTCGAACGTCACTGACAGCTATGGAGAGAACCGCGTGCAGTGGTCATTGTTTTGCTTTGCGGTTTATAAGAATTATTATGAAATCCGACATTACACGATATATAAATATAATAATATACACGCGTCGGGTTTCCGTCGTTCGTGTGATGGTCGTCTTCTTTTATATTATTATTATTATAAAGAAACGAGATATAATTGACAGGAATCCTGTTGGTCAAAGTGATTTAGAATAATCGCTACGAGGAAACCATCAGGCGACGGACCGTTACGTTATTTGAAGGGTCGGTCGTTATCCCTCTTCGTTCAGGGGGTGGGGGTCGATCGCATAAACGTCGATGATGTCCGTGACGCGGGTTAAAATAGACACGCGGACGGTCGATGTTCGGAAAATGACGGTCGTTACGGGTGGGGTAGGGGCGAAAGGCGAGGTTGAGGTCGCGATAATCGAAAATATTGTCCCCGGCCATTGACCGATGATGATGATATTCCTATGGACGACGGTTAGGCGCCTGTCGGGCAGTAAAAATTCGACCGGAAATCGTAAAACCCGACGTTTATCGTATACTGCACATATTTTCGTAATACGGTTTTGACTTTTACCCCCCATATGGCGTCTACAAATATTTTTACATGTTGTTATTATTATTATTATCATCATCAATAATGCTCGTGTGTGTTCTATATATAACACGTACGAGTACGAATTTTGGCCAATTCAAAAAGTGCGGTAGAAAGCACGAGTGGATTTAAATATGGCGTTTGTGTTATGTACATAAACACAATAATATGATAATAGATCGTATAACGAAAAAAGTAAACACAAAAATAAATATTAATTTAATTCTTGTAAAATTCTTTTTCAGGTGCGTTGCAGATTAGCGACAGCCAAGAAACCGATCAGGGCAAATACGAATGCGTGGCCGAAAACCAAGTGGGCACACAACACGCACCGTCCATCATGCTGTGGGTTAGAGGTGAGTGGTGTGCATTATAATAATAATATTATTATAAATTTTATTATTTTGCGGTTTACGGTCGGTATATACTGTTATTATTATTATTATTCTTTTATTTTTGGACCATATACCGAACCGAACGGTTCGTTTCGTACCGACGAAACCCCGATTGTATATGTATATATATTAAACAAAGAATAAACTACGTTTTATTCGGACCGAAATCGCATTATTTTCCATTCATTATTTGTATTGTTTATTTTATATTTATATTTTTTTTTTCGTTCGGTAGGATCTGTGGACTTTATTTTTTTTTATTTTTTTTTTTTTAACTTTAATATTAAATGTAATTTACGATTCCGACCTACGGGCACGTACAGGTAAACGGGACCGAACGAATTTATGACGTCCCCGAACGATATACCCTTCGCGAGGTTACAGTTAATTAATTAGGTTAATTGTGAAACATTAGCGTTAGGTCGCCGTCGGGAAGTACAGGTAGGTAAAGCAGCAGGCGTGAACCATCGGATGTTTCATTGAATTTCCTCCGACATTGTTGCGATAAACCGAAATGTTTCCGTAAAGATCGACGAATTAACATCAACAAAAGAATATATTCACGACCCGAACGTATAAGAACAAAAAAAAAAAAAAAAACCCCTGTATATATATTTAATAAATATATGTATGTTATTTATGAAGGAATATTGCCTCGTATTTAATTTTTGGAAAATTCGAACAATAAGCGAATATTTTAAACGTATCATACAAGAAGCATTGATTCATCGTGTGTATACATATAATAATAATATGTATCAGTGCCTTATTTACTTTGTTAACCAAAAAATCAATTAATAATTACTTAATTCTTCACTAATTCAGTAGCATAAGGAAATTATTTTTTCCCATTCCCATTTACTACTGTACTCTACTTGTAATTAATAAGTTATCATTTAATACGTTTGTATAATTGATATAATTATGTCTAAAATTTACCTAAATGCACAGATTTAAAAACGACTAAAAATAGTCTGGTGCAATTCGTTAACATTAGTTGTTGGAAATTTTACTACCTATACACATAATACGTCAGCATTTTGTTTTAATGTTTTACAAGTAATCGCATTAACACTCATTTAACATTTAAGACAACTCTTTAGACCTAGCAATTGTAGAGCCATAAAAAAAAGTTCAATTGTTGTTTCCTCATTAAAAAAAAAAAACTTTATCGAAGACCATTAAAGAATCGCTAACAAAAAAATATAACATTTTTATTAATATTTAATATACGAGTATTATATTATCATTATATATGTGATGGAAACTAATTTTCTTTTTCTATTTATGTACTCGTATTTTTAATTTATTTTAAATCGTATTTTTCATATATAATATTAACAATCATTCGTATACGAATTACATTAAAGGTATATTTTTATAATATAATAAAATAATTGACTTATTACGAAAAGTATATATTTTTTATGTATTGTTTTAAACATGATTGAATTACATTTCTCATTCGAATTTTATTCAATACATTGCCTTTTATGTCTGATAAATTTGTATTATATTGCTATTGTGGTTTGTGGACGTCTTAACATAATATTTATTATATTATTATTATTATACTCTCATCAGTTTAGTTTATTAGAGTTTGATAAATACATGCGAATACGATTGTACACATGAGTGTAGCTAAATTGCATACACAAGCGCCGGCTTTAAAACAATTTAAAAAATATCGATTTGTCAAATTATTACAACTTAAATATTTAAATGTGTATTGCGAATATATTATACGTTTATTTTCATAATAATTTTTTTTTTTTTTTAATATTGAATACATTACTTTTTTAAATTTTATTATTTTTTTTTAATGTGTTTGCTCAATTACTCTTAAAAATAATCCGAATAATGGTTAATAAAATAATTATAGGTAGTACTATGTGATGATCGAACTACAAAATAATTAATTGTTTTATAGTTCATTTTATAACATATTGGTCCTAAATGACCAAACTAAGAAAATTTCGAAGAAATAAATTATATTTAAAAATTCTTCAATTATATTATACATATATTATTATATGTTTTAATAATAAAATTATAATTATTTTTCTACATTATTCTCTGTTTAATCAATTCGTATTTCGTCGTAATATTTTACAATTTCACACGAATATAAAGAGCATAATAATTGTTTTACATTTTTATTTTTCTACTTTTATTGTATAATAAGAAATTAATATAAGTGAGCCTTTTGTTTCTCGGTAAACATTTCCAACATACAATAATTTAGTGTTGTCATAAAAAATTAAAATGTCAGACATTTTAAAATTTATATTGTTATATCATTTATATTTTATGAAAATAACGACATTCATTATATTTTATTGTTTACTGTTTGTTTATCTATAGTACCTAATCTTTGATTGATTTCCCATATGGTTCCGAAAACCTTCAAATAACAATCAATTTTCTATGGTATTTTTTTTATACCTACTACCGAAAATATAATCAACATTCCATTTCGACGTTCATATATTTATTATATTTGTTTAACCGTAAGCACGTTTTATGAGCGAACATATTTTTATCACATATACGTACCTATACTTTATATTGGACTGTTCAATAAAACTCACTAGTTTTAATAATAAATAATATATACACGTGCACATGTGTATATACATTTATATCGTATAAATTATATACACGAGCATGATACATATCATATACAATATGATAATATACATATTTTTGCTCTTATCATGAGTTATCATAAAAAAAAAAAAATTGAAATCGTAAAGTGTAACACGTTTACCAATTACCATTGCCCCCTCGAGGTTGTCAAAATGTCTTCCGTACCAGTGAGTTTTATATTTTACAATTTTTCCTCTTTCTCAAATTAGAATATTTGCTGCGTGAACTTTAAGTTTTTCCTTTAGAGAAAAAGTCCATTCCCCCTTTAAACTCAACAACCAAAAGAAGTTTAATTGCATTATCGGGGTGGGAAAATTAGAGTGAAAATCATTTTCCACCGTCGCCGGTGCGTGACAGACAGCAATTTTGGAGCTTCCGTCCCTTATTTTATAATTATTATATGTCGATTCATGTAGACAAAACGATCGTATATTGTTGTTATTATTGAAGTTTTTTTTTTTTATTATTATTTTATGTAAAAACAAAAAAAAACACAAGTGTGAATGACACCATACGATTTGTCCACAAAGTAATTATTATTAATGTGTCACAATTAAAATAATTACGTTTTTATTATTATTTTATTCTTCCTTTATTCATTGGTGCATTTAAAAAAAACGCCGCAAACGGCTTTTCTAATTACATTCGAGATTTAGTTTTGTTTATTTTAAAAGCGGTTTATCAACATTTTATTCCAGATTTAAATGACTTAAATAAATATTGAGAAATTTAAATAAAAAATACCTAGGGTTTTCAGGATAACAATTCTCTTTTAATTATTTTAACTATATACGAATTATACACTATTTTAGTATTTGATATATTTTAAGTATTAATAAATAAGGTATTGTTGAAAATAGAAATTAAGAGTATTGCCCAAGTTTTATTTTTAAATTTTTTTTTTTTTTACATTTTAATTTAGGTACTTTAGATGCAATTAATGGTTTGTAGATTCATATTAATATAATATTCATATTAATATATTCATATTAATTGTTACAAAATGAAATTTAGAAGAGATTTTATTATGTAAAATGTTTAACGACCCTACGAGTCTTTTTATTATTATTATTATTATTTTTTACAATGTTATGATAACAATTGAAAATTGCGGCCCTACACCAGTATTGAAAGGAGGGGAATATTATAAAAAAAACTTCCATCCGGAGGTAGTACCGGAAAAATCGCATTGCCAATTGTGGAAGTCCTTTCCGGAAGTGGCCTCGGCATTATAAACGCGAAGCTCGTCGAAAGCCCATAATTGGGCACCGGTCTTCTGTACGATGAAAGAAGGGTTATTTCTGGCAATAGAATTGGTGGGACAACATGTGTTTCGTATAAATGTCGTGTGTGTGTGTATGTGTGTGGTATGTCGTGCATGCACTATAGCTCTGCTACCTCTCCACGAATAGGACGACAAAATCCATTCATATACATACCAGCATTTTCCCCCAACACACATACGTCTATATTGCATATACATTTTATTCGGTCTATAGTTCGCAGAAATAAAAAGGACTTCGGCGGGTATATAGAGGACAGCAAGAAACAGCAATTCGCCCACTCGTTTTTACTAACAACTCGTGTATAGATCGTATTATATGTGTATTTGTGTGTTAATTAATTAAATTCAAAAACCACTAGACCGCTTCCATTACTCTGTTCACTACTATACCTCACTCGAAACCTTTAGATAATTACATGTACACTATTATATTATATATTTATAGCTTTATGGGTATTAATTTTTTTTTTCCGATTTCAAGTGTATGTTTAATAATTATACTATATATATACGCCATATCGTATTATTAAATGATATATAAAACGTCACGAGACTATGATAATAGAAATTATATAGTTTATAATATTTATTTTTTATGGATCATAAAAGAAATATTGTGTTTTATACGATTTGACATATCGGCGGGGGTAATGTTTTTTTTTTTTTTTTTTTTTTTTTAACAAAAACGTTATATTACGCTGAAATCTAAACGCTGATAGACGACAGTAATTATAGTTTTTATGTGATTTAAATGGAGGCCAAATTTGTAAAATTATTATAAAATACCATTGAATAATAGTAAATATCAAAATTATTATAATGGACATAAATTGAAACATAAATATCTAAAATTTTTAAATAAATATTAGTTTAAATGAAAAATATAAATAACTAAAAACGTGACGGACTAAATAATGATAACACTATTTGTATGTCACCAAAAACAGTTAACATGTAACATGATTTTTATATAGTACGTAATATCCTATTTGTATGTTTGTAATATGAAGTTTTTATCGATTTATATTTGTTATGCTACTCGCGTGTTTGTGTGTATAATGTAATGAACTAATGAATAATACGATCTGCTCGATGTTCGCATGTTTCTCGTATACTATTCATAATATTTTGTTGTAATTTTCAACCGAGGTACTGTGAAATATTTTTCGATTTTTATAAGAAATACGCGAAAATTCGCAGATTTACAAAATTATTATTTATGATTTATAACGTTCAGTTTCCGGAATCAATTTGATTATTAATTTATACTTTTTATAATATATATATATATATTAGTATTTCGAGTAACACGTATAAAGAGGAATTTTATATTTATTATATATTTTTAAAAAAAAAAGTGCTTTAAATTAATGCGTTACTATGTATAATAAAATTGATATTATAATGATTTTTGGTTTTTTGTTTATGATCTCTTCGTCTCTTCGCGCGTCCTCTTAGGCCGAGAGTGAGAGAGACTGGATAAAAAAAAAAAAAAAAAACTAATTATTTCATTTAAGAGATATAATATCGGTGTTTTATGAAACGCGATAAAACGATGTATATTTTTGCAATAAAAGTTTAATATGTTAAACATAATTTATCATTAAACGTTTTAAGCTTATTGTATTTATAAAATAATGAGAAATAACACTCTGTTATTTTATGAGTATAATAATAAAAACAAAAACGTTAACACGTTTTATATTTTTTTAACATTTCGTTTTTATGCTCTTGCTTTACGCATAACTATAATAGTTTTAAATCACAATACACGTGCAAAGCTTATATAAACACATATTATAATATATTGGGTATTTATGATAGTAATTATACGTATATATTTTTTATACGTCCGTATAAATTGGCACGTTAATAATTTTTAACGATTAATCCACATAAGTATTATGAATATATCCGCTGTCTAAATCGCGAGTGCTGTTTTATATTTTTAATCTCGTCGAAAATATTATGCAGTATGTATTATAACTAAGACGCACGTGTGTGTGTGTGTCCGGTTTTTGTGCGTCAAATGACTCGGACGAATCCTCGCGTTTAGTCGCCGTTGTCGTCAGTAAACCCCTCGAAATCGTTTAACGTTTTTATGATTAGTGTCCAGAGCCAGTCCGGTATTACGAGACGATTAGCTGCTAGGACGCGTTTCGGTTTTCAAATTTCCCTAAGCCTCCACCCTGGACCGCGTACGAATATAAGTTACATATACTCATATGGCGGTTGTACGCATATACGACGACTGACCGTGAGATAAGGAAATTTAATAATAATCTATATATAAATACGCGTCGGTGCACACACGTGGTTCGGCCGAAAAGGACACTGCGGGGTTGTTTTTAGCTGCGACGTTGCGGGGACGGGCAGGTTTAACGCAGGATTATTTTGAAAACCACCAGGAAAGGGCTGCGGTAGTTACCCCTAAGCGGATTAATATACCGTCGTGTATATAGGCATGTATATAATATACCGCATGTATGCCCACAACGGGTACGTTACACACAATATATAATAATAATATTTATGTATACATATAATATATATTATATATGTTATACTGTAATAATTAAAGAACCGAATCCCGCGTTTTGATTACTACGCGTAGTTTACCGTCTGCTGACCATTGACCGTCCTCGCTGCTATCTGTAGTCTGTACCCAACATTTTGCTGAGATTAATTTACACACATATATATAATATATATATATATTATAATTATTATTATACACGTAAAATGATATTGCGTACGCGGTATGATGAAAAAACCATCGCAGTCATCGTATTTCGATGTTAAATCGACAACGAATTCCAAAACGAGAAACCGCGCGCGTGTTTCGTTCCGATAAATTTCAAATTTATACCGCGCGCGCGTAACGTCTTCGTGCGATTTCTATCGTGAGTCTCGTGTTGTATAAGATTTAACCGGGCGAAGAGAATACAGGAGGTAACTTTTTAAAATTAATATTATACGCATATTTGCAAACCACACGTTTTACTATATACGAAGTCCGATAAAACGTTATACTCTCACGACATAAATTATTATTGTACATATAGATTTTAATTTGTTTTTTTTTATAACTACGAGTAAAATCTCGTTAATTATTTACCGTTTATACGTCATATATATATAGTAAGTCTATAATATTTTAAAACATATACACATTATCGATATATGTTAATTTATAAATTATTGATATTTACTATTTTAAATATAAAATTAACATATTTAATTGGAATATCATCTAAGAAAACACGCAGTAAGGTAACATACTCGATTCGTTTGCCACGTAGATCCTACTTTTGAATTCGTTACGTTTAGTAGTACGAAATACACACAATATAATGACTTCATATAAAAATATGGCGTGATACATTATAAATTATAATGTAATGTGTCATGCAGTCGTTCTCACACGTTTTTTACGCGATATAATCATATAGTGTAAAAATATATGTTGTAACGATCGCGTTGTGTTTGTTATTATTATTTTTTTAACACCGCGAGTAAAAGATGGTACGTTTATACATTTTTTTATTTAAAAAAATAATATCTGTTTCTGTATATTTTAATGGCGCCTATACGATATACGTCATAATTATTATTATTATTATTATTTCACCCTGCAGGATCCGAATTTGACATCAAACTCTCCCTCTCTCTATCTCTCTCTCTTCTTCTTCTTCTCTTTTAGCTGCGAACCGGGACATTTGCATTAATTTTATACTCGAACAAAATATATACCGGGAACTTTCTTAATCAACTTGTGCGTTTCAGACAGGCCGCGTAAGTTAAGAGCAAATTTGACGGTACCGCATACGTCGGGTGCATTAAAAATGCCACACAATATTACAATAATCGAGTTATTTCGAGTTGAATACTTACGTCTCCTTGTATATATACCTATATATATATCGGCGTCGTCCAATAACGTTCCGCGCCCGTATCGTCCCCGTGTACGGTATACGGTAATTCGCTTAAGTGCTGTTTCCGTAATCGAAAATGGTCCCTGTCTAGATAATTTATTGACAGCGGAATTCCCTAAACAATTATATAGGATATCCGTTACCGTCGCGTGTAGGTACTATATACTTTATAATTTCCCGTTCGTTCGCCTTTTTTATTCTCTTTGACAACCACGCCAAGACAAAATTGTCAGTTTATTTAAGTCCGCATACTAAGTATAGGTACATGTATATATTATATGTGTGTGCGTAAGTGTATATACATGTGTTTTATATTTGTGCGTTGACGCCGCATCTATTTATTGTTTATACGATCCATGGGGTATGATAAAATATAGAAGAAACGTTTAAAAATAGTTTTCGCACTCAAAATACTGCGTATATATGATTTTTTTTTTTTTAAAAAAAATCTTATTTTTAGTTCGTAGAGTTCCGCCACAATTTTCCATTCCACCGCCAACCATGGAAAAAGTGAAAATCGGCGAAAACATCAGCATACCTTGTGTGGCCGTGGGTTCGCCGATGCCATACGTAAAATGGCGCCGGGGCAAAACCACGGAGCTCTCTCCTGAAGACAAACTACCCGTCGGAAGAAACGTATTGAATTTGACCAATGTGGAGGTTTCGGACAATTACACGTGCATAGCGGCCTCTTCACTGGGAATGATCGAAGCGACGACGTTCGTTAAAGTTTTAAGTAAGTCGACTTGGTAGTTTTTTTTTTTTTTGATTTCCTCCCTTATGCAGGGAAGATGTATATAGTAATCGTAAATTATTAATCGAAAAGACCGATGTTGAATTCTCCGGTGTGTGTTTTATGCACGTGCGTATTATCTATATATTTACCTACGTTTTATCGGGCGAAACAGATCGTCAAAAGATAAAACTATGTTAAGGATTTATTAAACTAATTATTAAATTCGCTACATTACATGTATATACGTGCGTTTAAGTAGTCGTAATCTACCTTAAGTATATACCTACATATATAGCGATACCACAGCGATTATTAGATAGATAGTCGAACTTAGCTCGTTAAGGGTTAAATGTGATTAAAGTTAGTGTGCAAATTTCTATCGTATATAAGTAGTAATAATTATAGTTTTCACTGCCAATATACATATATAATTGTTTCGATATTTTCTATAGTTATTATATGTCGACCACAAACGCGTATTCATTTTTCATATCGACACGCGGGATTTCTATACGATGCTATACGATTTTTCAATACTGTATAGACATGATAACAAAAATTATACAATATTTATTGTGAAAATTTTAAATTAGAATTTCTAAACTGTAATAATAATAATAAATTATAGTACCTAATTATATATTCGAGATCGAGTTACCTGTGTATAATTATAGCGTGAACTACAATCCATATACGTATACGAGTGTATGATAAGTATAGGTATACGGATATTTTTTATTTTGATAAAACACGAATAAATGAGAAATATATCGAACGCCGCCGCACAGCATATATAGTGATGGCAAATTCGATAAAAATGTAATAGTATTATACAATATATACTCCCTTATTCATTAACCGTGAAAAATTAAGTACATACGTGTACTTAAATTTTATTTTTAGTGTATACACATCGTATTATATTCTATTGAAGACAAAGCGATTATATTTTCATTGTTTATTTTTTGAACCACTAAAAAACTGTTTTATCCCAATAAATTGTGTGGGCGGTTGATTATTCGAAGAAAAATACTTTTATCGAATAACGTGTACCGTCAAATTTTATTCAAACACTTTCCCTCCACCTTTGTATTTTTAAAGCAATATCGCTTTAAAAATCGCTTTTATATACCCACTCTCACATTAATACTCGACGTTTATTATATGCCTCTGGTATACTTGTATACTTTGTACTCTTTATAATTTTGTTTCTCATTCTCTCTCTTTTTTTTTTTTTAACAGTGTATCATAAAGTGTTATGTGCCCATTTGATTTCAACGGAAAAATTTATATATATATATATTTTAATCATTTCATACCTTTATAATCACGTGTCACGACTCGCTGAGGTTTAATTCACATGATATTAAACGCATTATCTCATTATATAAGTATTATATAAACATGCAATATGTATATTATGTTTAAAGGAATGGCCTATATGGAGCTCCTTATTTTACGGCGATGCATTAATAAATAATTTCGATATATTTATCGAAGACGTCGTTTTTTGAACACGATTATGAACGAGACAGAAAACCCGTCAATAACAGTGAACAACGTTACTGCATTAGTTTCCTCCCTATATTGGTTTTAAAATATTGATTATAAAATCAATGGTTTCACGTCATAACATTTCTAAATATATTTATTATTGTGTACCTTGTTTACATCATGCATTGTTGATAAATTACAATTATTATACGTTAGATAATCAAAACGTGACATAAACCGAACGTTACAACTTCGTGTTATTTCAGTATAATGTCGATCAATTAATAAAAATCGATAAATATTTTCAAGATAATAATATATTCTTACGCGTCGAACGAAATCTATAATAAAAACGTATAAAATATTTTGGTATCATTTTTCATTAAGTACTGTTTTAACGATCACATTCCATATATGCCGCGGTATGCGTAGTATGTCTATTATACACAGACGATTTCCGTGCGTTAGAAATGATTGTTTTTATCCGACAAAATTCGATCTATTGTACTCGTATACACCCTGATCTGAATATTAGTCTGTATAGTCTGAATGTTTCATTGTTGTATACAATATTTCAGTAATACGATATAAATAATATCGTATAATTATAATGATGTTATCGAATATAATATATAAATAGGATGACCTTATAATTATAACTTACGAAGTTATCTTCATCTGATAACGATATAACATTATTACACTATCACGTTTATCGGTATAATATCGTTTCCTATACAATATTATATATTGTAAAGTGAGTACTTTCCTGTTGCTATATTATATATATATAATAATTTTATAATTATTGTATTACAGCGTTGCCAAATCCACCGATTGACGTCAAAATTTCGGAGGTGACATCCACTTCGGTCAAGCTCAGTTGGTCACACCCGAATCCAGACGACATTCTATACTATACCATATCGCACAAGCCCAAATCTGCATCCCAATCTCCAGGCGTCATCAGTGGCGTAGTGACCATGTACTACACGATACGACCGTTAAGTCCGTACACCCAATACGAATTCACCATTTCGGCGGTCAATGGATTCGGACACGGACCACCCTCGCCGCCCATAGTGGCCACCACCGGAGAAACAGGTAACGCACCCCTTGCCAGCTGTTCGACTTGTCCGAAAGTTCATGGTTGAGGGTCATGCCCGGAAATTTATCGTTTAAAGGTGAAGGGTGAAAAAGTCATCATATCTATATAGATAACACAGATTAATTAAAATTTGAATCAGATAATATAAACAAACTTCATAACAACTCATTTTAACGTGTTTAGTCCGGGTATAGTCGACAAAAAAATAACTTTATTTTTAGTTTAATATAATATAAACTGCGATCACATTTTTATGTTACAAAAATATTAAATTTTACGTAATAATGGAGGTTCCCATTTGATTTTAATTGACTCCAGAAAAATATCTAAAATGAAAACGTTAAGAGTATTTAACCCTAAATAATTTTTGATTATAATTTTTTCCATAATATTATATGTACGAACGTTTCTCCCTCTATTTCGCACGATGAAACGAGAATATTACTGTAACATAAATTTTCATTATCCTATATTATTACCTTCTAATGTATATTATTATTATTGTGACATTATTACGAAGTTAAGCAAACTTAAATTTTATGAAATTATTTATTTTTAAAGTCAACTATACTAAAAACTAAAGTTAATTACTTGTGGCTATAACCTATTTAATTTTGTCCGTAATTTTTCGAACCGCCCTAATTTCCATAATAATATAATAGGTACTATGATATTATATATAAAAAAAGTCCCCCTTTCCATTCTAATCTGAAGTGCATTATCTGATTATATACCTACCTATTTAATCTAAGACGGTTTATTGGTGGAAGAAAAACAAAGTATATTTACTAGGACTATATATTATATAGGTATATAATATATATATATGATATAAGTAAGTCCTTTTAATATGGGAGGTAGGTGTTACAGACTCAAAATTACTCTCTTGGGTATGACCCTGGTTGTGCAGGATACTATTTTGTTCGCTTCATCCTCGTTTTTGTGTGCTCTCGACCGTTGTTGTTCACAGTTTCTAGGTACCTATATAATATATATATTTTGGATTATGATTACTGTTTTAATATGTGTCGTCGTCACGTACATATATATTGTGTACGATGCTGGGTTCGAAAATCCATTAGGATAATGGTTTTTCAATATTACAATTATTATTGATGTTATCATTATTTACTCATTTTTTCTGTTTCAGTATATATATATATATTTTTTTTTATATGTTTTATTTATATTTATATTTATTATTATTATTATCTTTTGGTCAAATAACAACAGCTTGAACAAACTCTGGTGTTTTTTTTTTTTTTTTTTTTTTTTTTTTTTTTATGAGAGGCGTCCAAGACCAGTCTTTTATTGTTGTTTTAATGAGAACAAAAAAAAAAAAAAAAAACATACGCGTACACAGTGGTGGTATACGTATACACACTCAACTAACTATAAAGTAGAAATTTCAAAAAACGGTTAATTCTTCGGTCTAATTAGAAAACTAATTAATGGCGCCAGAAGTTCAACGCTTTTATTCTTAAACTTTTCCTACCAAAAAAATATTCTCATTCGTTTTTTTTTCTCTCCGCCGTGAGCTTTTAATTAATTTTTGACCGACGACCGAGAGCACCAAAACGTGTTATAAAAGACGTTAGTCTTGAATATAAATACAACAACTATATCATATCTCGACCATTTATGCAATCCTTTCTAAAAAAATTATTGTTTTTATTTGTATTTCATGCTTCATTTGAACACTCTTTTAACGAATATAATATCGTTAAAAAAAAAAATTATTTATCTAAGTAAGTGCGCGATTATTTTGAAATTAAAAATTGTGTACACTATTTATTTTTTATTTTTTATTTTTTTTTGTTATTTTGCACCTTTTGTGTTTTGATTGCACTTTTTTATGTAGATTTTGCACCGTATATATATATTATATATACACACCTAAATAACCTTTTGTGGACATATTTTTTTGTTCCAATCTCAAAAGTCACTGTATTATTTTAGTATATATGGCACACACTATATATTATTACTATTCTCTTCCTTCTGCAGTGTAGTTAATAAATTAATATATACATTAGTGTTTTTGTTTTTGTTTTATGTACACTGCACAATTATTGTACATAATATGGTACTATATAAATGCAATTTTTTTTTTTTTTTTTTTTAATGCAGAATCCATCAGTACAAATCGTTTTTATCAATATTTCACAGATAATAATATATTTTCATTGTTTATAGTATGCCCTATATAATGCCACTTTGTTTAATAAAAATATAAAAAAAATATAGACCAATATTTTCTTTTTGTCGTCGAAAAATTAAATAATCAATTTACTGATAAGCTATATAGTATATATACACAATGAAAATAAAATAAATAATTTTATGAGAAAACAAACATCTATATATATATATATACACACACTCGAAAATTAATTTAAATTATAGCCAAGTTCCATCATCGAAGCCTGAGTATACGCGTATAAACATAAAAATATAGCGTTATTTGTTTTTTTTTCCCACGTTTTGGAGATCGCGTCCAAAATTTAATCAAACTGTTATTAGTCTTTAATAATAATTATATAATATAATATTATTTTAAATTATTATGAGATACCAATGTAAATATTATAATTTTTCATAATATTGATAAACCAGGCTTTATTCGTTGTACGAGTATAACATACCCGACGTACGAGTATGTTCGACGAAATAGATATTACTTAATTTACATATTACTTAACATAATATAAGAATAGAAAAATCTCAAGGCTTAAATTTTTTTATATGTGTTTAAAATTGATATTTCATTAAAATCAATTATTTATATATTGATTTTTCTTATTTTTATGTATGAAGACTATTTTTCGACCAGACATAATGGTCCGATGTTTACGAATAGCATAGGTTTTTAGTAGAAAATTGGATGTAGTTGGTACTTTACTTAGGTCGTTTTTTGAATTTTTCAAAATTTACCCTATGCGGTAGAAAAAATGACCAAAACATAACGAAAAAACGGCATTTTTCACGAAAACTGAAATTTCGACTAATTCGATTCAATATTTGACGATAACTCGAACAATTTTGAAGTTAGAAACTAGAAAATTTGATTTATCAAAGAATGGTTTATCGTTGCATTCAAATTCTAATTAAAATTAAACGCTATATGATTTGCACACCTGTATACCATGCGGCAGGAGTATTAGCTCGTTTTTTTTTTATAATTCAAATTTTAAACCCGATAAATTATTTTTCGCCGTTTACGACCTATTATGAAGATGCTTTGTTTTGATGAAGATAATAAAATTATAATCTATCGTATATAACACGCGCGTTTAATAGTGTAGTTCTAGTGTGATAAAGATAAAATTGTTAATTTTAACAACGCCATATAATAATGTTCTACGGTTTAGGTTACGTTCAATCGACTAAATATAAATTAACTATTATATTATTAACGTCGTCTATACACGAGTATTATACTCGAATTTATGAAAAAAATTAACTTTTACGATGAGCACATCTCCGTATACAAACTGCATAATAATATTGTTATGTTTTATATAATATAATCGATGTTACTATCTTTGTCGTTTCGTAAATAACATTCATTAAACAGATGACAACCATTAGCTAATTAAATTTTGACGCGTTGTCGTATATAATGCGTATATTTTGTGATATTAAGCAAGGAATAAATTGAATAATCATAATTTCACGAGGGGAAAATTTAATGAATAAAAATATAAATCGATTTTTATTTTCGTTTCGTTTTAGATGAAAACGATCGAATATATATAGGTATATAAATTTATAATAAAATATTCTCATAATTTACCAACCGTTTCTTTTTTCACCTCACACATATTATTATTGCCTAACCTTTATTTTTCATTTCCACTCGCCACACGTTCTTCTGTACGGTTATTGCTTTGCTGCTATCCTCCATACCATCACTAAACAATCGATACATTAAATTTTACGGACCAAAACCTATTGATTGGCTAATTCAATTATCATCGTCGTCGTCTCCGTCAACCACGTGTAAAAATGTGTAATATGATATAAATATTTTTCGATTAAAATACTATTTTTTATAGTCATTTGTTCCGCGTTATCTCTCGCGTCGCATATTTTTGATATTAAAAAGTTAATGCCAAAATATACAAGGTGATGATTCTATATTATATAATGCGCATTCTTTGAAACATATATTAATTTTTGAAAAATTTTTAAAAAAAAATAAATAAAAATAAAGCGGTTGAATGTAACGATAAATAATATAATATAAAATTATTTGATATACGTGAAGGTAATTTTTGAGAGATCGGAGCGTATAATAATTAGAAAATATACACGACTTTTAATTACAAAAAAAAAAATTAATCTTGCTATATTTTAATAGTTTATCGTTTATGGTTTTTTACTTAGTTAAGTATCAACTTTTAATTCTTTAAATACGATTTATTAAAATATATTTACATAATGTTTAGTTAGTATTATACGATTTTAACTGTATGATCTATACTAATAAAGACGTATTATATTTTAAGACGTTCTACTATAAAAAGAAATCAAAATACTAATAGCGCGTACGTCCGGCACGATGTCGTCGATTTAGAAGGCGAGTACGTTAGCTATAGTTTAAGCGGGGTTTATCACCTTATCAGGGGTACATTACTTATACAGTCGTACATCATTAAGTACTCGTATATATATATTCCGGCAAGTCGGGGACGGTACGCGAAAGTATTTTTTTATATACATACCTCTAATTGTGTTTTGTAATGGTAAAATTTCTCATAAAAAATAATGGAAATTAAATGTAAAAACGGTGAATGTAATAATTTGAATAAATAACTTTTTTGAAATTTAAAAAAAATAAAATAAACACAGGGGGACTGCCGCGTTTAAGTGAGCGAAAGTAGATGACGTTTCCTCGGTTAAATCAAAATGGCGCGAATAATAATAATACTATTAAATTTATTTTATAATGTTTCTCAGATAAGAGAGAGAGAAGAGGGGTAAAGCGATGAAAAAGCTTGTTCCGATGAAAATCGACACTCTGTACGATAAATATATAAAATTTCTCTATTTTTCCGGTTAAAACGTATATATATATCATATGATATGTATTATATTGTTTTGTGGTAACGTATATACGAACTTCGTATGAGATATGTTATAATATGATATTATAGTTCTGCGGTTTACGAGGGTACGGGAGGGGTGTGAAGTAGTACCGGGCGCGCCAAACAATGATGCCGCTGAAGCATGTCCGTAGCCCTTTTCCAAAAACCGTTTTCCCGTAATTAACCGAAATTACATGCACACGCCAATGGCGTTTTTACCCGTACCTAACCACCACGTGAACAATATATGTATACGTATGTATGTATTATTATTATAACAGTGGCTTTGGCGGTTATCGCACAATAGAAAACGTTGCACAGACAATAATGACGAATGAATATTTTTTTTTTTTTTTTTTTTTTAAATACCATATAACATTTTGCGTAGTAGATTACTCGGATGTCGTCGTGTACTCTTATCATAAATAATAATATATCGATTCGAAAATATTATTAAGATTAAAAAAAATATATATACGACATAGGTATGTTGAATGTATACCGTATAAAACCGAAGGAATATATACGGAAGGAACGTATCAGTGAGAGTATGGATGGTAATATTAATGTACCTATATTATATTATATTCTACACGAGGTAATATTATAATGTACGGTTCGGGGAAAAAAATACATACGTCTTTGGCGAACAAAAAATAATATATAAGTATGTATACGTATAACGAGCGTGTTGAATGTAATACTTGTGGAATATATATATCGACTTTCTAGGCTCACGAACATCAAACCCATTTCGATCCGAAATATATTGTACGTTATACGTTATAATAAAATATTATTTGTACTTTGGGGAGTTTTTTTTTTTTTTTACTTTTAAATTAGTTCTCTCGTCCGATTTTATTATTCGCGTATATTATGAATATATTATAATAATATGTGTTTTTGAGATATTCAAATGTCATAATAATTATATAGGTAGGTATTATTTTGATCGTACGAAATTACGTCTAACGTCTTCAACGCTCTGCGCACGAGTAGATACATCGTATTATATTATATAGGTAATCATGGCAAATTAAATTTTATATGAATAATTATAATATATATTATATTTATTTTTTTCTCCCAGACTTGCTTTTGAAAACCCTTTACGTTAAAAAATAACCCTCGCTTTTAACGTTGAGAAGTTACGTGTATACATATATATATATATATATTTAAAATTATCAAAGTTTTGTGTAAAGTTTATAAGAAACATCAAATGTGCCAAACCCCTTTTATATGCGTTACCGATTTTGAAACTTAAAAAGCATACAAAATTATACGCCGTCGGCTATGTCTTATGTATATGATTTCTAACCATATACGTCGATCCCTAATATATATATAACATATACGTATTATATTATATACCTACTGATATTATTATACACACGTTTTATCTTATAAATATGCATTTACTTGGCATAATAATAATAATAATAATAATAATTATTATTATTATTATTATTATTATTATTAATAATAATACACGTTGATAAAGAGTTCAAATATTTATGTACTAATAGCTCGCACGTTGTATTTTCGATGTTACGCGCGTTTATAGCTGTTATATTTAAACATTAGCTATCAGCGATCATAATAAATACGTAAAACGTGTCTTCTGCAATAATTTTATATGTAGGTATAGGTATATAATTAAATTCTTTATACGTATTATACAACAAACGTTATTCGAGTTGTTTCTTTGTAAATCTTTTTTTTTTTTTTTTTTTTTTAAATTCTAATACGCACCAAACCGTGTAAGTTATATGCTTTTATTTATATCACGAAATCCAGCAGCCAAACTCGAGAGAATTTGTGTTACTATAATGTATATACGAGTATATTATATAGGTATAGCGAATAAATAACAAACGTGTATATATACAACGATTTAATCGCTCGTGTTTTCCTATTGAAGAGATATAAAATTTAATCACTTACAAGAAATAACTACCTCGTATTTTCAGGTTGCGAAAAAAATTAATAATAATATACAGTCGAATGATGATGATAATGATGATGATGGTAGCTTAATAATATTATAGCGGCTAAACGTTGATCTCTGCGGTGACCTCCTTTCTAGAAAGAATGAATACACGAGTTGACTCTATAACAATAATAATAATAATAATAATAATAATAATAATCATAATAATAATCATAATCATAATAATAATAATAATCATAATAATAATAATAATAATAATAATAATCATAATAATAATATTATATTTTATATATATATAAATGAAAAGTTTAATTTTATATAATATGTTTTTATAATTTAATGTTTTTAGTTCGTCGTATCCATCATCAGTGTCTTTGACCCCGAAGAGTCGCGATCCTAACCATTATTCCTGGTACTACGTAAAACGGGGTGTAAAAGCCGCACCATATAGTTTGTTGCACGACTACTAATAATAACGACCCCGTCGTCGTGTGGTGGCATGGTATATACATAATATATATACCTATTCCGTTATAATATATTATTATAAATATATTATTATTCGTAGACGCCGTTGTAAAGCTAACCCTGTGATTATGTAATGAAATTTTTTTTCAACTCCTCATTGTCTGCAAAATCGTTGTTTATATAATTACGACATTGTGCGTAAATACTGTAAACACGATATCTATATATATATATATATATATACGAAATTATAACTGTATATATTAATTAAATAATAACGTAATGCATATCGCGATAATATATACAGGGTGTGACCCAAAATATCTTTATGCGTTTTTCATATTTTTGTAATCGGCATAATTATAACGTTAAAAGAATCATAAGCAGGATTACTTAAATTTAAAAAAAAAAAAAAAAATGTAAATTTTGTGTGCGCAATTAATGAACGATTTCGTTAACTCGAAAACTCGAGATTTTTTTTTTAATTAACTTTGTAACTTTTAAAAATCCATAATGCTAAATAGAGGTACAAAAAATAATAATAATTAATAAGTATAACGAATTTCAACGTAAAGCGAACCGAATAATATTTTTTAATGAGACAAATGTGTGATTATATTATCCATGTGACTATAACAGTAATTTTCAATTATCGGATCAAATATATTATATAGTATATATATATATATATATAAAAAAAAATTAATTAATAAGTTTTAAAACTTAAAACTTGGTCATTTATTTTACGTTATTATGTACAGACAATTATTGTAATTTATATTAGATGAAAATACGTATATGGTGTGATCAATATATCGTGTTCTAAAAATAATTGCAGGTACATCGTTGAAAATGTCCACGTGCCTTGTTCTATCATTTTCTTAACGCGAAATTCCGATCGCTCTGTATGTCATATACCTATAGGTACGATTACGATGATATGATAACCGACGACGAAACATATAACAAAACAAAAAATTAAATAATATAATGACACAGGTTACAGGCATCAAATATCAACTGCGTATATAAATGAATGAAAACTTCTGTTTCATTAGTTTAAAAGCTTTAGAAAAACAGCACTATATTAATGTGTGTATAGTTGTATAGATACCGTAGACGTCCAATTTTATATCGGGCAATTGATTACACTTAATATTGTTGATAACGCTTTTTTTTCATGTGTTCACTGAGTCTGGATACTATAATCCGTACTTTTTGTACACACTATAATTTTTTTCTTACTTACTTACTTATTCTTTTTTTTCTATATCTGTTTTTTTCTTCTAGCGGACCTATCTGCTTTTGGTGAAGGTGCAAGTAAGTTGGATTTTATTTTTAACCGACATATTCATATATATTATACTGCAGGCCACTTGTTTTTACAGCGATATTAATTTAACAATTTAGCTTGGCTATATAATATATATTAATATATTAAAATTATTTAATTTGTGCTTTTATATATACTTTAGTCACTTTAGTGGAAATATAAAAACGAAGGAAAGTTTTTAAATTTTCGAATAACGCCAAACTTAGTTTAACACTGCTGCTTGTATATTATAATACTTCATTTTTCTTTTTAATTTCTATAATTGATATTTTCATTTTACGAATACATATTTATGTGATGGAAGTAAAGTTTTGTATTAATTTCGAAAAGTTACCTATAATATAAGTGCACATGTTTTGTTTTTATTATATATATATATACATATATAATATAATTATAATATATATAAATATTAATTTTCAATCGCAATTTATTTTAATTAAATTTACTTAAAAATAAGAAACGCGTGAAATCGGCACATTTAATAATATATTATAATATATTGAACGCGCATTTACTCAACTGTATATATTATAATAATTAACCATAGTTAATTTTTTTTTAGAAAATTCATTATGCGAATAAACAAAACGTATTTATTTAATCAAATTTTATTTTATAACTCCAAATGCAAAATAATAAATATGTATATATAATATATATATATATATATAAATATTATTTCTAGTAACCTTGTTTCAATAATTTAGTTGCCTAAACATTGCGTTTCGTATAAAAATAACAAATTATTAATTAAAATAGTTTTGATTTAAAATAATAAAGTATATTTGCAACGCTTTTTATTCCACATAAAACAATAACTCGACCTGTATACAGTAAAAAAAAATATATATATATATATTTAAAACAAACAACTGTATTACATTAATCCAATATTATTCAAATTAATAATTTAAATACAAAAATTATATAAAAGGTCAAAAAGTTTAATTTTTAAATAATCGCTCCATATAGTCGATACCTTATATTATTATGAATATTATATTATTTTATTAATATGTTGTTATAACTTTATAAGATTTATATCTACGTATAAACGATATATAATTAAATTTATTCATAGTTTATAGAATATAGAATAGTTATTAGAATATTACATAGAATATTATACGAATATATGGTTAAAAATTAAAATTAATATTATACGAAAACAATTTCTATCTAATGCAATAGTATATAATATTTTAGATTAAAAGATGATATTATATTTTTCGTTTATGAATTTCTTTCGAATATCCTTAATGGAAATTCAAAAAAAAAAAAAAAAAAAAAAGAAAGAAAAAGAAAAAAATGTTATTATACAATATTAAAAACTTTATATTTTTTACACGACGTCTAAATTTAAATAACCGTTTACTTATACTTATATTTTTCGTCTAAATTAGTATTAGCACACTTTGATATCGCGTTTTAATCTAAACTTTTCTTTCTTTCTTTTTTCTTTTTTTTTTTACTAAAATGAAAAAATATATTAAATACATTTTTTTTTTTAGTTTTGAAAAATTGCTATTATGAATATCAAATAATAATCTTTAATTTATTGTTTGATCCAATCATATAATGTTTCGAATAAAATATTTATTGTTCTATACCTATATATATAAAAGGAACGAATCTTTCGTCTTGTATTATAAGACTCGATGATTTAATGAATTTAGTTTTTATATACTTCCGAGATATATACGTATATTTATATTGACATATAATACAAATTGCAGTGGAAGTTATTTTTTATGTGAAAAATATTTTACTATATTAAACGCGCCGACCCTAATATTAAATAATAAATATTAAATAGTGTACTCGTAATATTTACGATGTTATCGTTGTTTTTAAATTTATTACATCGGGAAATATATTATATTATATGTGTGTGTGTGTGTGTGTGTATTCGCGTCGTGCCATTATATTATGGAACTTTTATACACACAGGAAATAACAATATTTCGTTCTGACGTATTTTATATAATATTCATAGGTATATACCTATATAAATTATATTACGTTAATTACGATTATTGCGCAATAAAACCTATAACGAATATAAACTTATATATTGATAGCGAATATATATATATATTGATAATATTAATTTATTTTATACATACAATTAATATATTATATTTTATAGCCAAGTATTTAAAATCGCCTTTTATACATTTTTATAAAATGAAACTAGATTTATAATACATAATATATTGAATAGTAGGTATACAATGAAAAAATAACCTCAAAATCGAAAACTGTATAGATTTACGTATATTTTTTTTTTTATTATTTTATTTTTAGAACCAGGATCTGCTCCACGGAATATCCAAGTGCGTTTGTTGAGCTCCAGCACGATGGTCATACAATGGGAAGAACCAGAAACGCCCAACGGCCAAGTGATCGTAAGTCGCGCGATTTTTAACCCACGAAAAATATAATAATTATTATTATTATTATTATCGTTAATTTGTCCGCAGAGGTACAAGGTATATTACACGATGAACCCGGATCAACAGTTATCCTCGTGGAACACAATGGTCGTGGACAACAATCAGCTGACCACCATAAACGAACTTACGCCTCTTTCCATATACACCATTAGAGTGCAAGCGTTTACTAGCGTCGGGCCCGGACCGTTGTCGACGCCCGTTCAGGTCAAAATGCAACAAGGAGGTAAAACTTATTTATATTACGATATATTTATAGGTTAGTTAGGTATATACCTAGGTATTATTATTACGAAATAAAAAATCATGACTCGATTATTTTTTATGTTTTTTTTTCTCGTACGGTGTTACGTGTTTGTAACGTGATACGTACGTATATTCTAATCGCCCCTCTCGCGTACGATCGTCTCGAGAAATAAACTATAATCATATTTACTTTTCTCCATGAAATATAAGACGATATAATAATAATATCTTCCTGCGTATATATTTATTATATTATATTATATGCAAGGTTTTCTCTGAAGTATAACTTCCAGTTATTTTTTTTTTTTTACATCGCGTGCACGCACGTCGATTTCCTTACGATTTCTTTCACTTTTCTCTGTAACAATATATTTCTCGTTTTTTACGCGTCTCTCTTTCGTTGTCTCAATTTTTGTTCCAAATCCGAATTGTATTTTTTTTTTTTTTTTTTTAATTTCCACTTGAATTCGTTATACTTTTAAAACGCCGTTTAAATCATACTCGCCGAATCATTTTAGTGCCTAGCCAACCTAGAGACTTGCGAGTGAACGAAATCGGAGAAACGTCAATTGGACTCCAATGGGCTAAACCCAATCAAGTCGGCGAACAAATTTTAAGCTACGAACTCTATTGGAACGATACTTACGCTAAGGTTAGTTGACTCGTCGAAAAGAGGAATATCGTATTTGTTGTTTTATTGCATATATTTTGTTTTTCCTGATTAAAATCATAAATGTGTTTTTCCTTATAAAAATCGAATTTCACTCCTATTATACAGGAAAAACACCACAGACGCATACCAGTGTCGGAAAACTACTTGTTAACCGGACTCTACCCTAACACGTTGTACTACGTATGGCTGGCCGCGAAATCGCAACGGGGAGAAGGTGCACCCACTCCACCTACCCAAGTTCGGACTAAGCAATACGGTAAGTGGACTATATACAAGTTAAAATATTATCATTCCGTCACTGACAAAATCGTCAAATGCCGGGGTCTTTATATACCTCTACGTATATAATAAATATAAACATACACTAGGTAATAGGTAACCGTTAATATTATATTTTATATTATTATTATTATTATTCGTTATACCTACTCTACCGGTCTACTGCCACTAAACGCGCATTGATGGAATCCAGGTAGGATACGCGAACGAAAACATAATATATATATTATATATATTATGTGTTATCATGCAAAATATATATATATATATTATTATCATTATATTAAAATAGAGTGCACACGGCGAGATAAGCACATAAAAAAGCACATGCACGAGTGCTATTTTATTTTCCGACCTGACGCTGAGCTGCCCCCGATGACTGTGAGGTGTGATGTTTTCATTTTGACGATTGTGTTAGTAGATTTATATTACCATTTATATTACCGAGAATAATTCATTCGGACTGGTTGCAACAACTTTTATACAATCGAGAAATTATATAACCGATAATATTGTTTTTATGCGATTGTATATACGAATATATTATATAAATTATCATCTTATCATATTTTTTAATTTTAAAAATCCGTATTTATACGAGACGTTTTTCCTCGTCTCCCGCATACTTCGGTAATATTGTCATTTTATTGCACACTTATTCACTCGGCCAATTAAAAGTTTCTAGTTTACCTTAAACGTTTTATCTTTGTAATTAATACGTGCAATTGATAAGTATATAAAATACGTCATAATATTTATGACGCGATGCGTTTTTACCGCAATCGGCAAAGTGGAATGCGGCAATACCGCGGATGCAATGAAGTAAATTTATCATAAAATGCATAATATAATATAATTAATTATAAACGATTTTTATCGAAATCTCGGTTCATGCGGTACGTTCTTACGCGTTTTTCTATACCGTATATATACCGCAGTACCCATCTTAATATATTAGACGATGCACTTTCTGTCCAAACGAATTAAATCGCTCGTAATATAAAAAAAATTCGTTTTTTTTTCCTATTTCCGACGTATTTTCAGTTTTTTTTATGTACTCATACTATTTACAACGTATATATAAAACATTATATTATGCGTTCGCCGTGATCGGACGCAGCTTAGCGTTTAAATGTCGTTAGAATATGCACTAGCACACATACGGTATTATTATAATATAACCGTATAGATTTGTTATATGTACACGTTGATTTTTTTTTTTTATTATTATTTATTCGTATAATACACTTTTGTTTGAATCTCATCATCCCGTTTATGTAATATTGTATACGGGTACAACGATCGTGTGTCAGATTGCGACTGGGGGATTTATCGAAATCGATCGTTTATTTATTTATTTATTTTTATCGTACACGCGCGCTGTATATAAGTTTAGTTATTATATTTTTAAGATTATTTTTAAGTTTATTATTATTATTATTTTATTTTTATTGTTTTGTTTTGTTTTGTTTCTCTCTCTGTTTTCCCGATCCCGTCGTTGGTGCATTTTTCCCGCGTCGTGCATACAATACTCGCGACTACTGCTGCACGCGAATCCTTCGACCACTCACGTATACCTCGGTACATGTTACAAAAAAAAAAAAAAAAAAAAAAAAACGTCACGTCTATACCACCTGTATATATACAAAATATACGTGCCGCAGTCCCCGATACGCCTCCGCAGAACGTGACCGCAGAGGCAGTGAGTCCCACGTCGATACTGGTCCAGTGGCAGCCTCCGGTGTCCGACCGCAACAACGGGCAGATCGTCTACTACAAGGTAATGGTGTCGGAGAGCGGCGTGTCGGACTCGGACGCCGAACCGATCCGCGTGCAGAACGTCACCTCGCACACTCTGGAAGACCTGAAACGTTGGACCGAGTACAAGATATGGGTGTTGGCCGGCACGACCATCGGCGACGGCCCGTCCTCGTATCCGATTACGGTTCGCACCCGCGAAGACGGTAAGCATATATATAAACTGTATGAGCACATACTCACACGAAAAAATATCGTTATAAAACTTATACTTGTTTATTCTTCGGCATAATATTTTTAATAAAATAAATAATAATTATTATACGCGCGTATAATAATGTATTATGTATTTTATTAAAAATATTATGTTTAAATAATTAATATTAATATATAATTTTATATTATTAAATATATTAAATACAAACACATCGCGGTGACGTATTTAAAATTCGCGACCTAGATATATAGAATAAGGGGGAAAAAAGAAGAGGTTTGCGGTCCTCTTCGGAATAATTAAAAATTTTATATTATTTTTTTTTTTTTTTCGAAAAAAAAAAATATATATCCCCCGTATACTTGAACATAACGATTTTATTGATTTTTTTTTTTTAAAAAAGGTATATACGGCATTATTATTATTAAATCGCCACGCCACTGCGAACGAGTTTCCCATTATTATATATTAATAATAACCCGCCCCTGATGGCGCCATTAAGTGCAGTGACTATATAAAATATATACCGTGGCGTAAATTTAAGTTTTCAAAAAAAAAAATACCCCGTATACGTAGAAAAAAAACATATATAGGTCGGGTATAAATATTATATAACGTCCTTTTATTTTTTTTCAATTTATTTTTTTTAATTAGTATATTATTTAAAAGTAATTATTTGTATTTTTATAAATTCCACCGGGATCGTAAATATAATTATTATTAGTTTATTACTATCAATCTTGTAATATACGAAACTCCGTTCGGTTATCAGACGACTTTATAAATCGTCAATAGTGAATACGTCACGATTCATTATTAATTATTATAATACGAGTAATATGGCGCGCCGTCCGGTGTTGTTAGTCGGTTGGATTTTAACCGCGTCCGGTCGGCGTTGATGAAGTCTTCGATTTTCGTCCGTACAAATTACGCTCCACTTCTTCGTCTTCTATCGAAGCTTCGATTAATTCAAATTATTCGTTTCCTACGGTAAAACAAAATACGAATAAAATTGTAAATATTAAAATCTATACTTACTTTTTTTTTATTTATTTTTTTTTTATTTCATATTTGCCGTAACATTTTAAATACGTCACCGAATTACACACATATAATACACACACGCACACGCGCGCAACTAGGCCAAATTATATAAATATAAAAAAAAAGGAAGTCTTATTCCACTCGGGGGAACCATATAATATTATACGTTACACTTATATACTTGCGTCATTCTTTTTTTTTTTTGTCCTCCGCCATTTTGCCACGTTTTGAAGTAATAAGGTACCTACTTCATCTTCACACACCCCAGCATTTACACGACACACCGTATAACTCGCTATTTATGATAAAAACGTTACATCGTATAATAATAATTTTTTAACGTCGGCGAAAGTGTGTTTTATTCGCGTAATATTATCATAATCGCGTTTAGCTGAGCGCGCGGTGACGGTTGCGGTTGCGGATACGTACGGTCGCGGATTAAAACGCGAGTTCGGACGTCGTTAGATTTTTGTCTCTCTCTTCGTCTTTTCGTAATACGATAACAATGTAAACGTATTGTTATCACACATATAGTTATCTTATATATTAAAACAAAATAATAATAATAACAATACGTTTAGTATTATAACTTTTTTTTTTTTTACTTTCTTCTCTCACCGTAAAATTTTAGGTTAAATTTACAATAGTTTGTTGTGTTTTTATTTATTTTTCCAACGCACACGTCGATTTGCGCAAATAACATATTATTATATAATATACGAGCACTGCAGTAGAATATATATTTATTTATTTTTTATTTTTTATTTTTTGTAATAACATAAACGCACCGCAATATTTCTCTGACCCATAATAATAATAATCAATATTATTATTATTATTTAACGCCGTTTATAGACCGTAATCGCGGGATACGCGTATGTATGTGTGTACAGGGTGTTCTAATGTCGTATTTCGTTACAAAATTTTTGCATCCGTAAATAACAAGTACTAAAAAAAAAAAAAAAAAAAACTCCCCTCCGATTATTTCCGTTCGTCAGAATCCTGCGGATGCATTCGCGTTATCGCGAACTTTTTTTTTTTTTTTTTTTAACAGTCAAAACGCCACACCGTTTTACTATATATTATCAACCGGTCGTTTTTCGATTTAAAGTATTATCCGTAAAACGTCATATATTATATTATTTTTATAATATAAAAAACGAAACAAACGAACCCGCGATCTCTTCCGCGAATATACCCCCTATATATATTAGGTATATATAGTTATCGAGGCGAACACGCGCTGCGGGACACCCTGTACGTGACAATATAATAATATATTATTATTATTATTATTATTATCATTATATAGGTACTCTGCAGTTACAGTTGTGTGTTATAGACAAAGTTGCTGTCGGTCGGTCAGCGATGCAATAAAACGTTTTTACGGCCGTATAAAAGTTCCCCGTATAGTAATGTTTATTTATGAAATATTATTTTTATATCGAGGTCCGCGCCGCGCTCTCGATTGATATTACATATTATATAATAATAATAATAATAATAATAATAATAATACGATAAAAACGTATATAGTATTATTATATACTGTACAACCATCGCCGTTTATCATACGAGTTAAATTCGATAAAATAACCGACTGCGACTTGAACTGAATACCCCTCGGCGTCTTCAAAGAACAGTATATTTACTGTAATGCACACACACACGCACTTGTGTTTACTATAATAATAATAATAATAATAATAATAATAATAATAATAATAATAATAATAATAATAATAATAATAAATCATAATAATAATAATATTAATAGTAATAATAATAATAAGTAAAAATAAGTAAAAATAAGTAATAATAAGTAATAATAAGTAATAATAATGAAATAATGATAACGACGATGATGATGATGATTATATTATATTATTTCTTTCTGTGTATCTTTCTATCCGATTATGCCGCGCGCGGGCGTGTAAACACGTCGTCGTGTTTGCGACCGAACGCGTGTGTGTCCCGGGAACGCGCGACTTCAACGCGAGCAGGGCCGTACAACGAAACAAAAGCTATTTAAATATTTGAATACGCCTAAAGTTAAAATTGTTTCGCGATTAAATTCAATATTTGAATTCGGTTAAAACGCAATCAATCTAAACTAGAAAAAAAAATACTTAGAATTAAATTTAAAAAAAGAACTCGTGAGCTTTATGATAAATAATAATTATAATAATAAAAAATAATAATAATAATAATAATTATAATAATAAAAAATAATAATAATAATAATAATTATAATAATAAGAATAATAATAATATGGTATACCTATACTCAATAAGTACCTACTGTAATAATGTATTATAAATTTATAACGTAATATTAAATTCGTTATTATCGTGAATTACTTAATATGAACTTTATAATATACTCGTATTTTCATAAAACAAAAAAATTATTCCGGTACACGCGCATTATAATAATATACAGTGTTAATTATTATTATTTTATGGGTCAGAATTATTCGAGCACCGTACATTAAACGTTAAGTTTGCACCTATATATAAATAATTACAACACGAACCGTTTGCGGGGCTTGAAATTTTTATAATGCACATCGCTTATTGTAATCACACACGATATTGTCATATATTATACACGTACCTAATATTTAAATTTTAAACCGCCTCTCTTTCCGTATAATATAAATGTAATATAATATTATACACGTTTTACGATCAATTTTCGCGTTCGATTGAATCTCGACGAGTACCCGCTGCTGCAGTTACCGGGTTACGGGTAATCGATCGGTAACGATATTATTTCGTTTCGATCGCCGATGTTATATTCCGTAGGTATAAAATTTACTACTATTACTATACTACTGCGTTTCTTTTTAGTTTTTTTTCTACGTTTTCTCTCCTTCCGTTCTTTTCGACACGTACGCTTTTCCGAACTTAACCCCAAACCCCGCACACATACACGTATTTTCTTACCGATTTTATATTTTTCACGACCCTTCTTCTTATTCTTCTTCCTCTTCTTCTTCTTCTTCTTCTTCTTCTTCTTCTTCTTCTTCTTCTTCTTCCTCTTCTTCTTCTTCTTCTTCATCTTTTTTTCAAATATGGGAACGCCGCTGCACACATTTTTTGTATTTTGGCAGCTAGACAAATTTTTTTTTTTTACGCACATCATTTTTACACACACGTATAAAAATGCGTATTTTGTTTTTTGTATATTTTTGACACTAAACGTATATTTTTTTTTTATTGTATCTTTTTGGTACGATTTCGCACACTATTTTTTGCGAATCTGTTGTGTGTCTGTCTCTCCCTGGTGATCTGGTCGTCCAGAATTGAATAGTGAGTACACATCATCAAACGCAACCAATCGTAGTGGAAAAGAATATATTTTATACGTAATAAGGTTTTTTTTATATTTTTTTGTTCTTACCCCGTAGCAGCGATCGTCGATGGTTAGCTCGGCGATACAGTTTTTTATTTTTTGTAATTTTTAATTTTGACAGTAACCAAAGTAATCCTTGACTTTTTTGGTTTTTTTTTTTTTTAAATTTTATATTATTGGTAGATTTTGAATTTTGATATTTAAGAAATAATATAATATTCTTAAAACAATTTTTTTCATTTTCCTTGAAATTTTTGTATGATTTTTTTTTATAGAGTGTACAACCCACGTTTATTTATCATATTTTTATAACCTCTAAATATTTTGTTTTTTGTTTGAAATAATTATACCTACCTACTTTTCTTTTTTTAAAAAAAAAAAATATATATATTATAACAGTTTCACTCTGATAACGTCATACGTATGTATTGTATCTCGTACAATAATGACGAACGTGTAATGCGTTTTTGGAGTGATTCTAAATATAATAAATATGTAATGGATGAAAAAATTATTTTTAACGTGTATACTAATCTCCTTTTTACTATATAATTTGCTTGTTTGTGTATAACGTTTTTAAATATCAACATATGTTTACAAAAAAAAATCTAATTATCTTTGTGTATTGGTAATAGTGCCAGGACCTCCTACCGACATCAAAGTACAACCCGTCAATTCTACAACGATACACGTGCAATGGCGCCCCCCGACCGAAGAGGACCGTCACGGAATCATCAGAGGGTTTCACATACACGTTCAAGAAGCCAAGCCTGAGGTATATAATAATTTTCTCGCAAGACATCGTTGTTAATTAATTATTTTATTATTTAAAACACTTTTGCCCTAAAGTATATTTTAATAATATAAATTACCTTTATACATACCTAATTAATATTATTATATTCGTTTTTGAATAAAATGTTTTTTTTTTTTTTTATATACCTATTTATAATTAAGTCTTAATTAATTTTCTTTTCTTTTCAATTTTATGTGTTTGAAGTTTAATATATAGGTAATATACGTGTACGTTAGATATAGAATGATGATACGAGATGATTGGGTAAAATATTTACAATCTAAGTTTAATTCTTTTTTTTTTTTTGTTTTTGTTTTTTTTCGTTAATTTCAAAGTACTTATGATGTTTTCTTTGGTGTTATGTATATGCTCGTGTTATTAAATCTAATTTGTTTTTCCTCTGTGATTCGTAGGGTAATGCGTTGCTCAACGAGCCTTTAAGATTCGATGTAGCGGACTCACTGGAGAGTAACGTCACCGGTTTGCAACCAGATACCTTGTATGCTGTCCAAGTGGCAGCTGTTACTCGCAAAGGCGATGGCGATCGTAGTCAACCGGTAAAAATCAAAACGCCCGGCGGTGTACCCGTTAGACCCGTTGTTAACCTCAAGTATTTATATTTTTAAAACTTGTCTTTTTAAGAGTCTATTGCTGTGCAAAAGAAAATCATACCGTTTTTATGTTACTTTTCAATTTTTCATATAGGGTGTTGGAAAGAGAACCGAAAGTTAATATTGAATTAGAATGGACCAGACCTACAAATACATACGGTGAACTGTTGGGATACAAATTACGCTACGGTATTAGAGATTTAGAAATGTTTGAAATCATGATGACTGAGAATAAGAGACGTATCAACGATTTAGGTAAAGTGTACAGTTGAAAATAATAAATATAATATCACCATGCAATTTAATAATATTTATGTGTGTATAACATTTAATTTTCCAGAACGTGGTGTCCAATATGAATTCCACATATCTGGACAAAATCAAATCGGTTTCGGTCAAGAAGCAACTGAATATTTTAATACGCCAGAGGGACCACCAACTGGGCCACCTATAAATGTTTCTTATGAATTTCAAACACCCGATGTAGTTTGTGTTGTATGGAGTGAGCCATCTCGTGAACACCGTAATGGACAAATCATTCGATACGATGTACAATTTCACAAAAAAATTGATCAGTCTACAATAACTCATAGAAATACTACTTTGAAAAAAGTATGATAATTTGTAATTATAGTATTTGTAATTTTCAACCATCAGTATATATATATATATATAATCATTTTTGTGTGTAAAAAATTATATTTAAAGTTTTTTATTTACATGTTATTTTAAAAGTTATTATAAAATTTCTTAATATATATTATATATTATATTTTATTCTCGACAATACCAATGCATAATTATATTTTTTCTCGATATAGGCGGTATTTTCTGGATTAGAAGAAGCTACTGAGTATGTTGTCACTGTTAGAGCAGTGACTGCTGAAGGTGAAGGACCATGGAGTCCACGAATGACTATCAACACTACTAGAGAAATGGTTCGAGCCCCAATGGGGGTTAAAGCTGTAGCAACTTCCGACCAAAGTATACAAGTATGGTGGGAGACTGTTCCAGTACGTGTAAAAATCAATGGTTATCGTGTTTACTATACAATGACAGCAGTAGAAGATCTTAACCAATGGAATATAAAAGATGTACCTGCTACAGAGTCAACAGATCTGGCTAATCTTGAAAAAATGGCACAGTATGCTATAGCAGTGGCAGCACGTACTGATAATGTAAATATACCTTATATCTTATTTAATTTACTTTTTCTTTGAATCTTTATTTAAAATAATATATTTTATTGATTATAGGGGTTTGGAAGATTATCTGAAAAAATCACTGTCACTGTGAAACCGGACGAAGTACCTTTAAATTTGCGTGCATCAGACGTTAGCACACATAGCATGACATTATCCTGGACACCTCCCATTAAATTGAATCCGATTGGTTACAAAATCTCATTTAATGCAGTCAAAGAGTTCAGGGACTCGCAAGGCGTTACTCAATTACAAATGGTTACAGTTCGTGTTATAGAATTAGACAAATATGTCTTAGTCCATACAATTGATGATTTATCTCCATTTATAAGTTATGCTGTAAACGTTAGTGCTATCCCATCTGACCATAGTTACAGACCCCCATCAAGAATAACAGTAACCACACAAATGGCTGCTCCACAACCAATGGTTAAGCCTGATTTCTTCGGTGTTGTAAATATGCAAAAAATACACGTAAATATTATTTAGTTATAATTCAATATTCATAATCAAAATTTATTTATTAAATTTATTTTACACTAGGTTATACTACCTCAAGCATCGGAAGAATATGGTCCAATATGTCATTATTATGTAGTAGTTGTTCCAGAAAATCCTGATACTGCACTTATGAACCCAGATGAATTTTTAAATCAAAAAGTAAACATTACTATAAATTATTGAAAAATTAAACTTACAATATTAATACTTGTTATTATAATAATTTATAAATTACAAGTATTAATATATTATTTATATGTTATATATTTGTATTAAATATTAGTTAGTGGAGTCTTCTCAGCAAGAATTGTTGCCTGAAGGTGAACCATATATTGCTGCTAAATTTCCTCATAGAACAATACCTTGGACATTTTACTTAGGCAATGGTGAAACATATGATGGATTTGTTAATCGAAAACTTGATCAAAATGTAAAATACAGAATTTTTGTACGCGCATTTGTAGATACTCCACAAAAAGTAATTTTTCATTATTATTTAATTTATAATAATTATTATAATGTATACATTTAATTGTTTTTCCCAGCATTTGTATACATCTAGTCCATTCTCTGAGCCTATGTCGTTAGAAATGCGAGAAGTGGGCCCTGAAGAAGTTCCTAAACGGCCTGAATTACGAGATATGAACTTACCTACCAATACAGGTTCAGGTGGAACATCAAATGACCATGTTAGTGTCAGAAGTAGTGCCACTCCTCCGGGGCTACTATGGCTAGTTGGGCCTGTAATTGCTGCAATATTGCTCACTGCTGCTTTAATTTTATTGTTTGTAGTTAAAAAGTAAGATTAATAATATAAAAATATTTTTATTTTGATATCCAATATATTATTTATTTTATTAGGTGTTAGTAGTATACATTTATCTTGCATATTTCAATAATAACAATAATATATTATATTTATATAGACGCCGTCGTCCGAGCAAATACGGTGAGACTTCAGGTGTCACTAAACCACTAATTGGTGGCAACTCGCATCCTAATAATGATCCAGTAGAACTTCGGCGATTACAGTTCCAAACACCAGCTATGGTTTCACATCCACCAGTACCCATCAATTATCTGGCACAACATATCGAACAGCTCAAAGCAAATGACAATTTTAAATTCTCTCAAGAATATGAATCAATTGAACCTGGTCAACAGTTTACGTGGGACCATTCAAACATGGATGTAAACAAACCTAAAAATCGGTGTGTTAAGAGTAATATAATTACAGATTTTAAAAATAAGGGTTAATTATAATAAATTAAGGGGGGTATATTGAACACTAATTTAAATAAAAAATACTAACGATTGAATTATGAAATCTCACTAATATGATATACGTGTTATTATTATATATGAACATATTATGATAATAATGTGTCATTTTCCAGATATGCCAATGTAATTGCATATGATCATTCACGCGTGGTGTTGCAACCATTAGACAACAATATAGGAAGTGGTAGTGATTATATAAATGCAAATTATTGTGATGGTTATCGAAAGCACAATGCATATATAGCCACACAAGGACCATTGCAAGATACATTTGGCGATTTTTGGCGCATGTGCTGGGAAGTGCGTACATCTACGGTGGTGATGATGACGAAGCTGGAAGAACGGACACGAGTCAAATGTGACCAGTACTGGCCATCCAGGGGCTCACAGTCCTATGGCCCAATCACAGTTACGTTGACTGGTGTCCAAGAGCTTGCTACATATGTGGTTCGTTCATTTCATCTGACTCGAACAGACAGTGGTAATGAAGAGATACGCGAGCTTAAACAACTTCAATTTGGCGCGTGGCCAGATCATGGTGTTCCTGACCACCCAGCGCCATTGTTGCAATTCATGAAACGTGTGCGTGCAGTTAATCCAATAGATGCAGGCCCAATAGTAGTACATTGCAGCGCAGGTGTTGGGCGTACTGGATGTTTCATTGTAATTGATGCAATGCTCGAACGAGCCAAAAACGAACATAGTGTCGACATATATGCACATGTCACTTGCCTAAGAGCCCAGCGCAACTATATGGTTCAAGTTAGTAAATTTAATTTTCAAATCGTCTAGCATTATGTAATGTATATAAATATCTTATAATGATTCTTTCATGGATAAAATAAAATTTCATTGAACAAATATGAATTTTTATGTTTAAAATTTATACTATATAAAGTATCTTGAAGTAGGTAGTAGTAAACATTATTAATTTATTAGCTTACCTACTAAATTTTTATTAGTCAAATAATATAGAATTCTACATCTATAAGTTCTAATAAGATATTAACATGTGATTTATTATTTATACCTCTATATGCTTAAATGTGTAATATTAACATCTATAAGTATAAATAAATAAATAATTTGTAATTATAATTTATAAACATTTTTCTTTAATTATTAAAAATGTTCATTTCAGACCGAAGAACAATACATATTCATACACGATGCTCTTTTAGAAGCAGTTACTTGTGGTGAAACAGAAGTATCTGTACGCAACTTACCAGTTCATATCCAACAATTATCCCAAATTGATCATGGCATGACAGTAACCGGAATGGAATTGGAATTTAAGGTAATAAAATACATTATTATATTACGTTCTAAAATTAATAAATTATAATCTTGTAATTAAGAATTCTTTACTTTGATATTCAATTACTATTAAAAATTGTTTTTAATATTTTAATTATGGAATAATATTAATGAAGATTTTATTTGTTTATTATTTAACACAGTAGCGTAATTTGGTCATGGCACTTGTCACCCACACCCCTGATTACTCTGATATGTATGAGTCGTAAAGGTATAATTTTGTAACTCAAATTATCAACAATTTTAGGTTATCAATTTAATTAAATATTTAGAAATAATTTTTTTACGTTCAAATACAAAATAAACTATATATTTTTATTAAAATTATGCAATAATAATACTATGTACGACCTAAGGAAATATCCTTTATTTATAATTTATATAATAAAACATGTATTAACTACTAATAATATTGTAGTGTGTACATAATATATAGTAACTATGAAATATGATCAGAATTCATTAATTCAACGTTACACATGAATATTGGAATTTATATTATTGTGATATCTTTAACGTTATATAAACATTATTTTATATAATGAGAAATATATTTTAAGACTAAAATTTAATATAATCATTTACAATTTGGAATCCCAGAAATTTTATCCAAATCACGCCATTTATTAACGTGTATTTTATTGATAATTTTCCTATATTCTTCTACTTTTAACAACTTAGATTTTGACTAAATTTATTTGTATTTTAAAATATTAATTTATTATATTTTTTGTTGTAATTTGAATGACAATAATTTAAATTGTTATATTTTACAGAAATTAGCATTAGTAAAGAGCGAGTTTTGTCGATTTGTCAGTGCTAGTTTGCCTGTAAATAAACCAAAAAACCGTTTGGTTCATTTATTACCATATGAGAATACCCGTGTATGTCTGAGTGGAGGATCGTCACGAGGAATGGAAGGAACAGACTACATCAATGCAAATTTTATAGATGGATATAGACAGCGAGGTGCTTATGTGGCCACTCAAGGTCCGCTACAAATCACTACAGACGATTTTTGGCGCATGCTATGGGAACATAATTCTACCATTATAGTAATGCTTACTAAACTGCATGAATTGGGAAGAGTAAGTGAAATATATAAATAAGAAGACGATTATATATTATATTTTTACTACCTACTATGAATTTAAAATTACAGAATTAATTTTATTTACTATTAGAATGATAAATATCAATATTTAATTCAAAAGACTGAATATAAGTTGAAAGCTATTTTGTTTTCTTAATGTTAAAAAAAAAAAATTGGAAAATTGTATGAAATTGTTGAAAAACCTAAAAATATATCAATATAATAATTATTTACCTAATACCGTGGTTATTATTTTCATAGGAAAAATGCTATCAATATTGGCCATCTGAGCGATCTGTTCGATATGACACATTTGTTGTGGAACCCATCACAGAATACAATATGCCACAATATATACTAAGGGAATTCAAAGTGACTGACACAATTGATAATGGCTCGCGAACTGTTCGACAATTCCAATTCACAGATTGGCCTGAACAGGGTGTACCTAAGTCTGCTGAAGGATTTATAGACTTCATTGGACAAGTGCACAAAACAAAAGAACAGTTTGGTCAAGAAGGTCCAATTACTGTTCATTGCAGGTTAGTGTTACATTATTATAAGTAAAAATAACTTCACAACTGTTGTTTTAATTATCCATTGATATTTAACGCATAATACTTGCATTTACAATGAAAAATTTAATGAGAATCTATCTTTTTTTTCTACCCGCTTATACAGTGGTGGTGTAGGTAGAACAGGTGTATTTATATCTCTAAGCATTGTTCTCGAGCGAATGCAATGTGAAGGTGTAATTGATCTTTTCCAAACTATTCGGATTCTGCGAACACAACGTCCAGCTATGGTTCAAACAGAAGTATGTATAGTAATCAGTAATCACTTATATCGTGATACTTTAAAAAATTACATTATAATTCACATGAATGAATATCATTGACTAATTAATTTTCCATGTAATAATCTCTACAGGAACAATACCAATTTTGCTATCAAGCAGCCCTTGAATATTTGGGATCATTCGATCAATACTCTGACTGAGACAGGCCTGACGTGTTCACCTACACTGAACACGCAGTTTAAGCAAAAACAACAAATATGTATTTAAAGAGTGCACATGTCGGCATACTCAAACTGGCATTTGAAGCGGCTGTTAGATTACTATTAAAATTAATTATTATTTATTTAGGACGGCTATATAGCGTATAATATTATATTATATATAGTATTTCTTGCATAAGTGATTCACATAAGTCTGTCATCATCAGAATCTAGTCTCAAAACACATCACATATACTTACTCACTCGTTTTACTTAAACTATCACACATACGCATGTAGGTAAAGAATGAGAAAAAAATTTACTCTTAGTAAAAGTGTATTTGCATATACATAAATATATATATATATATATTTACATAATTGTTGTAATAAGATTTACCTCTTATACATTAATTTTAATATTATTTTGGTACTTAATTTTCCCCCAATTTTTTTATTTTTAATAACAACGTAATATTATAATGATATTATTAATATTGACAACATTCCAAACTAATGTGTACTAATCATTACTTAATATTATGTTTTTATTAGTGTATTTATATATATATATATTTGTGTATATATGTGTGTGTGTATGTGTATATGTATGTATCAATAATTAATTTAGGGATCATGTATAGACCAAAAATATTTATAACGTGTAAATTTAGACAGTTTTTGAACTTAGTATTGTTAATATCGTTATATAAAGAATCCATCGACTGATGTATTTAAGGATAATGCCTTTTGTGTTCCATGGTTAATTTTATTATCATTTTTTTTTTTCTACTTTTTTTATTTTTAAGTTTTTTTTTTGTAATTTTTAACCTAAAATGGAGGTTGACATTCTTCATTGAATAACTTTTAAACTTATATTTTTGTACCCAATACTTCTACTTCTATGTTTATATAAGTATTAATTGATATTTTTAAATTATTTTATTGTTACCCATTCTTTTATCTAGAATACTAGAAGTTAATTTTCCCAGTGTATCAATATTTTTTACGTTATACTTTAATATTAATTTTTCTATTAATTTTTATTTTTTTTTTTTTTGGAAAAAAGACAATATACAAACGTACCCGTCCTTAAGAATAAGCGTGTAGCAGTGTAATTTTCACCTTATTCGTGCTGCTCGTACGTTATTCTCTTTCTATATAAAATTCAGAGCCGCACACGCTTAATCGAAATACAATCACTCTCGTGTAACACTACGCTGGCTTTTCTACGCTTGTATAGGTATTTATTATGTAAAATAAACACAAATTGGTTCGATTAACTAAATAATCGTTTCGGCATATCATAATCATTATAAAAAAATTTAAAAATATCGTTATCCTTTTGCAACATATTTCTCTTTTGTACATAGTAATTAACAATTAGGACACATTGATTATTCTTAAAATTGTATAAATAATTATTGACAAAAATTTGATGAGATAATTTAAACTGTTATTAACAATTTGACGAATGAAAAATGTATTGTAAAAAATGAAAAAGAAAATTATGACAAATAAAAAGTTAAATTAAATTATATTTATATTATTTGTATTTATCACCAATTTCTTTATCATCCGTTATTAAAAATTTTAATAAGTATAATTGTTTATAGAAATATTAAAAAATAAATAAATAAAGATTTAACAATTTTAATCAATGTATTTACAATAAATTTAATTACATAATTTTTAATTATGTATTTTATATTAGACATTGTAACTATGTCCTTGGTTTTACCCTTATCTCTCACTCTTTCCTCATTTATTATTTTTATTTATTTATATTATTATTATTATTATTGAAACGCATAATAAATTAACAAAATCAAAACAATTGATTTATACAAAAAATTATATTTGTTTATATTTTAATTTTATATCGAGTAGAGAATTATTACCTACAGTAATAGAACTCTACACAATTGAAAATGTTATTGTATAGTTAATATTTTTGAATTCTTGACTCGTCAAATATATTATAATTGAATATTATTCTGTAAAATAATTCTTCGACCATAAAAATGTTTTTTTTCAATTACAAAATTATGAAATTTCAACGATATTTCAGAATATGGATAGATAATATTTACGAATAATAAATGTTTTTTTACACAATCCGATGTACTTTAACTAGATAATGTAAAAAGTTAATATTTTTATTTTATAAATTGTACGTTACAATAGTCATTTTAAATTAATTCACGAGGAGAATGAGAATCACAGATCGCATGTCATTTAAATTGTGTAGTTATTAAGGTGGTTCAAGTCGGTCATTTTCTAAGGAGTTTTGTATAGGCAATTATTATACTTCATGTAAAGAACAATGTCTATGTGTGCAAAGTAAATGAACATTAGTGTGAGTGAGCTACGTACCGTACCCCGCGACCCTCACTAAAACCGCGCGAACAGCTGCAACTACATAATATTATTACAATAAATATACCGGTATACCGTATCTGGCGTATATCGTATTATCGTATACCTGTACAATTAATATAAGTAGAAATTGCCCGAGAATTGGTGGCTACTTGCTGGAAGGATTATAAAAAATTATATTTCTATATTATTTTATATAAAATATAAAATTAAAACACAGTCCAACTTATTATTGATTGGTTCTTTTTTCTTCAACCATTGAATAATTATAATATTATTATTGTCAATAGTTTATTATAGTAATTTTATAAAATACATAAAACTAAAATATTAAATTAATATTTTGTTGTTATAATATTATGTTTCACTTGGATAGTTGGATTAGTAGATCCTATCGAAAGGTTAACCAGTTTGGCTTTTATTATTATATCACTTTTCCAAAATAATGAAAGGTTTAATATATTTTGTAGTCTTCTCCGTCCCTCAACATTATATTTTATACCTAGTCAATGGTCAACATGTAGGTAGAAGAATAAAATGTGGTTACGGTCCATGTCTAAGTAAAAGATCAGTTTTCAGCACTCGCGCGATTCGCAGTCTCGAAAATGTTTGTATTGTGTAAATACAAGGTCAAATGAAAATATTTGCAATATCCATCAAAATCCTTTTTGTGTTCATAATATACATAACTACCTATCTATATTTTTAACGTGTTTTATGTGTCTCAACAAATAGACATAATTTATCATTTGAATTTTTGGTTGCTTAGATTTGTATTCTCTGATCAAAAATTTATACCGAATCATTAAAATTACCTGTAATTAGACATTTGGTCCCCTTCTAATTTAGAGACTTGTATATTTTAACTCCAAAATATATATTTACGTTAGATCAGGGGCGGCCAAACGGTCGATCGCGGACGATTTCAAAGTCGATCGTGTTAAAATTTATTTTTAGGAACACGCGCACGAATTGTTATCGAATTGTCGATAAGTTCTATCTGTTTAATTTTAATCTGGTTTCGTGTCAAATGTTTATCGTTCACGAATGTTCATTTCACCGTGTTCTTTTGGTGTCTGTTGTATTTAAAATTTATAATTACGAGTGCACATAAAAAATTTATCATTTTCATCAAGAATGGGAAATGGATTTTGGATTCTGAGCGAAGCGAAGAATGTATTGGTTTTACAATGTTGTGTAATTTTTTTTTTGTTTTTTTTTTTTTTATTCTGAAGACATTTTTACTACCCGAAATAATGCTCCGATTATCACGAATAGGGTATGTTTCCGGTAGCAAAGTGGATCTAGTTGGTACTTTATTTAGGTCATTTTTCGAATTTCTCAAAATTGACCATAAGCGGTAGAAAAAACTTCGAAAAAATGACGAAAAAACGGCATTTTTCACGAAAAATGAAATTTTGACGAATTCAATTTCTATATTTCTTGATAACTCGGGCAATTTTTAAGGTAGAGACTTGAAAATTTTTTTGGGTGTTTACATAGCTTTATATATATGTGGTGAAATTTTGGAACCGTTACGTTCATTTTTCTACAAAATATTGGACATTGAATATTTCGTAAAATTCTTGTTTTTACGTATATAATGTTTGATAAAATTGGCAATTTTTGGTATTAGTGTCTGAAAATTTTACTGAAGTATACTTACATATTACTTAACATTATACTAAAATATTAGAAAAATCCCTATTCTCAATTTTTTTTTATAGCTGTTTTAAGTTGATATTTTTAGTTCAAACGAAAATTATAATCTGACTGAACTTCGCTCAGAATCGTTTTTTCGAATGCAATGGTTTATCAATTCAAATTATAATTAAAATTAAACGCTATGGTTCGCACACCTGTATCCTGTGCGGCAGGAGTATCAGCTCTTTTTTTTTTTTTTTTTACAATGTTGATAGACAAGTGCATATGTTTGATATGTCAAATAACAATAACCACAACAAAAAAAGGTTATCTAGAAATACATTTTAGAACTACGCATTCAAAATTTGATATTGATTTCCCTCCTAAAACTAAAGTACGTAAAAAGCAATTAGAAAAATTAAAACTTGAAATTGATAAACAACAATTAATTTTTTCTAAACCAATTATATTTATTCAATAATATAAAAATTTTCTATAAAAGTCGATCTTTAAAGGTGAAGTATATTTTTAGTAGATCGTGACCAAAAAAAGTTTGGCCGCCCCTGCGTTAGATAACTCTATGAAAATTTCTGGAAATTTTTTGGATCCGCGCCTGTATTCAAGTCATTATTATTTAACACTATGATAATTATTAATTACCTACCTATTGTAAATTTACAGTTATATTTTACATTATCTGACTGAACTTCGCTCAGAATCGTTTTTCTAATGCAATGGTTTATCATTTGAGATTGAAATATTAAGTATATGTTGAGTAAAATATATTACATTGATAATACATATTAGAAAAAAATAATGTAAAAGGCTTGTCCTGGGCCAAGGCCTCGCAAAAACTTTCGGTAGGCAGTTATCCTCTCGTCGAAATTGACGATCACTCGGCTACAGACATGAACATTAATTTCATCAATTACTTAAAATTTTATCACACATATAACATATAGGAACCATATAGGTACACATGTAGTATATAAATAAACACCCTATACAATTTTCTAGTCTCAAACTTCAAAATTGACCGTTTTATCGTCAATAAATATTAAAATCGAATTCGTCAAAATTTCAGTTTTCGTGAAAAATGCCGTTTTTTCGTCGTTTTATCATCGTTTTTTCTACCGCTTAGGGTCAATTTTGAGATATTGAAAAAATGACATAAATAAAGTACCAACTATATCCACTTTCCAACCGGAAACATATGCTATTCGTGAAAATCGGAGCATTATTTCGGGTAGTAAAAAGTGTCTGTAGAATAAAAAAATTAAATAAAAAAAAATCACACATCATTGTAAAACCAATATATTCTTCGCTTCGCTCAGAATCTAACACAAGAATTTTACGAAATATTCAAAGTCCTATATTTTGAAGAAAAATTAACCAAACACATCCAAAATTTTACTCGCGCGTGAAAAATACAAATGAATACATTATTACACCAGACCTAAAACCGGCAAATTTACCATAGTTATAAAATATTAAGTAGGTACTCAATAAAATAATATATAAAGGAAGTTATTTACAATCTAATAATTTTGGTACTCGTCAATCAAAATGTTTATAATGTGCATTTTGCATATTGCATATAAAATAATATTATTTTCATACATAAATCTTGGTATTAATTTCATAGTGTTATAACAATAACATCATCGATTATAAAATGCTGCAATACGAGTATAATATACCTTCTAATGACAGATGTTACAATAAAATAAAGTCTATAATAATATTGGTTTCCTAGTCTACCTGCTACATAAAAATGTGTCTTTACTCTATATGTGTGTGAGTGCGCGTATTTAGGTGGGGTGTTCTCTTTAACCACAACGTTCTCGTACGCGCATGCACATGTCAATGATTACAAAATACGGCCGCTTAAAAAATAAAATATGGACAAAAACATGTTTCCGCTGCGACAAAATTGTGAGAGTTTGGCTGATCCGATTTAAATTCTGTAAAAACCTCAAGATAGCTTAACATCTCCTTTAGGTTTTAATCGAGGCGTTTTTCATTACATGCATTTCCGCATTAGATATACGCAAGTATAAAATGTTAAAAATTTAAAAATTTTGGTTTGTTATATCTAACTAAAAAATTTGTATTTCGAAAAACGCCTCGATTAAAACCTAAAGGAGATGTTAAGCTATCTTGAGGTTTTTACAGAATTAAAATCGGATCAGCCAAACTCTCACAATTTTGTCGCAGCGGAAGGTCTAAAAACGATATTTTTTTACCCGACTGGAACCACCTTAACAATTTTTTTTTTGTTAATCGTGATAAATAGTTTGTTATTTGTTTCCGTGAAGCTATAATTTGTTTCAAATCAAAATGGATGTAATAAGTGAAAAATAAAAAAGGTACACGTACGTTGAGACGTTTATTTTATTGTTGTAAAATACGTTAAACAATAAAATATTCTGTTAGTATGCACTTGGATATAAACATAAATATAATATTTATGAGGTTATTAATATAATATTATTTTAATTAACACAAATTATGATTAATATTGTAAATCGTATAAAATTATATTAAAAGAAAAAAATTTCGCAACAATAAAAATTTAAAAAATTGAATATTAATTATCAATATTGCCGATTGTGATTTTCGAATATCGCAGTCCGGCCATATTATAATAGTTGAAACGAGAAGATAAATTAGTTGATCTATAGGTTCGATTTGAAAAAAATTTCAATTTTTATTATATTTAAGTAGAGGTATTCACTCTTCGGAGTGTCGAGACAAACGAAAAGCTCGTTTCGACGATTATTTTTAATAATTATCACGTAAAATTGCGAAATTTTTATTTGTTTATTTATTTAATTTTTTATGAGTCGTGCCGTTACATGTGTCTAGAATTTCCGAACGATCCCAGTCCAGACTGCGAAGCGCCTTTGTTGAAACCCATCTGCAAGTTTAGATGACCTTCAGACGCTCTCAACTGCTCTTCGGTAAACTCGCGCTTGTTGACGTCGGCCATTTTTGGTCCCAGGCTCGGTCCCGTGTACTCGGGATGTTTTTGCGTCTGAAACCGACCGTGTATACGAAACGTCACGTGTAAATAAATTAATATAATAATTCAACGGTTCTTAAATAGCGGTACAATTTTTTTTATAGGCGTTTTAAAATGAAATTTTAGTAAAATCCATATTTATAGTAGATATTTGCAGATTATTCTTATTATTATTTCTCAATTTTTTACAATACCTAATATTATATAAAAATGACAAAAAATTTTGAAATATTTTGAAAATTTTATACAAACATCCTTACAATATTGATTAACGTATTTTTCTAATATTAAAAAAATATCAATTATAAATTATTTTTTTTAGGTGTTTATAGATGAAATTTGAGTAAAAATAATTCCGAGCGAATTACTGTCAGATTATTGGGCATTTAGGGGTTTTATTTTCTATTATTTATATTGAACGTATATAGAGACTGCAGATAATTGTAAAAATTTTAATCGGTTCATATGTTATCTGATGAACTTCGCTCAAAATCGTTTTCACGAATATAACGATTTATCATTGCATTCAAATTCAAAATTCAAAATGCGATCCTCTTTACACCAGTATCCCTTCCCTTGCTTTTATTATTCCATACAAAAATTAATTATTAAAATTACATCTTGTAATGAATTTGTAATGTGTTATTTATTGAATTTACACGTTAACCATATCGATTTCTAAATGCGTCATTTAAGCGGGTCAGAAAAAATTAATTTTTTTTTATTAAGTATGTCAATTTAATAATGTTTACAGATACCTAAAATTTCGAGCGTTAATGGTGACTATAAATTTCGATTTTTATCATTAGGTGATAGTGTGATACACACTGAATAACAGCCTGAATCAACTAGTGTAAATTCAAACTAGTGTAAAAACAATTTCAGCACAAGTATAAAGTTATCGGTATAAAATTATGTTCAAAATAATAAAATATAATAATTATTAAAAAAAATTTTAAAATGCATTACACGTAATATACATTCTCATTTTTAATTTAATATTTAATTTATAAATATTATATTTAAAAAGAAAATTCAGCAAGTGGCCCTCAAACGACTCAATTGAACCGGTCCATCGGGAAATATCCCGATTTTCCGATCTAATATTATTAATTATATAAGTATACGAGTTAATTTAGTATACCTAACCTATATGATACGCCATATTTTATTTTTAATAAATATTCCATTGATATATTTTTGTTTACCTATGCGTTTACGGTTTACCGTGGTCGCGTTATATTTGCGCGCTTTTCGGTTACGGTTACTAGTCCAAAGACGTTTCCAACGTGTAGCTTGAAAAACCGATTATCATCGGACGCCTATAAAAAAAATATCCGCAGTAATAATCCCCTCGGCCTTGTAGCAAGATCCACCAGGGAAAATTTGCTCGATCCGAGTTGATGGACGCTTCGTTATATTTTAAACGTAAACCTTTTTTTTCTATTCGTTTCTTTTTATTTTTTTATGCGCGTTCTTAATACTTTTATTATTTGTAATATTTTTAAGTGTGATTAAGTGATTTACATTATAAACATATTCCAAACTAATAAAACCTAATATTTATTATATCGTGTGTTTTTCTAATTACCTATTTCGCTCGAATTTAGTTCACAAATTTTACGCGAAAATGCAAGATAACTTGACGCATTACAGTTAACTAAGAAACCGTTGTAGGTATTGGATTGAAAAATTAAATTGAAACGAATTAAGCTTAATCAATTATATTATGTAAGTACCTACCGCGTAGATACGTTTTAATAATAATAATAATAATAATAATAATAATAATAATAGTTATGACAAAATAGGCTGTTAAAAAATTTTAAAATCGCATATAATATAATTATTAAATAACCGGATTAGACACTTATCTACCACATAACTGGTAACTGGTAACAATTAGTATTTTAATATTAATTCTACGCTGTATACTCTGATACTCACGATCCGGGCGAGGGCGTAAAGACATAGCGTCACTTGCGGTATATTCCTACGCTCGAACAAATCGGCCGTTTGGAATATCTCTTCTTGCGGCACGCCGTACGCTTTAATGGCCGCTTGAAATCTGCACGGAATTATAATATAATATTCAAATTATCCAACGAAATAAAACGACATTTTCCCGTCGTATACACATTTCTAACCAGGCACGTATTTAAGGGAGCGATAGGGGCGATCGTCCCCCTTAGGACCGTAGGTATAACATTATACTAAATTCGATAATTAATTTAATTTTAATAAATGTATCGCAATAATTTCGTAATTTTATGTTACTATGAAATTGATTAGATGAATAAGCCTAGAAAAAATATTTGTAACAAAATATAATAATATACGTTTGTATCCAAACGTTTCCAATAAATTATTATTCCAACTTGAAATTTTTTCCACGTTTCAATATTTTAATGCACATATTTTTTATAAATATCTATAATTTAACCTAATATCGTTCAAAGATAAAATATTTCGATACATCCACTTTTCGTAATCTGCTATGTATCGCGTGTTTACTGTTTTAAGTGGTATACTCTATTGCAGATGGTTAATGTTTATTATTATAATTAATAATTTTTATTAATTAAATATTAATTAATAAAATTATTATAAAATTTATATTAATTAAAATTAATTAATATTTTATTAATTCAATTATTATATACAATATATACTTTATGTCACAGATATAATATTTGTGATATTATTAATTGCCGAGATAAATAAAATAATAATTAAAATATTTTTATATGTAAAATATAAATATACAATGAATAGTTAATAATTATTGTTATTATATAGAATTATATAGTAATATAAACGCGTTTTTATTAATTTTTATAAATATGAATAATAAACGAAAAATATCCAGCAAGAATATAATTATGCTAACGAGTTGGTTACAAAAAAAGCCAAAGCCTAAAGGTAAGAATAATATTAAGTTTATTAGTTGTAATAAGTATAAAGCTATATGGTGAAATTTTAAATAGCATTTATAATATTTAGAAAAATGGACTTAATTATGTAACCTAACCGTCTATTTCTTAAATATATTTTTGAAAAAAATCACGGTCTAGATACGTATCTGCTTCTAACAGGGGTCTTTTTTGTCCGGATTAAAATAGAATAAAGTGACGTTTTTATTTCAATATAATATAATTATTATTGTGTATAATGCAGCTGGTATTACTTGTAGGTATATAATATGAGTATACCTTGTTTAAAAATAATCAAAAACAATCGTAGACCGAACTTTTGTTCTAACGTTTTTCGTTATTTTTTAATAATTTTGTCGTGATATCTTCTAACATTTTAATTTTTTTTTTAAATTAATATTATATAGATACATTTTTGCCCCGTATATTTGAATAAAATAAAATAAAATGTTCCTGCGAACGATAATTTTAATAAATTATAACGTGGTTACGCACCGTTGAATGTTCTCCATCAGCTGAAAGTTGGACCCTTTGGTCTGGATTTTTTTCACCGACCCCGGGCTGATCTTGTTAATGAGATTGCACAGAATGACGCCATTTTTCAGCAGATCCTCGTACGGCACGTTGGTCGGCAACGTCTCGCCCAACACTCGACCGATCCACTCCAACAATTCTTGTTCTTGTTCTTTGTTTTGGGCCTAGACAACGACACGCGTTTATTACGGATAAAACGTTTTAGTTTCGACAAATTTATCTAATACCTACGTATCTAAACGCTTAAAAATTAAACACACCGATGGACCAAAACATAATAATATTTGTATTATTCAATATGCAATAGTTGAGGAGACGCGGTATAGGTATAATATAATACCTATACATGTATTTTAAAAAATATTTTTCGAAAGATAAATCAAAAACAACTAAATAACGATTTACAATTTTGGTTTTAATATATTTAATGAAACATTATTAGGTTTCCAAGAAATATTTCTACGAAATTCGAACGCATTATTATAATATATAGTACCCATTTAAATGCCTACTACCTATATATACGTAAATATTTAGCATAATTATTATTTATAATGATTTTATAAAGTGTATTTTAATGTTCGGGCATTAACATATAAATGATAATATATACTTTATAAACACTAAATATACTAAAAAAATTACCTATATTGTTATTACATTATAAAATTATCATTAATTATTTTCTATTATATATTAACGCGTATATTTACGACTTCCACGATTTTCGCAATAATTTCTGAATCTCTCCGAATTCAAATATTCATGATCATGACTATGACCTATGAAAACACATGCATAATATAATATAATAAATATTATAATACGAGTATACTACGTTAGTTTTTCCCCTTTATGATCCTCGTACGATCGTTTCAAATTAATGTTTTTTTTTTTTTTTTTTTTTTTGTTTTTACGATTATTTTTAGAGCCGTATATCATATAAACTGCATATATATATATTATAATATTAACGAAAACAGGCAATCACTTTTTTGGCGGCAATTCAATGTTTCATAAAATATTATATACATAAAACAAACATTTGATGTTCCATGATCTACGCACTTTTTTTAATAATAACCCATATTATATATACAAACACGCCGCGTTGGAAATAATAAATATAAATTATTTTCGACAATACGCATTGACGTATATTACATGTTAATATATATAGAACATATTTTTTGAATATAATTATAATATGAGGAGGATAATTTGAAACACGCGGTAAAATAACCATCAATTATTATTATAATTACATTACGTATAAATTTCACAATGATGCGATTGAAAAATTCCAGAAAATTATATCGACTCGTGGTCAAAATTTTATTACGAAAATATCTTTATTTGTGTATTTTTTTTATATAATCATACGTTAAAATAACATTTTGTGTATGTATTTTATACGTAGGTACTATACATAACATATACGAGTATATAGATTTTATTTTACAATCTATAAATAACTATTTTATTTTAATTTTATATAGAATAATCGCGTGTGTATTATATAAAATCTATTCACCAATACCAGAGTATAAAACGAACTTTCTCGATTTTGAAGTTTGAACACCAACCTTACTAATACTGTCTTTTGACTTGTGACTTTACGACTTATGAGTTATAATTTCATACTTAACACGTCACAATTAATACGTATTTAATTTGTCGTGGAAAAAATATATCGTAATATCAAATTTTTCGTAAATATAATCTTTTATATTATAATTATATCGTAAAATAAATTTGTTGTAGGTATATATCGGAGGGATAAACTATGTAGGTACCCGCGTTTGCAAACCTATAGATTTGTATATATAAAATTATAATATTATTTTTTCGAATAAATGTACAAGGGGTACAACTTTTCATAATCATTTTCACAAAGCGACTTCATCGATTTTCTCTTATAATTCATGCACACATCCGACGGTATATCGTATATATATACTTTCATTCGGTCTCTTCTTTATAATACCTACATAACGTTGTAAATTGTAACCCATAATATCAACCGTATCCTCAAATAATTATATCCTGACATTCTGCACTGTAATAACTTTGTATTGCGCGTATACATATTTATAGTTTTATGAGGAGTTTTATTATATGTTAACGGGCACGTACGTAAAATAATAATTCTTATATGAATCGTTGTTTTTAATTATTGTTCTCGCCCTTAAAAAACTTTTTATTACCACTCCAGAGTATTTTTAACTATCGTTTCTGTTTATCACATTGTGAAGTATAATAATAATTATTAATATTATATTATAATATAATATAAATATACATTAGGGTTATAGTTAGTTTGTGGGTACGCGTCATTAATTTATATAGTTTATAATATATTATGTATAAATGAAGAAGAATTATAAAAATCTACCAAGAGTCTATTATATATAGTCATATAGATGATAATTTGATAACACAGTACACAGTTACTGTTTCTAAACGTTAATATTTTTATTAATTATTATACTTAATGTACTTGAAAAAATAAATACATTTTTCAATTTATTTATAGGCATTATAATACCCGTTAAGTATTAAAGTACCTATATGAATAGTACCGAAATAAAATTGTACGCGCCCCTTCGACTCTAAATTAAATATAACCATTTAGTATGAATGTTATTAAAATTTATAGAATCGCGACAGAGAAATAGAAATAATTTATATGTATTTATTTTTTACTACGAAGATATTATGAATGAAAACCCTGTGTTATATTAAAGTAGATATTACTTTTACGTTTATTATGACTATGAATAGGTATGTATATAATAATATCGTATAGTAAACTATAATATTATAGTCGAATATATATTTTTATGAATGACGCTATGTTGGTGTCCTATTTTCTATTGCCCCTCCACCCTATACTCGTATATATTATAATTATATGCCTGGTGTTTTTGACATAATACCTATTATAAATTAATCAACGTCAGAAGACGAATCACACGTCGTCTTGATGTTGGCAACATAACGTATTCCCGCTCAAAATACGCTAAAAATTGGCCAAGTCCGAGGCGACAATGGTCAGTAATAAACTAATAACAGAGTAATAACTAAATACCACAATATAATAATATGATAGATATTATTTTCGCTGGTAAATTGTATATTTGTATTTAACGTTCTATTATATATAGCCATATTTAAAAGAAACTATTTCGAATGATATTTTAGTATCCTAATTTTTGTTATATAATTAAGAATTAATGTAAAACTATAATGTAAAAAAAAAAAATAATACAGAGTCGATCCAAAAGTTTGTGAAAATATAAACAATTTTAATATAGATTGTAGTCACTATATATCCGCTAATTTACTATATAATCAAGTTAAAAATATTATTATATAATGTATAGTCTATAAGGTTAAAAAAAAAATTAATAAACGATGCAATATAATTTATGTATATTTGGTAACATAATTGGTATATATATATACTATATATAGGTACTATAATAATATACTCATCTTTTCAAGTATAAGAAATGGTACTTCAAAATTCTTCGTAATTATATAGTTACCTATTTAATATTTATATTTTGTTTTAATACAATCAATATTAACAAAAATACATTTGTACTTTACATCATAGATACTATAATATGTCTATATATAATACTATACGATTCATTGATTTCGATTAAATCGGTGTTATTGATTGCAAAAATTATTTAAAATTTTAATTTACCTAAATTTTAATTAACTTTATGACATAAGTACGTGTTTTTGCACGAATTGTATATGTTTTATTGTCTGTATCTTAATTTAAACATTCTACATTTGTACTGCTAGCCAAAATATTATGCAACGATAAAATTATATATTTATTTTTTATTTATTTATAATTACTAGGGAACGGACTTTAATGCAATAAAACATAAGAAAAATGTCCTAAAAAAATACGACTTAATGCCTTAAAAAAATGCTTTAATATCAAAAAAATGCACTAAAAAAATGCCCCAAAAAACTTTAAAAATGTATTTAAATTCAATAAAAACACAATTTTGAACTTAAATTTTATAAGAAACACATAATTATGAAAAACTTATCTGATAGAAAATATTTAAATACAATAAAAATAAAAATTAATAGGTATATCTTATCTCATCTTTAAGTACTTAATTGCGTGTATTCGTGTAATAATATGTTGTAACTTATATGTGACTACACGTGTCAACAATAATTTCGTCTGAGTTTATCCTGATCGGTAAAAACATAATAAATATTTATTTTTATTTTTTTAGAACGAATGTTTATACATTTTTATCAAATTTTATCCATTCCTATATAAAAATGACTTAAAAACATATAAAATGCACTAAAAATGTCAAAAAATGCTCTAAAAATGTAATAAAGTCTTAAAATGCCAAAAAATGCAAAATAAAAATTACATTTTTTAATTCCTTGATGTATAAAATGAACTTTCTGCTTGGAAAGCAATGTTTTCGGACATTCAGAAAAAAATGCAATTTGCATTCAAATCCGTTCCCTAATAATTACTTTTACAACATCGTTTAATCTTTAGATGTTGATTTTCGTAACACCAAAACTATATATAATATACTATATTTTATTAATTATACTCGTATAGTCGTATTAGTATTATAGTAATGGTGTAATTTATCAAGAATTTCTTATTTTCTTCTATGATTGATAAGATTAAATAGGTATCTATAATCAATATAATGATAAATGATCCACACAAAATGACATAAATTTGGTTTGCAACACCAAAAATTTTTACTAAATTACTTCACTGACAGTAAATAATTATTATTTACCGTCCTTTTGATAATTAAAAGTCTATGTATTTAAAATTTAAACTTTTTAATTTTTAATACGTATATTACCTCATATATTGGTAAATTTCAAAACCAATAATTCGTTGAAAAACTTTGAAGCTTGACAATATTATTATATCGCGAGAAAAAAAATTTGACAAAAATTGAATATTTCGTAATATTATAATATAAATAATTATTACCTATAGGTACATGATTTTTGTATAATATAATACCTAATTATTAATTTTAGAATAACTTGATATTTTATGCCGATCCTGATGGACGACTAATTTATTATTATTGTTTATACTCGTATTTGTTTTAAATGTTACCAGCGGGTTATCATTTTTTTATAATAAATAGTTATATCTAGTTCTAGTATACTATATGACTTACATTCTACATATGGTAACTATATAAAAAAAATTATCACTTCTTTCATTCGGCAGTACGTATTTATTTTCATTAATTATTAAACAATATGTCAAATAATTGTTTATATACGTATTTTACTCGTAATTATTATTTTTTTGTCATTTTAAACATATATAATTATAATATTAGTCAAAACAAAACCTGGCAATATGTGTGTCGTACGAATGTTAGGCGCCATGAAATGTTTTCTATATATATTTAACGTAAAGATTTTATAGTAATAATAATAGTGAAATAATATTTTTGTTGCATATACAAATCACAAATGATAAATTGTATTATAATAATATTTGGATGTACGAGAAGGAAAGAAAACCGTCGTCTTTAGCGTTAACGTGTTTCGGAAGTTATTAAAAATATATTCTAAAAAAACGTCAAAATCATGGTTATTTTTAAATTTACAACTTTGAACGTTTCACAGTAATGTTTTTGTGGTTTTAAAAAAAAAAAAAAAATACTCGTCATCAAATGATGTTTTCGTTAACATTTAATAAACAAACACTAACTCGTATAAAATTTAAATAATATAATTAACCATTTAAGCACGCATATTTGATTAATTCGTATACTAATCTTATATTATAAAAAATGTACCTATAAAAGTTTATTATTATATAAATAATTGTTTACATTGTTAGTATTATTCATTGTATTACAAAGTATTATATTACATTACACAATTTTTCTAACAATTCTACATATTATTTTCTAGAAATATAAAGAAACCGAACATTACTATAACTAAAATATTTTATAAGAAGGATAATTAAATAAAAATAAATAATAATAATATTTTAAATATAAAATGATATTATATAGATATAAAACGTATTTACTATTTAATGACGTTATAATGTTAATTATTGATTATATTATAATATTTATTGTGTCGACATTGATGATGAATAATTTGTTAGCTTTGGGTAGGGTATTGACATACATATACATATAATTGGTGTTCGAAATCATAGTTGTCCACCATCGATCAAAAATTAAAACATCTTTTTTTCGTTTAAAAAATATTACATATTTAACTATAATAGGTACGTCTATACATTTTATAACATACGAGTATATAGGTGATAAAATAATTTTAAATATTTATTAAATACATACGATGCTAATTTAAATTAATTTGATAGAATCTGATATATTGAAAGGTTTTTTTTGTAAGTTCGTACAAATTTTAACTTGATATTAAACAATTATAATAATGGATTCGTGATGTAATACGTTGTATATCGTTTAAACTAATCATGTAATCATTTAAACTAACGTCGAGCATAACAAAAAACGAATTTTTGTAAATCTCAATTTGTTTCATATTTGAAATTCGAAATCTGTTATTGCGTGAAATGCCAAACATTATTTCAACCATAAATCATAATCATAGTTCAATATTATAAGATTGAAAAATGGAAAATGTGGTTAAATGGAACCATATTATCTTTGTAAATTATAACTTAATGTAACCATAAAACCGGTAACTTGATCAGTTGATCATTTTTTTTTAATACGAATAGTTTAAGTGCAATTAGTAATTTATAAATATGTATGTACGGTCTTACCGGCATTTTTTTTCGTAGCTCAGTGGTTCGTTATACGATAAATGTATTGTTATATTTGTCTTTTTTTTTTTTTTTAATTTTCTACGACTACGAAAATTTCGCGTATCGACTTTATCTTATATTTCGTATAATGTGAAATTATTTTTAACAAAAAATATTTAATGATATAATGTAAATAAATCTATACGACGTGAATATATTAATATTATATTATGATTATATTGAGAGAGACGCGCGCGCGTGTATACAAATCTGGACTCGGCGTTATGACTTATATGACACGGACAATTTACCGGATCGGAAACTGTTGCGCGTATGCCATTCGCTCCTGTCGGCGTTTCGGTTTTTATTATTTTACGTCGCCAACGCCCACGCGTCTATATATACAGGTCGCTCGTGGTGTAAACTCCAGTCATGCGCATCATATAATACGTATAGTATATTATTCTGTATTTCACACGAAACTTTCGATCACATTAAACGATCGATTCGGTTTAACGCGAATGGATTTACATATTATAATAAATTAATTAGGTATTATAAATATAAATATTAATGTAAATATATTAATATTAACGAACAATCGGCCATGTTATATAATTATTACATATATATTTTTATTTGTATACCTATTATATAATTTCGAATTCTGCCATTTATAATATTATTGGTTTTGTCGTATTATATATCGTATTTCATATAATAATGATAATAATATCATATTCGTATAATAAATAAGACGAAAAACATCAATGCATAATATGTATTATATATTATTTTGACCGTATAATATTATATTATAATAAATTGTCTATGTGAACCGTACCGTAAACATCGCACGCGAGTATCGCACGCGACGAGAACCGACGACCGTCGGTTTTCTATTTTTAACCGACGTTTAATTATTATCCGTCAAAAAGACGAGACAAGAGACTGTCTTCCTCTCTCGTTCGCTACCATAAATGTATAATATAATATTATATTATAAACTTGTGTGAAAAAGGCCTTTTTTACAATTGTATATTATGGTATTTATTTAATGGTATACCTATCTATATATTCTATATATTCGGATGTATTACTTTCGATCACATTATTATAATAAATAAATAATAATATTAAATATTAATATTGGGCATATAAAAAAATAATCTATGGTTTGTAAAATTTCGAAAAAATCTAACTAGGTATATAAATATTTGTCGATAAATATTATATATTATAAAAGAATAATCTATGTATTATTTAATTTATGAAAATTAAATTGGCCAATCTCCACAATTAGGAATCTAATCAAAAAGTTTATTTTATAATTAACTTATTACTTTAATTATTTTCTTTTAAAGTCTTATAACAAAAATAACAATCTTCAAATCAAATATAATAGATTCACAATATGTTGATAAAATTCGAATAATTATTAAAAATTATAGTATAATACTATAATTCACTTTGTAAAATATTTAAATTATATAAATTCTCAGAGCGATTATTTTTAAATTAAATTTTTTTAAAGGGCAAATAATTAAATTTTGTAATCTATTGTACAATAATGTCAGCAAGAGTAAATTAGTTTAATATTGCAGCCGACACTGATCGTATATGTATAAATAAAAATGATCTAAATTACACGTTTAATCAAAATAGGTGTGTGTGATTTATAATTATAATTTTTTATACATTACAAACCAGACACAATTTAAATATAAATCAATATAAGAAAATAAGATATTTTACATGATCGATGACAGAGTTTGTATTCAATTTAAAATCATTCGGGTAAAAAACATTTTAATTTATAATTTAATATAGTCAGTGTTCAGTAATTCTGGGCAAGACTCCAAAAATAAAAAAACCAATATTTTTTATACTATAACTATACACTACATTTCCGAATGAAATTACAACTATATATCCACCTACAAATCAAATTAGTTCCGAAATTAAGTGAACTATGTATTTTTAAATTTTATTATTATTGCAGTATTAATATACTCGTACATATAGTAGGCAGTACATAAAATAGAGTAGAATATATTTATATTATTATTTTATCGATTTATTATATACGATATTTTTGCGATCTATAAATCTATAAATTTCGTACTAGGCAAAAATATCGAAAGAATAATAATAAAATATTATAATATATTTTTAAATTCTTATAGCGAAACGAAGAATGTATTGGTTCTACAAATGATATGCATTTTTTTATAATTATTATGTATTTATTGACTTGTATTTTTGGTAAAAAGTAATTGTTTAATTACTACTAATAGTATATCTACTTTCAGTAAAAATTCCCATCTATATAATATAGTTATGGAGTTTATTTATGTCATTTTTTTTTAATTTCTTGATAGTTTTTATAATAGTAGATATTATGACTTACGAGGGAAATTACAAAAAAAAAACCAGCTGTTATAATGATATAATTCGCAGATAACATTGAAGAATAACTTGATTTTGCTTATGTATTATACGTTAATCGAAAAAATATAAATCATAGAACCTTGAAAATTTTATAGAATATTCAGTATCACATAGATATATTTTATGACTGCATTAATTAAATTTTAGAACTATTATACAGTATTACTTCAATTTTAGTTTTTCAAAATTTTTATTTTTTAAAAAATAATATTCGTTAATTTTCGTTAATTTTAAATATAGGTATATCATTATACTTAATATGATTTTTTTTAAACATTATTTTATACTGCACATTACATGCCTAAGTAAATAAATTTGGTATAAATTGTATTTACGGATTTTGTTAAACCAAATATAAAATAATTATTTTTTATAATAATTATAATATTCTATTTTTAGGTGTATTTACTATTTTTCAATGTTTTTTCTGATTTCAACCTAAATTTACATGAAATTATTCACACTGTAGTATTATGTAAGAAACGATATTACAATTTTATGCATTATGCACCTTACCAAATCCACCGATGTGAACTAGTTCACTACTTATTTGTTAATTTGTTAAAAACCGAATAAATGGATAATACAGAAAAGAACAACATAGTTGTAGATGTAAAAATACGCTAATATAAGTACCTATACTACCTAGGTATACATTTTAATGATTCGATTTTCTTAAAATAATTACAAAATATAATCACAAGTGCTGAATTTTGTTTTAAACAGAAAAAGAAAATAATTTTTTCATTAAATATTTAATTATTTCTATTCTATAAAACAATATAAATATTATGATAAATAGACTGCAATTCAGTATATATTATTTAATATGCTTCACAGTTTACACAAAATCGTTAATCTAATCAGACAGTAAACATAAGCTGACATATTATGTAATTAAATTATTAGTATTATTTTATATGTATATATAGTATTATTATGCAAGGTGTGTTTTTAATAATTTTAGACGAAATCGCGTCACGTAATGTAATCACGTTCTCCTTCCTTAAATACCGATAATTTCAGGAATCCTAGGCTATTAAACTTAAATGTGTACAACGCGTACGTGATAGGTTGTTTGTTCCTCAAGCTGCTCATGCCATACACGCACGTGCACTGGGTAGTCAAACCGTTATCGCCCTAGCAGCAAAGGTTAGCCACCAGATCCACGGTCTCGGGCCCGTTGAGCGTACATGGTATGTTGGCGCGGTTCTGGACGCACAATTCTCGACAAATTTTCTTCCTCGGCGCGTGAATTTAATCTCGGATAATATTTTTTTTTGGCATGCTCGTTCGCAACTGCATTTTGCAAAGATTGATAGTCTTCGCCGGCGTAAAATTGGGACCTGCGGTACATATAAAACGAATATTCTATTTCTCGCGTGTCTTCGTAAAACGCAATGGGGTCACAATACATGATGATAATAATATAATATGTATATATGTATATTATTACAATGTGTTATTGTTGTTACCTAACAGGTCCGTCGGATGGATCATGCGTTCTTCTTCGTTAATTTGGTTTTCTGTGACGTCGGTCGTGTATAATTCATCTTCGGCGACGTATCATTCGGCTGAACGGACGCCGTCGTTGCCACGGTCTGTAAAAATGACATTTTTAAGTAAAATTCGTGTTTTAAATTACATAATATAGTATGCCTACCTACCTATACGAAATACGGTAGAGAATAAAGAAAGACGACGGCGTTTAAACAACTTTTTTGAATTATTTGGACCTATATTAGGATTTTTTTTAAATATAAACATCTTGAAAAAAATTTTAAAAAACTTTTCATTTTTAAGTTTAGTGAAATTAAAAGTAGTCAATTTATAAAGTACAATAATTTTGTGATAATTTTTATGAGTCGTCGTTCTCAATTAAATGCAAATGCGGATTTTTAGGAAATTATTTAATATCCGATTTCATTATTAGTAATTCTTTAATCAAATATGGTGGTTTGTAATATTCAAATTATTAATATTATGATAAGTGTTAGTGTGTTACCTTGACAATAATTTGGAGAATTCGAGATAGCTAATTAATCGAAAAATATTGATAACTATAAAAATAAATTAATAATCATGTTAAAATATATTTTGCATGCCATGATAATAAAGTAGGTAATTAATTATTAAAAAAAGAATAGCTGATACTCCTGC
>JAIUCT010000007.1:9463310-9542255 GCA_021307375.1 Tetraneura akinire
ACTACTGTAGTTTTCCTTATTTTAGATTCTGAGCGAAGCGAATAGCATATGTTTCCAGTTGGAAAGTGGATGTATTTGGTACTTTATTTAGGTCGTTTTTCAAATTTCTCAAAATTGACCCTAAGGAGTAGAAAATACGACGAAACTGAAATTTCGACGAATTCCATTTCAATATTTGACGATAATTCGGTCAGTTTTGAAGTTAGTAATTCGAAAATATAATTGGATATTCTTATAAGTATAATCTAAAAGTATTATATATATGTGGTAAAATTTTGGAATCATTACGTTAATTTTTATACAAAATATAGGACTTTGAATATTTCGTAAAATTCTCGTTTTTTTTTTTGTATATAATGTTTGATAACATGGCAATTTTTAGTAGCATTTAGGTATTAGGTCTGAAAACTTTACTGAAGTATATTTACATATTACTTAATATCATATCAAAATATTAGAAAAATATCTATAGTCTCAATTTTTTTTATAGCTGTTTAAATTTGATATTTAAAATTTTTTTATTTTTATGTCTGAAGACACTTTTACTACCCGAAATAATGCTCCGATTTTTACGAATAGGATATGCATTCGATTGGAAAGTGGATATTTTTGGTACTTTATTTAAGTCATTTTCGAATTTCTCAAATTTGACCTTATGTTTTAGAAAAAACGATGAAAAAACGGCAATATATTAATCAATACCTACATTATTTGACTGAACTTCGCTCAGAATCGTTTTTTCGAATGCAATGGTTTATCATTGTTTTCAAATTTTAATTAAAATTAAGCATTATGATTTGCACACCTATATCCCTGTGGCAGTAGTATCAGCTCGTCTTTATTATATTATATTTATATTAATTTTGTTATTCTTATTTAGTAAATTTATAATATATTGATTATATAGGGGGAAATTTTGGACCCCCCCCCAGAACTTTGTTCAAAATACGCCACTGCATTAGTCATTAGTGGTTTAGCGAATAGCGAATTTTTATACCATTTAAATGCATTAAATATACACGTGGGTACATTGTAGAAATTTCAAAAACGAAACTATCCTTATGCTAAAGGTATTAAATATTTATGACATTTTCGTTTTTAATCAAAGTGTAAAAAATTAAAAACGCAAAAGTTAACGCATTGTTGAAATCCATATAATCACACGTCTAGCAAAAATAGAATATAGATTTTATATTATTATCCGTGGATATTATTACAATGTTACCGTAATCGTATGCATGGAAAAAATTTGATTTACAAAAATTTAAATAATTTTTTTAATGTAAACAATTAATAATTATAACGGGTCAATTAATGTATTATTATTGTAATAATAAATTATATAATATATATAACTTGTATTTTCGCGTGTATAGTGCACATTTTTCTATTGTTTGATGAAATCATCGAAATATGAAACCTCGGCGAAATTATTTTTATTAATTCATCTGGTATATATTATGTAGATGATGTAGTTGTTCTTAGAATTTTCATTTATGTTTTAAAAATTTGTCAAACTGTAGGATTGCATTAATAACATTCTTAGTTGAAACGATCACGAAAAGGGGACGATTGAGTATTTGAGATTCATTTATGTAGTTTCTTCTTATTTATTATATACAAGAATAATGCAAACAAAATTCAATCACACTGATGTTTATTTTATTTTTCAAAACAAACCTTTATAAATTAATAATAAATACAATCTTATATAATTTTCATTAAATTATTGCTTATTTTTAAAATTATTTTAAATTTTATTATTCAAAGTTCAAACACAAAACAGAACTAAGAGATAAAATAATATTATAATCGATTAATATTGCTTTAGCACTGTCTAATTCTATACATCATAATTTATAAGAAATATTATTTTATGATACATATAATTTGTTTAGCACAAAATATCCAATAAATGTAGACAACTGTTAATTATTAATGTTTTATAATATTATATAATAATCGGACAATCTTTAACCAATATTATATATAATATATAACGACTAGTATCACTTGCATAAAATAACCATGAAAAAAATACATATAACATGCTATAATTTCCTACATTTATAATATATACATAAAAACAAAATAGAAAAAAAGTAGACAGAATAAAATATTAATAATGTGGCGTTTGATTACATAAATATTATAACCCTTAATAATATTATTTTTGGGGTAATGAGAAATAATGTATAGGAAGAAAGAGATAAGTGCCTTATTAACTAAAACAATCTAAATGTCTGTTATCAAAATAGGTACCTACATAATATTATTTTCTATGGCCAAAATCGTTATGAGCTCAGTACTGGTTTTAAATAATACAGTTTACTAAATTTTTATTTTTCCCATATGACAGACAATTATTATTACAGTGCAGCCCAAAGTTGATAAATAATAATAATTTAAAGATTAAAACAGTGCTTTATAATGTCTATAGTATACATGGTATACATACATATAATATGTATGAATATAAATAAATAAATATATATATTATATATATTATCGATAAAATCTAATTTTACTATATATTTATAATAAAACAGTTCTAGAAGTCTATAATTCAATAAATTACAAAATATCAGCTTAGGATATCAACAAAATATTGTTATGTAAAATATCGATAAGTATTTGGTTTCTTTCTTATAAATTTATACACAAATATAATATATACATAAACATTTAGTTGCAAATCCTATTGATAAATAGTCCAGTCACAAATTTTGCAAATTTAATTATAATTAAAATACCGAATAAACGGTTTATCAGTGTGAAAAAAATAATATTATTATACATTAAATTACCATTACATGAATACACATCAGTGAAATAGAGATTGAGTAAAACTAAATTAATAATAATATTAGGTAGGTAAATAAATAAATATTAAAGTAATGACTATTGAAATTTAATAATTTTATAGATGCAATTATACATACAAATTTATCAGATTTAATTATCCGGAATTTTCATATCTGTTTTGCGGAATGACATGTGAAAATATGAGATTATACAACATCAATAAACATTAATTTTTTTAATGATATAACATCTTATTATATTGTATCATACTAAAATTGCACTTGTGTGTACGTTTGGTTGCGCGTTGATCGGCGAACGCGTTTTAGTCGTCGCGCAGTACAATTTTTTTATTAACTATATCGTCTAAATAAATCGTAGAAAAATTGTTCTGCGCTCAACTACTGAAAACATTTAAGTTTATCTGTTTATATATAAAAAATATTTTAACCTCACGCTCACAAAAATCAAGTATCAAATTCACGTTGTTCGTCAGTAATGTTTTAATAAACGATGACGATCCAACGAGAATTCGAGACTTTTTCACGTGATAAAAATAAAATAATAATAATAATATTAAAATAAAGGCAAACAAAAGAATAATAAAAATTTCCAATGAAAATACAAATTACAGGTAACGGTTCCAGTACACAAACAAAATTAATAATAATAATTAAAAAAAAAACAATATTTATGATTTAATGCTAAGCTTTCTTTCTTCTCTTAAGACATTTTAACAATTTCAAAGACGACCGAGTCAGTGTATTTAAATTATAGTATCTAATAATAATAATAATAATAATAATAATAATAATAATAATAAATTACATTATTATTATCATCATCATCGTTATTCTACAAAATGACTCCATCATCTGTAATATATATATATATAAATACAATATTATAGCAGTGTACCCAAAATATATTAATAGACTAACTTTTAGTTGTTAGTTATGCTAAGACTAACAATAAAATATAACTATTACGAGCTAAATAATACTACTTATAATAATATTATAATACCGTTTTGATAAAAATATTTTACAAGAAAAAACCGCGCTCTTCTTACAATCGATATTATAATTATTATTATTACTACGCACTCACGTAACGTTATGGGAGTGATTAACGCCAAAAAGAAAAACGTGGTCAATATTTTATATACACTAAAATATAATATTATTAAGGCAACAACGGTCAGCCAACATAGGTTGAGTATCAAATGAGTCGAGTTACTAACTTATGTATACACATATAATATTTATACAACACATGATTATTATTATTATTATATACTTATTATAATTATACATAATGTATACGTTACGCTATGTCTATAATATGCACCTACAACACGTGTCTATACACACACACACACACACACATAAACATAAATAAACACACACACACACACGAGTAATAATTAAAATGGTCGTAAACACGGTTACAATTTTTCTCATCAATCGTTGTTCTTAATGCCCAACATTTTCGCCGCGTCTTCCGGAGACTTGGTCTGCAGCATTTGGTCGATGACCGTATTGTCGCGTATACCCAACAACGTGCCGATGAGTCCCGTGTCGGTGCTGTGATGGCGGCGAACGGTACTGCACTCTTCGGATCCCGTCGTCGGGCTTGGACTCCTCGACCTAATCGGCTCGTGATCGCTGCTTCCGCCGCCGCCAGAAACACCGATCGTACCGCCGTAATGGTCATGTACACCGCCGTGTTTTTTCGCTATGTGTCGGACCATGCTGTGTTTGAGCGTGAACCGCCGTTTACACGACTGGCAAGCGAACGGTTGTTCTTTGGTGTGGGTGCGCATGTGTCGGCGCAGGTCCTCGGCCGAGTAAAAACGGTGCAGACAGAAAGCACATAGCACCTGCACATAGGAGAATAAAAGAAAAATGATTATTATTTTATGTTTAAAATTTAAAATATAGAAATTATCTATATGGTCTATTCTTAGAGGGGAAAAACGCATTGTACCTCCTAATATTTTCCCAGAGATTCAAACATATATACAACAATAACGCCCCTCCTAAAAATATAATATACCTATATAATTATGTTCAAATCAATAAACTTTAATAAAATTGTATGGAATATTTTTTGTTAAAATATAAATTTCATAAACATTAATATTAAGTACCGATCATGTATTATTTTTTATTTATTGGAAGGGCAAGATAGTTATAAATGGGCGAATTAAAATAATTTTTGCACCTCTGATAATATATTTTTTTTTGTATAATATATGGGTCCTTCGAATATTACGTCGATTTAAAAAAAAATATATATATATATATACATGTTTATCTCACTGACCTTTCTGTTTTCTACGTCGTCTTGTTTGACGGCTGACGCGTCATGATCGCTTTCCATGGCGCCCTGCGACACCAATATCTCATAACACTCGGCGTGATTGATTCTAATGTGGTCCAGTGCTCCCTGCCTCTCTAGGTAACTGCTGTCGCACAGGTGACATTTGAAACATGGTTCGGATCCAGTCGTGGTAGTATTCGACGTTGGAGTGGTATTTAAATTAATCGCTGGAGTGGTAGTGCTGTTGACGGTAGTAGTGACAATAGTCGTTGTAGCGCCTCCCGCAGTCGTGTTTATTCCTTCGGTTCCCGCGGAATTTTCGACAGTTGCGTAATCGCGTTCAGAATTCCCCCCATCGTCCGTACCGTCTCCCCGTTCGTCTTCGTCAACATCAGCACCGCTGCCGCCTCCACCGTTCTTATCAAAGTGCATCCGGTTTATGTGGCTAATCAAGTTTTTTCGTTTGGAAAACGTCGTCTTCGGACAGGAAGTGCACTTGTAGACGTTCTTGGCCGAAATCGCGACGGTTGTCTCGTTGTCAGACGATGACGCAGTCGACTTACTCGGCGGCGTGCAATGCAATCGCAATATATGTCGGTCGCGATTCGATTTCGTTGAGAACGATAGCGGACAGTGTTTGCACTGGTATGGTTTCTCGCCAGTGTGCGTGCGGATGTGACGTTTCAACGAAGACGTCCACGGGAACGACAGGTAACAGAACGGGCACAGCACTCTGTTGGGCGCGGCCGCATACGCGCTCACTTTCTTCCGTTTTTCCCGACTCTCGTCTTTGTCGTTGTTGAAATTTATGTCGATATTATTGTTGCCGACGTTGGTACTATAATTATATAAGGACAAAAAAAATAAAAATAAAAATTTATAATATTTGTTAAAAATGGTGTTTTTAAGCAAATATAATTTATAACTTACCCAGAACCATCGTTTTCAGAATAACTTGCCCCCTCGCTTTGTTCTTCTTCGCTGCTGGTGGCTTCATTGTGATCTTCATCAGATCTGGTAAACTGCGGAAACGTCTGTTGCGATGCATTGTCCAGTAATCTGGAAACACTAGCTAAGTCTACGGACTCTTCTTTACCTTCGGTTGCGGGCTTATTATTATCTCCACTACCACTACAGTCTTCCACGATAATTAACTTGTCCTCTTCCACAACGTCCTCCTCATCCTCATCTTCGTCCTCGGTCCGTTGTTGAGGTTGATCCGGCTGCCGACATTTCAACGACAAGGCCATTTTCACTTGGTCCGATATTGGCGCCATGTCCTGTTCCAGTTTGACGTTGGCTGAGAACTGCGGTTCGGACTTGGACAACGACCTGGGTTTTTTGTGCCAGTCGGTCGGGTGTTGATTTTTCACGTGACGGTCACGGTTCGACTTTAATGTGAACGCTCGTTTGCACGTCTCGCACACGTGTGGCCGATCTGTCCTAAACCGTCTTTGTTTCGGTACCAGTATACCGTTTTTCATTACCAATCGCAGTCCGTTTGTGTCTTTCGTAGGTTTTTGAGACACAACGTCCGCAGTCGCGGTTGGTGGAACAATCGCGACGGGCTCGGGAGATTTACATTCTACAGAAGCTGGTAGTGATAGAGGATCGGCTTCAGCAACGGGCGATTGCTGTCGAACTGGTGGCGATTTCTGTTGCGGGGGTGGCGGTGGCAACGGTGACGGCTCGTTCATTTGGCGCATGGCGCGTATCATGTCGACGGTGAGCGGAATAGGCAACATGCGTTCCGCAGTAGGGTAAATTCCGTTAAAAAACATCCTATGTTCGTTAAGGAAATACGCGTGCAGAGGAGTCGGTATGTTCAAGTCCATGTACCCTGGAGGGCCTTGCGGTACAAATTGTTCACGAAACGACGGTTTCACGTCCTCCTCGTCGGTCAGCCAATTGTCAGATCGTTTGCCACCGTTCACGGATAAGTCTTGCGGCTCACAGTCTGGATCCGGTTTGAAACGTTTTACGCTCAAGTCGAGCGGCTCGTCATACTCGTACTCCTCATCATCGTCTTCCGCGGAACTCTTGTGGCCACCGGACGATCCGTACTGCGAACAGTCCATCATCATCATCATGGACGCCGCTGTGGCCGTTTCGTGTCCGGCCGCCGTCCGGCGACGATAGTCCCTATCGGTCGCGATCTCGTCATTAATTGGTGGCTGTTGATGTTGATGTTGTTGCTGTTGCTGTTGTTGTTGTGGCTGTTGTTGTTGTTGTTGCATTGCCGATGACGATTTCTCCTCGTTCTTGAACAATATCGACATTTTCACCTCCGCGTTGGACGCTTTGTGTATAGTTCGTAGGTGCCGTTCGCAATTGGCCTTAGTCGTGAACGCGTACGAACACTTTTTGCACACATACGGCGTCTCCCCAGTGTGGCCCTTCATGTGATGGTTCAGCGACGCTTTTTCGGTGCTCGCGAACTCGCATATATTGCACGCGTATAACCCGTTGGTGGACTTATTGTGGCTGGACGAGTTATGGCCTTTGAGCGCGCGAAGGTTACCAAATACGGTCGAACACAGCCGGCACGTGTACGTGCGTTTAGCTTTTACGTGGTTATGGTGAAGATGATGTACATTATGATGATTGTTGTTATTGCTGGCGCTTCTTTTGAACGTCGGCGACGAGTGAGATGATGCGACACTGCCGCAAACTGCAGACAACGGCGCATCGTCTTTGGGCGAGTTACCGAAACACGAGTCTTTGTCTGATGGATATCCATCGCTAAAGTCCGTGCTACACGCCGAGTCCCCGTTGTACAGCGCCGATTTGACCGGCGTAACTTGCGCGCGTTCTGGACTGCAATTATTGTTGTTGACGAACATTTTCGCCGGTGACGACTTCACTATAAAACTACTGTTATTGTTGATGTTGTTATTGTTGTTGTTGTTAATGTTGTTGTTGTTATTCGTGTTATTGTTATTGTTGAACTCGCGGTAGAACATTTTGGCCGACAGGTTTTGCGGTTCCAGATCCATATGGACCGTTTGCAAGTGCAAACGCATGCTGTATGTGGTGGAAAACACGGCGTTGCACACGGGACACCGGCTCTCTCTCTTGGCGTCCAATACGGTATTGCAAAACAATCGTTGTCGCAAATTGTCTACTCGCAACATTTCCGATGACATTTCACACCTGGAAAAGAAACGGTATTTTATTATATAGGCACAATACGTATTTTATTATTTTTACGTTGTGAAAAATTGAAATAGGACATAATTTTAAATTTTAAAATATTTAGGCAGTCCGTTCGTCAGCACTATATATCGTACGAGTAAAGTAAATTTCTATAATAATACATAATATATAGGTACCTACTATCTATTTTAATACCTAAATAATATGATATTACAGTCATCGTATAATATCGATTGGGCAAGATAACATATAATAATATAATATGATGATGGGATTGTGTATTATTGTATTGGGTTTATTATCGCCGGAAATGAGGTGGAGAGAAGGAGGAGAAAATACAAACCGGCGGCGATGACGACGAGCTGATGTACCTACGTGTCGTATATATTATATTATATAATATTATATTCTGGTGTACCTATATTTTATACATATAATATTCGCGGTGAGCATGGCAACCGGCGTAGTAACATAAAAGTTCAACCGCCCTCATGATGTTATATATTATACGCTCTCGCACACAAACACACACAAATATACTCCCGTATCTACTGCGGAGGTCGTGTTTGTGTTTGTGTGTATACAAGAAGAAAGGTCGACCCGTCAGAGTTCATTTGTCAATGTACCCGTTATGTCTACGCGTAACTCGCGCGCGCGTGTGAGCAAGGTGCGATTATTGTACAAAAAAAAAAAAAAAAAAAAAAAAAAAAAACACATACATATGTACCTATATTTATGTATAATGTGTATATTATATTATACACATATCATTATATTATAATATTATGTGTAGAAAATAACCGTCAGCAGGTGATCGCATGTGGGTTGGAAAAAAAACGAAATATCTCGTCTATAAACATATTATATACAATAATATATTATATTATATATATGTATACGCACTGGATAATATTATAATAACGTTCGGTTCGACCATAATCGCGGTATATACGCGGGCCGCAATAGGTATAATATGGTATATATATATCGACGTGCATTCTCACGATCGATACATTCACGCGACATCGTCGGTCGCGATTTCTCTCTATATAAAAAAAATATGATACGAATACAATAATTATAATACGTCCCGCTGCTGGACACGAACAATATTTACGGTTCCTATATAGGTACACATATAATATTCACATCGCCTATTCTGGAAGTTTCGTCTTTTTCAATAATATAATATGTGTATAATTATCCGCAGACGTAGGTAGGTACTCGATTATTTTTCCAGCGACTATAACGAGCTTATCATTATATTATTATATAGGTATATACGAATGCTCGGCTAATCATCTTCCGATAAATTGTGGGCGTATTCCCGTTATAACTTTCATTTAAAAATCCGACTTCCTAATTAAATATATATATTCATACAGTATAATTTTCCTCCCCCTGTTGTCAAATAAAGAATAACTTATCCTATAATATAATACTTTCTCTACTATATAGCGACTATATTTAATTATATACGTAGGCCGTCCTAGTTCTCAATTTTCACTCGACACACGATCATCCGCATCTTCTTCGCCGACCGTTTTCATGCGACTTCCAATCGGCTCATATTCTTCTAATTCGCGATGGAATAAAATGAAATGAAAATAAAATGAAAATGTATTCTTTTTTTTTTTTATGCGATGACATATTGACATTATAATATACGACATAATATTACTATTATTGTTATTTACCATATATTATATACCTATTATAATAAATAATAATCGACAAGACATCCGTAATGGACCCGGACGATCGCGAAGGGGAAAACGTGCAGAAATATATATATAACAGCATTAACAGCAGCCGACACCTTATGCCGCCGCCGGATCGTGCACGCGTATTATTGACGTTGGCCTTTGACACGGTGACTATAATAGGGGTCCGTCCGTCCGCAATAATATACAATAAGGGTGGTGAATCCTCCCCCAGCACAAATCGAATGTATAACAACACAATAAATGATCTTTTAATAACAATAATGCACCGGCGGCGGCGGCGGCGCCAAAAACGAACGGTCGTCATATACTACATGTACACAATATAATAATAATAATAATAATAATAATATATCATATTATTATATATTGTTATCATCACAACGGTAGTGTTCTTCGGGGGATGTAGCGCCCCGCGGACACACGAGTCCGGTTTGGAATTTCATATCTCCCAGAGGGACGAAGGATACATACACGGACGCCGCCGACGTGTGCGATGTATATATATGTTATTGTTATTAAACGTTCTTTTTAAAAATGGCACGCGTATATACGTACGATAGTACATTTCAATTAAATTAATCGGCGGTGACGACAAGGATGACTATATACATATATAATAATATTCCTTGTACGCATCATCGTCCTTTATGATAATAATAATAGACTTGTATATTATTATTATTATTATTTTATGATACGCGCGTGGGCGGTTAATATATTTTTTAATCATAATCCTTTTAAACAGATTGGGAAATTTAATACGCCGCGCGATAATACAATAATAATAACAATAACAATAAAACGACGATGATACGAATATAATAAGTATATAACAATATATTATGAGAGATGAAGAAATTATTCGCTACATTTTAAACGTTTATTATGTTATAACTTATAAGCATCATATAGGTATAATATTATTATTATTATTATTATGTTTATATATTTATTTTCAGAAAGTTTAAATCGCACGCGTTTCGCTCGTCTATACTATATAATATATATATACCATTCTGTAAAGTCGAAATTATTATTACTATTATCTCTCGTGTTCTTTTTGTTTTGTTTTTATACCGTCCGTTATAATTATTGACGCACGCGATACAGTTATTAAAATATATTATTGTTTATAGGCACAATATCGCGACTATATAAAAACATAATAATAATATTATATTATTATAGATGGTGTCGGAAAAATCTGTTTGGTTGTAACCCGCCACGGTATATTATATAATATAAAAATATAATATACCACAATATTAATCACGGGACCGCGCAGGCAGTCTCAATCCAATTACTCGGGGCCCGGTGCGGAGGCGAATCGAATATTGCGGTGGTCGATTATTTTCGACCAGGTATAAGCTGCGAAAAACGCACGAGGGGGTGTGTGTATATAATTTTATCATTATATAAACAAAAACAACGCACGGCAATGGGGTAGAGCCCTTCCATGATTAACGTGACGGCCGAGGGGTGCTTTTTGTTATCCCATAGATACCGCGGGTGACCGTATACGCGTGTGAGTGTGTGTATACACACAATATACACTTACACAATAATATGTTGTTGTATAACGACAGCTTCACATTTATTATTATATGTGGATAAGTATATAAATAATAATAATAATATATAGGCGGTCAAAAGTCGATTAGCTAATAAGTCGCGGCATAATATAATATTATTATATAGTAAATAAAACACGTATACCTAATGTATTATTGGAAAATGTATATATTTTAAAAACACGAAAGGAAATTAATTTGTTAAAAATTAATCGTAATTATGTTATCAATAAAAAAAAAAAATACTTATATATATTATATTATAAATCGTAATTGTGATAAATAATATATTATTATTATATATGTATGCAAATTATAAATTAATTTTTAACAAGAGTATAGTTAAAAATAATAATAATTTATTCGAAAATTCGTTTAACGATTTCGTATAAAAAAAAAAAAAAAAATATGTAGGTATACGGTATACCCGCGCGTATTATAATATATAATATTTATAATTAATTTAGCATTCGCTTGGGTAGTTCGTGTCCAAACTTTAATCAAAACTAGGTAATTTGCGCTTTCAATAGTTACCTATATAAATATGTGTGCCTATGCCGACATAAATAATAACGTTTCGTGAGATCACACGGTAATATACATATTATAATAATATTGTGTTCGACTTACGTTTCTCTATATATAATATTATAGAGTATATTGTCTTCCGGATTTCGCGTTAAATTATAATATTTTCCAAAGATGAACTATTATAATACCCGTGTAATTATTATTGTATTACACGCAGTCGTCGTCGTTGTCGTCGACCAAAGCGAGTATTATAATATAATATTATATTATGATGGCGTGCGCATTATCGTAATTTGTAAAATAATATTATATATTATTATTAAGTATAGGACATGCCCGTGGTATAATGTATATCTGTGTAAAAAGAAGGAAAAACGGCAAAAAAATTAAAAATTAAAAATGAACAATCTCTGAATATAATATATCGTGTGGTTACAGGACCGGTGAACCGTACAAGGCGAGCACGCATACGTGTGTACCTGTATATATAAATATTATATTATACGTATATATAATATATTATATACTTCGGACGTACTTGCCAGCGCTCTGGGCATGATAATTGCGTATAAACACGGTCGGGATATTTATTTATTTTTTCCCAAGGTACCTATATAACATAATATACCATGGTAGGCTCTGTTGTATATATGTGTGTGATAAAAAGATGGCGACGGATGCTGGTCATTGATGGGAAACAACACACACACAAACACATATAATAATAATATAAAGATCTTTACACACACACACACAGACAAACGATCATGGAGGACACGGTCGACGGTAATAATTAAACCTGCCGCCCCCCAAGACATTATATATTAAGTATAGTATACCTATATATACGAGTGATGGGTGGGAGTAAGACCAGTTTTTCTCAAGATCGTCCGACGATGATTATAATATATTATATACGTAGGTACCATATAATATTATTGGCCACCGTTAACAGTTTCGTTCGTATATTTTATATTATGTATCTATACTAAACATCATTACATTATTATATTATATTATTTTACTTTTTTTTCGTCTTCTTCGCCTTGGGACTTGGTCCGACGGCCGCGCTTGGTCGACCTTTCGGAAACAGTTCGTATATTAATTTTTTTTTTAACGTTTTATACGAAAAACAAGTCGATAATACAATAATATATAATATTTTAAATGTATTACATGATTATAATATATATATTCGTTTATTATCAAAGAAACAAAAAAATACAAAAAAAGAGAATCCGAATTATTCGATTAATTTTTTTTTGTGCTAATCGGATATTGTATATAATATTTTTATTATGTTTATATGATGCGTATAATCGTTATTAGCAACGCGCGATGACAATACACCTGTTCTCGTCTATTATAATAATAATAATAATAATAATAATAATAATAATAATAATAATATAATAATATTCGTATATATATTTATATACCTATAAATCATATTGTGTATATTTTATATATGTTTATAACGAACGGAAAACGAAATAATACTCGTACGATAAAATATTGTATATTTTTGATCGAACGTCACAAATCGGGATACGATATGGCGACAATAGAACGCGCGTGTAATGACCCAGAAAAAAAAGAATCATTGAAGCTGACTTGACACTAAATACATAAGGCATGTGGAAGAAGTGGTGGTGACACTGTGATGGTCACTATAACATATACGTATATTATAAAGAAGTCGAGACGTCCGACTGGCCAGAAAAAAAATTTCTAAGTCGACGTGTGTTTATATGGTACGAATTATATTTATACGCGTCAGATTCGTCAGCAATATGCACGACGAATATTGATGTCAAATATATTTTTTTTTTTTAATATAGACTATAGTAAATAATACTATACGCGTGATAATATATATTGGACAATTGCAATATTATATGGTGTATGTTAAGAAACAATGATCGTATATCGTACAATATTATATTATATGTACCTAGAATTCCTATTTTCGTAACATGGAACACCCCGACATATCTTAGGTATAATATATTGTATATAATAATATGGTGTTATATTTTTATTTAAAAGAAAATTTTTTTTTTTCGTTTTTGTACGTTTACGTGTAAAATATTTTAAAATTTTGAATATCTGAATACACATAATTCCAATATCATATTATCAGAATATTATCCCATAACTCATAAGGACACGTAAAAATAAAAATTTAAAAATACATAAGACATAACTAATATGTGATATGTTAAATACATTTTTACAGTCTACTGCGTGATGAATTATATTTTCCAATAACGTGTGTACGTATATAATGTACATTTACTACAAGGTATATAATTATTTTACGAGTATATAGTTTACAATATATTATCATAATCGCACCGAAATTACATACTGTGCAGATGACTGCAACGAATAATATTATATCGCACTCTATATAATATTATGTTTATTTTATTATTTACGCGCTATTTCGTCTGTCAAATTATATTATACAAGACAATAATCATTTTAAAATGATGTTCGAAAATCGTATTATGATAATATTGAATTTAAATTTTAAGGTTTTTAAACGATAACACGTTTTACATATTATTATTATTGTCTTTCGATCGATAAAATTTCTAACCTATTACGATAACAAAACTATATTATAGTTTATATTATATTAAATATACACACAATAAAATAATATATAGCCAAGTATTATAATAAGAGTATATCTATATAATATATTGTAAAATGTAATGTACGTACATACATATAGTATACCTATAGTTGACGCGTTTAATTTTTTTTTTTCCATTCCATTGTTTATATGTTTTATCTTTTTGACGATTAAGTAAAACACGGTATACTATTACAAATTCAGCGTGAAGTATAATAACACTATTATATCGAGTACCACAAAATCTTTTTCTGGCGCGAACCGGAAGAGTTGCATACTATATATACTTATCATTTGACAATAATTTGACATAACAAATATAATATAATAATATAATATACACATTTAAATATTATACACTCGAATTATTGTTCTATTTTTTTTATTCTTTATTATTATTATTATTAATTATTTATATTTTTTTTTTTTTTTTTGCGATCAATTTCGCTACTTGTGCATGTGCACGCGTTACATTTTGTTTTGTTTTTCGTAATGTAATTATACGCATAAACCAATATAATAATACGTCGAAAACGTTTCACGCGATTTTTTTTATAATATGTATTCCATATATTATACGTTATTTTGTTTTTCTTGCACGACCTTGCGTGGTTTTGCGACCGCGTTTCGCGAGTATACGAAAAATATAATATTATATTTTACTTGTGTTTTCAATGTCGTATCTCGCGCGTATTTTATCAATATTTTGGAAAATCGAAATATTGTTTACGTTTCTAATAATTAATAATAATAAAAAAATTACATTGCTTTGGGTGTCCACCGCACACGAACAATTTATAAAATACGTGTGTGCAGTTATATATATACAAAAAAAAAAAAAAAAAACAATATTATTATATTATATCAAATATCCAACATAAACCATAGACCTTCAGATTGCTGTGTTTTATTTTCACTTTACCATTTATTTTTCATCTCGAATATAAAATGTATAGGTATGACATTATTGATAAAACTGTGTTAAATAATAACTTAATATTGTAAATTTGTAAACATAATATTATCACGCACGTTGCAGACAGATTTGATAGGTACTATACAGAAAGCGAGATGTAGTCCGATCGCCACAAGATGATAATTTTTTCGCATTTACCTTATATTAGACATTGTACCTATTCCCATAACATTAAAGATAATTAAAATTTGAGAAGTCCTTCTTATCGCGTATATGTAATTTATACCTACAGTATATTACATAATACCCAAACTAGTAAGATATATATATATAAAGAGAGAGAGAAACACACATTATTATACCTATTAACAACATTATACATAGAAGTTATAACTGAACACCGTGTTAGATAATATACTTAATAATATAAAATTAAATAATAATTATTATTATTGAAAATTTGAAAATACCTAGGTCACTTTATTTTTGGGTTTTGTGTCGAACAAATATACTTATTGAATATTTTTGATTTTATCGATTATTTAAATTTTTTCAATGTAAAACAATAAAAACACAAAATAGATAACTACTGCACACTGTATGCAGTACGATATATAATTGTATATAATTATAATGTTTTTTAAATAAGATTTTAAAAAAAAAAAAAAACATAAATTTCAGCCACAATAAAAGTACATATCGCATGTAACTACCTAAGTTGGACATGTATCAAACACAATGTCATTATAGAGACGCGCGAGATTTGAATAAATATATTATTATATACAATAATATTATATTGTAAAGTGCAGCAAACTAATATTTCACGTGTGTCTGTGTAATAATTGCCGTTAAATCATAATAATATAATGACGACTACGAAACCGTAGTGTTTAACAGTAATTTTACGTTTCATTTTTTTCAACGTGTTTACATATTTTATATTATACGAGTATATACACACTAAATCATATTACTGAATGGAATAAAAATCGTTGCATTGACAATTTCTATTGAACGTCACGTTATAATAATATGAAAGTGAACAATAAAAGATAAAAAAAAAAAAAAAATTTAGACGCATAGTGCGATTATTTTATATTTGATATTATTAATTATAATATAATATTATAAACGATGAACGCACTGCACAATAATGAAATTGTAAATTATCGGCTTTTTTTTAAACATTTCCCGCAATGTATTATTGTCATGTGCATAATAATAGTAGTAATGATAATAATAATAATAATGATAATAATAATAATAATAATAATAATAATAATAATAATAATAATAATAATAATAATAATAATAAAAATAATAATAATAATAATTTACTGTTGATGCGGTTTTTTCCTTCGCCGGCCGCCACCGTGTCATCGTCGTATAAAACTATACAAACGAATGATGAGTAATTTGTTGCGGTCGTTAAGAGAAACCAAACCGCATTACTATATTTATTTTTTTAACTATGTGTTTATCGACATTACCTAATCCTGTCAATAACATCATGCGTGATCAATATCGATCTACTTTATTTCTCTTGATGCGGTACTTAAAAAACTATATCCAATCAGTCGGAAGTGTGACACGCCTTTGGCACTTGTATTTTTTTATAATATATATTATATAAGTGATGTTAATATACTTATAGTGTAATATATTATACTGTCAATTGTCAAATATCGGATATTGTGCGTACTTTCAAAAACATCATACGACTATAATACGAGTATAATATATTTATATATTATTCAAAACAATAATTTCATTGACGTAATATTATGTAAGGCGATCAGTTAAAAAAAAAATCATATGTATATAATAGATACCTATTTAAATACGAATTATTAAGATCGAAAATTAACTGCATATAATTTTATAGTACATATTAAAATTTAAAATACGGGAAAGACTAAGAAAAAAATATATAATTAAATTGGATTAATTTGGATAATTTCCTCTATATATATTATAATATACTCGTCTCATCTTCTCTCATCATAACCTAATGTACTTATATATAAAATGCATTATGTCGTACGATAAACGACATATACTTATAGGTCGTGTTTGAATATATACATGTATATCACCGAAAGAGTCGCCTTCGCGTATATAATCACACGAAATAATTCAAATGTATACGATGACGAATTATATAGGTACAGGTATAATTTGCGTTTTATAATATTATATTTATTATTATTATTAATTCATTATTATTTTTTATTATTTTTACCGATACGCGTTAATAATAATTACACGTCAAAGCCCATATAATATTATATATATATATATATATATATATATATATATATATATATTATACCGTATTATCATATTATAATATATACGCGCCGCAGCTGTTTTTTTTTTTTTTCATAGCAATGATCTGCGGGGCACGTGCTGCTGCTGTACAGCTGCACAGTCACCTGGATAACACCCACTATACACACTGCATATACCGCCGAAAGATGATAATATGGTACACAACTCGTTATACACACATAATATTATATACACGAACCGTAAACACCTTTTTGTCGGTTTTTACGGGTTTATTTAAAACAAAAAAAAATAAAAATAAATATATATAGGTATAAAAAAAACCGTATATAGTCACTTATACCTGTATAATATTATGTACTATATATATGTACCTAAGTACACGACGGGCGCGCGAACGATCAGACTACAAACACGAAGTCGCGACAAACATATTATTATCATTTAAAATAATATATATTATTTGACTACATGTTAAGTATTAATAATTATTATACGTTATAATAAGTATATCGTATAATATTTAAGTTTATGTACATATTTCTTTTTTCTTTACTGTTTATAACGTATAATATATACATTAACACGTTGTTCTTGTATAAAAAAAAAAAAAAAAAAAATTTGTATTTATTACTATAAAATTGCCAAAGTACATCATAAGTATACCAATATTATACCGTGTAACTTATTCAGAAAAATCAAAATTATTTATGCAAAACAATCGGATGATATACGCACAACAGACCGAGTGTCATATTATTTATTATTATTACATATTATAATAGTCGGGGGAAAAATGACGTAGTTCCACACACTCAAAACTATCAATAAACCGTTTTATAGATTACGCCAGAATTATATATACATATATATAATATCAACTACATTACGTATATAATGTTTTATAATTTATTATAGGAAATATTATAATTTGGTACAGGTCGAGCGATGAGCGATCGAGTAGTTTCTCTCAAAACAGTTTTCGTCCGCGACCGCGTCGTATATAAAATTATTATTATTATTATTATTATTATTATTATTATTATTATTATTATCATTATTATCATTATTATTATTATTGTTATTATTATGAATAATTATTGACGCACTTAGAGAAAATAATATATTATATTATGTGTACATTTCGAAAGTATATATTTCCGTTTTCATGTAAAATGTAAATAATCGGTTTTTTCGGTTTTTTTTTTATACTTAGCTAAACGATATAATATTATACTATATAGACAATATTGGAATACATGCGATAACATTCTGTATATTATACGTGTTGCGTTTACATGTTATAATATAATTATTAATTACGAACAATAGGTATACGTTATAATTATAATATCAGAAAACAGAAATTGTTTTTTTATTCGTAAAAAACCGGCCGTGTAATAATTTCCAATAAAAAATACCAATAATATTATAATAAATATATCGTACGAATGCCCGGAAAATTATATCGTATAATAAAAAAAGTCCATTTTCGGTCATTCGGTTTAACGCATAATTACTATGAAAATATGTACAAAGTAATAACGCGGGAAGGTCGCTGATAATATATTGTAAATTATTATTATATTTTTAAAACGTTTATAAATTCACAACGAACGCGTTATTGATGGTTAAACACGTAGCAACACGACTGAGAGATAATTTTTTTCCTGCAAGTTCTCGCGGAAAAGAATACCAGTTAAAATCATAATTTTAAAAATATCATCTTTCCCCGGACGCGCCGCGATGATGCCCTTGAACGTTAAACAAATTATTTTACGATTGCGTTTGCGAAAAGTGTAATTTCGCGTATTTATCTGAACACAAATCTCGGAAACGTCATTGTTACGAAGACGCAATAATGGACAGGCACGCATAAAAAAAAAAAAAAATTGTATAAAACGTACGCGTATTCTCAAGTAATTTTATACGCGTGGTTATAAATTATTACATTATAATCACGATTTTATAATGTATACACGTCTATATAAACTATACACGTACAATAATATTTAACGAGAAATAAAAATACTTAATTATTGTTTTTCTTCTATATGAAATCCTAACTTAACGCGAGTAAAAATAAAGTAAATAAAATAACGAGCGAATCGAAAAAGGAAGAATCGAAACATGTCGCGAGTTATACGAAAATCGTGAGAATTTACCACAAGCGACGTTTCCATTATTTTTATAAACGCCTAAATTCAAATATTCGCCCCTCGTATATTATACAGGACGATATATGGTACACGACAACAGGAGCGGATACAAGAGGTGCTATTGGGGCTGGAGCCCTTCCCTTAGCTAAATTATACAATTTACTTTTGAAAAAATGCAAATTATTTTTATTCTAATATACCCGTCAATGTAATACCTCAATTAAAATTAATATCATTAGATATACTTATACTATATAAATACACAATTTTACTATTTATAGTATTATATACAGATATATTATAATATTTTATATAATTCTATATTTATTTTTTTGATGTATATGTGTGTAGCCCCCTCCTTTTATTATTTTTATAGATCCGCTCCTGCACAACAATAATAATATTTAGGTAAGTGTTACGTTGTAACCTTTGGCACGTCATACCGCATTATCATACGAATAGGTTATTATATAATATCAATATTACATATTTTAATTTATCATCTGTGACCTCCAAAGGATGAGGTCACACGCGCGTCAAATCTATAATAGGGGTGTTGTAGTGGACATTGTTAATAATATATTATTACAGATCCCGATCGACGGGATCGCCGCCACCCAGACGAGGGCCACCGTACGCATACAAACCAGTTCCGTCGCCGTCGAGGCGGCAGAAGAGCGCGTGCTGTACCGGAATCTCGGTGTGTCGCCGGTCGCCCCGACGGACGTCCAGACACGGGTGACCGTCGCATACTCGCATCACGCCGTCCGTACCTATGTATATACACGGTCGATATTTTATATGCGGTCGTCGGTGTTTAATAAACAGCGGTAATGGTTATTGGTATAGACATGATACGTTATGCATTAGGTAGGTATACATAATATTATTATATAGTGGTTGTTGTCGCGTCGAACGTCGTTGGCGACGTTTTATCATCGTGTAATTGACCCGTCGTGGGGCGCCGCCGCCACAGCCTTTTTTCTCCGCCCGTAGTACATTATCCTGTTTATGCGTTGTTGTTGTTGTTATTATTACTTTATACATATAATATGATATAAATAATATTTATCTTGAGTTCAATAATAATTCGATAACAGTCATGCCATTCATCCCTGAGAAATAAAAATATTTCGGAATGTCGCACGTATATTATGAATTTATGACGTGCATACCATCGTATGTAGTTGTTGCGTAACGATGTACGGAGAGCCCGCTGCACCTCCGTAGAAATATTTCCGCGCGCGCACGCCCGTTGCGGGGAAAACGATTTTGGGATTTTTTTTTTCTGCCACTCGTTCCATTCGTCGTGTATAGCCGGTTATTGTTTAACGGACGTTTTATAATATTACGATTAGAATACATTATATACGCGGCGGAGAGAAAAATCATTATATTTTCTTATTGTTTCGTTTATATAATATGTAATATTATTATAACGTAAATGTGCCTATACATAATATAATGATGATGATGATAATAATATAAGAACAAAAACGGTGCGTCTCCACCGCCGTCCGCAAAGACAATGAAATTATACGAAAAGAGGGAGAGGAGTCATCGTCGCATCGGAACAACGATCGCGTATGTTATTATCCGCCGCCGCCCGTGAGATGGGGTCTCCGTCGCCAGCTCGCGCGTTCCATTGTCTACAAAACTCTATACGTGTTTGTAATGAAAAGTATCCGGTTTTCGGCTTCTGGACCGGCGGCGGTGGGTTTTATCTGCGTCTCCGGACGAGTCTCGCGCGGGCAATGGAAGGGGTGAGGAGCAGGAAGAGAGAAAAAAAAATAAAAATAAAAATAAAAACGTCGGACCGGACCACATCCTGTGTGTGTATGTCTTTTCTCGGTTCTCACTCTTCTCTATAATACCCATCTCATGTATATTATAAGGTAGGTAGGTAGGTACATAATAATATAATATACGAGCAACGATGCGTCCAACGAGTATAATATTATTATGTATAATACTGGTCCATATTCGTTTATTATTTATTTTGTATTATTATTATTATTATTATTATTATTATTACCGGTAGTCGTAAGCAAGCACACCTATAATATAATATACATAATACGACGTCACCGAAGTGTGATGATCACACGGTATAACGTAAGTACAGTGACTGTAGGGCAGCATTTGTACGGTTTTCTTTTTTCCGTTTCCTCTTTCTCTCTCACTCACTCTCTCTCTCTCTCTCGCCATTTCTCTCACACGCACAGTCTTGTTGCACCGGACGCATCCTCACAAGTGTGTAGAATAATAATACAATATCCTCATATATTATAGTTGCAGGTTACATATATATTAATATATTATATATACTAGACACAAAACTATTTCGTGTGTGTATATTTTATTCGTGGTGGTCACTGGGTGGAGGGTGGTAGAAATAACCGGAACGATCACGATATAATTATAAATATGTATACTATTATACAAGATTTACCCCGTAACGAAACCCAAGGAGGGAAAAAATTTAACAGTAGGTATATAGGAAAACAATTCGGCGGACGGCGCACCTACCTATACCATGCTTATTTCTTAAGCGACACGGTGCGGCCAACGAACGCGCCATTAGACTACACGAAATCGATAAAAATATGTTGTTAAGACTGCATCGGTAGTTTTGCGGGATCGGCGCGACGCGTCATTCTGGCACCGTCGTCGCGCGGCTTATACCTGTGTATATAACGCGAGACGCGACCACACGAAGACGACGACGACGACGACGATGACCGCAATCACGTTGATCGTTATCAGAAATCTTCCGAGATACGACGTGTGATGTTATGTTATTATTATACGTATACCTATATATACATTGCACAGTGGCCTACAATAGTCATTCACAGTGTTTAAGTATTATTATTATTTTTTGTTTTTCGTAATTCGTAAATACTAAATAATAATAATAATAATAATAATAATAGTCTACAGTTTATTTACCAAACTCGAAAAAATAAGTTTATATATACTGGCGTCGGAAAATAATCCCTCGCATAACGCTGCTTTTATATAATTCATATATTATAACGTTTATTATATGATAATATTATTATTTATATATTATACGGTTGACATATTATTATTATTATTATTATTTCTCTAATTTAAATACCGGAAACGTTTACCTATATACGCACGATTTTTTTTTCTTTTTGCTATGTTACAATATAATAATATGTAATATTATCGTCATTGGAATATTATAATGTATACCGCGGGCATGGCGAATGAGTCTTCACGCGCGGGAAAGAATTAATAAAATAAAAAAAATACAGGGACCGCGTCGTTTTATAATGATAATAATATATTATAAGACAAGGTGCGCGCGCGTATAACGGTTTTACGCTAAAGGGTTAAGTGTACATATGCGTGTTATAAACGGCGTGGCTTCCGCAAAAAAAAAAAATAAATAAATAAATATATACCTAGGTATACGTGTATAAAAAGAAGGATGACCAGTTTTTTTTGTGTTACCTCGATGACCTTTGACAAACGATATAATATAAAAATCTTACGTGCGCATTATGTGTGAATAGGATATGGAAATTAGGGATTATCAAACGGATCCCGCGCGTTTTCTGGCGAAGGGATGTTGTCGCACGAGGTCGAGGGGGACGCGATGGTTATAAAGAAACGAATAAAATAAAAATATATATGTATATATTATATCTATACGTATATAATGAGTATAATATGTATTACCTATATATATAGTATTACGACTGTCAAAAAAACTATATAACATATTTTGTGATTAAAGTTTCGACGAATCACTCGAAAACATACTGTATATATAAACCACGGGAGATATCTTATTATCATAATATTACACGTCGTTTTATCTATATGGACTCTTGGAGAGCCTCTCTTATTTTTAATCAGCAATGTTTCATCATTCATTTTATACTCTCAATTTGAACAACAGCACTGTAACACTTCTGAATAATTCGAGTAATTTTACATCAATAAATCCATTTAAACGCCGTATACTAATATAATATACGAATATCGCACACAATATGATGAAATATGTAGATTATAAAAATAAAATTTTATCGCTGATCGATAAACTGCGTACCTATTTAATAATTATTAAAATTAATATATTGTTTAGTCCAGATTTATATATATATATATATATATATTATATTTATATCTAAGACGTATTATTGTTTATTTATTTTATTTTTTATATTTTTTTCGTAACTTTACGATGCGTCGTTTAACGTTTACGAAGAATGAAATTTGTGCTCTATTTCGAAAACACTAACGAAATGAAAAAAAAAAATACAAATAAAATACAAATCCATTGATGTGTAAAATATTATTATTATTATTGTGTTGAAATTGTAAAACTATATTCTTTATCTTATATTGTTGGCACGCGGTTTTTTCGCGATGGTCAATTTCGCATATTATATATTATTCGAGCATTTTTTTTTTCTTTCATTATATTAAATTTAACGATCTTGCAATGCTCGTAGCCGACTCATTCATTTCTTGATTGTTTTTTTTTTCAATTCGGACGAACAATACGAAAAACATCATCGAGACAACATTTATATACGTATAATATAATACATATGCTACATCATATATTATTATTATATGAGTATTTGACCGAGCTGACGCAGGTAAATTCATCACACAACAATATTATACACAAACACACACACATACACACACAACGTTTAACCCGAATAAGAACTAACCTTATAATAATACGAGAGCCGATATCCGTTTTGTTTTCACCACCAATTCCTGCAGTATACCGTATATCGCGTAGTAGGTATAATAATATTAAATTAATATATTATATTATATACTTTCGATATGATACAGCGGTAGCGGTATATTATAATGAATATTATACGCGACGATGGCTCGAATCCATGATAGACACTATAATAATATTAATAGGTATATATAAAATATTATAAAATTATTACATTTAACGAGGACCGACCGACATCGTAACGCGACGAAACGAGATTAAATAATGAATAATAATTTATTTCTTCTGTTTTGGAGTATTATACTCGTATGCGTGTTTATATATATATATATATAATACACGTTATTGCATTATTTAATATATATATAGGTATATATAATAATAACATGGAGATTGGAAATATTCGAAAGGCATTAAGATAAGGCGGATAATAATTTTCTGCGATCACTTTTAGGAATTACTCACTTATTATATATATATATATAGGTATATTGTTTTTACGTGTAATATAATACGTTTGCGCACGCGCGAGAGTGTGTGTCTGTGTGTTCTCGTTATCTTTAGCTAATACTATATTGCGACTGCGACGTTTGTTTAGAAGATAATAGAATAAAAAAATAAAAAAAATATAAATAAAAAAATGCGACAAAGAATAATAAAGCTGCACCCTTTTGCCTGTATAATATATGTATAACTTCGTTTCCCGACGCCGCCACTACCGTGACTTCATCATCGCGACGATGATGCCTTGTACGAATTTACGATCGGTTCACATGATTTCGATGGCCCTCAATTGATTCGACGAAAATAATACACTCACGATATAATATAAAATGTTCTATAATATAATATAATAATGTACGTGTGTCGATATTATCCGAAATATTATTATCATCGTTCTTTCTCCCGGATCCGTCGTATTATTTATAACGTAAGATTTGTCGGACCAAACGTCTTCCGAACGCCCTTCGTTTAATTAATATAATATATGTAATACGAAAAAATATATACGTTTAAACGTGCGAATTATTATTTGAAATCGAAAACGTGCACCCTCCGGAATAATAATAATTAGAAGCATATAGGTGTCACATTGATATTATACAGATTTGAATTTTGTAACAAGATAACATTATATTGTTATTGTTATTATTGTTTAAACGTTATAATGGCGAAAAAATGTTCCCAATAACAATGAGACCTGGATGAATTTCGATTCGGTGACGGCGGCGCCACGTTCAAGTGGCCAGTCTTAAAACGTATAGGTACATTATATAATAATATATTATTATCTATACCGCGGTTTCGCTCTCCGCAATATTATAAATTATAATATTGTTATCTGCGCGCGTCTGTAACAACTATAATAATAATAATAATACATTAGAGGTACACACGGTGTTTTTATGTGTATTTTAATCAAAATTCGTATTATCTACTCTAAATAATATTCATATAATAATTATGTTATTACAGTGATCGGCGCACCCAGAGATCTTGTACTTTCCGAATCCGTATATGAGATAGAAAAAATAAAAATAATAATAAGATAATATTTCTGTGAATATTACAATACGATTATTATTAATAATTATTATTTATACGGGGATATTTCCGTCGGATCTCGCGGAAAAACTAAATATTATTATAATAATAATAATAATAATATAGTATCATTGCAACACGAAAAATCTCTGGTTTTCGACTGGAAAATAATAATTATTATTATCGCGCGCAATAACGCGTTATAATATCGCAAAAGATTTAAGACTTTTGAACACACGACTACTGCACGCACGGCGCTATAATAATATTACGACGACCGACATGAAAATATGTGCTCGTAGAATACCTATAACAATCAGCCTAACGCATCGGCCGATAATACTTGGTATATGATATTATGTGGTTATATCGGATTGACCAGGTAACCCGCGTAATTGGATTTATATAATGTTATGTGTATACCGCGGTACACTATACGCAACGTATACGCGCGTATTACGTGCGCCACGGAGAATATATATATATATAATACGTATAATATTATTATTTAAAGGTATTTTTATCATAATATACATACTTGTAATATCATTACGATTTTATAAAGTTTAAAATTAAAATTATTTATTCATTTATTATTAATCGCCCCAAGCGTGTACGCTATATTATGTAACTATTTTTATATTACTTTTTCGTACACTCTTCGATCGCGGAAACGTGTTCGGAGGGACGGTCCGCACGGGTCCTACCGGTAACAGGGAAACCGCCGAGCACACGTTATCCCGTTTGTCGGAATGCCGCGCGCGGACACGAAAGAAAGGGTCTTCGTTTATTATCATATTTTAATACATACGAACCCCCGGAAGAAATTACCCCCGTATTGTATTATTATTAATAATCGACGGCATCACGCGGGTAGGTAATATTATAATAAATATCGTTTTCCACTAAGACGTAAAATATTATAATAAAAAAAAAAAAAATACCCAATCGCGGAGTCTGCAGCACCGGCTCAACGATTTCTCGAAAACTCCCGGAAACCCTGGGGCGTATTTTGTTATTTTATCCCAAAGGAAACGCGATATTATTATGAAATATATTATATTATAAATTTTACAACGTACAGATTATTACAAACTCGCGGTATACGAACCGTACATCTCACGTACCATATTCAACACACGCTGCTATAGCAGATAACCGATGTGTCGCGTTAGAACACATTATAAATAATATTATATGGCGCGTTACCTATATAATTATAATATTACATTATATATATATATATGTACGTATTGGTATTATTACCCGATGTTATGCCGACTCGTTGCCGCCGTCACCGTTAGATTAGTGTAACACAATATTATGATAAAGCAGGTGTGACATAGCTTCGAATGTAGGTATATAATATTATAGGTAAATATCGTTGACGTCGCCTACATAATAATAATAATAATACTAATAATAATGAAATTGTGGAATATTTGCGGCCAATCATCTATAATATAATTAATAATAATTCATATATCATAATATTATAATATTATATAAACGAACGCTCAAACGCGATAGTACATAAATATTATAATATTATATTCATCGTATATATGCGAATAATATTACAATAATTACGTCGAGAGAAGAGGTGAGAAAAAAAATTGCACAGATAAAACGCAGCGGTAAAAAAGGATAACGCGGGGATCCGTCGTCGCGTGTAACTATATTATAATTTAATATATAGTAATAATAATACGCGTAGCGCGCGCGCGAGAAATATCTCTCTGTACGCGGAGACATATTTCATAAGAGCGATTGTTTTTTCCACACACCGTTCTCTCCCTCTCGTCCGTTTAATATTTAAAATATTTATTCATATATTATTATACGCTCTGCCTTATTAAATCGTATGATATTACGCCGATCTATCCGTATATACGTAAAATAATAATTTAGTGTTTGGAACGAAATAAAATGGACTTCGAAATAATATTATATCGGCAATTTGGAAAAACGTTAAAATTGGCGCCCGAAGAGTTGAATAATTCCACGAACCGCGATTTCGATAAATTATTTTAAAAATGATCGTGTGTCGTTCGGAGAAAATCGCGGCGATGGCGCGAAGTACCATATTATTATTATTACGATGATGATGACCGGCGCGAGATAAATATATCTAGTTTGGACGGTATTCCAACAAAGTCGCAGAAGACAAGAAAAAAAAACCCGTGACTACGTAATAATAGTCAAAAATAATAATATAAATATAACGTAAACGGGAAACGGAGAGGAAAAGAATAAATATTTATAAATAAACCCGATAGCGAAGCGACGATCGCGGTGGGCGGGTTTGTGTATAGGTATAAATAATATGATTATGATATATAGGTACCATCTATGTCAATAATAGGTACGTTCACACATGCACACACCTACGATAAGTCGATAACGTCATGACAAAAATATCTCACGAGATAATCGTACACGACATGCTCGCGACGATCATTACCGTTAATATCTATTATAACCACGATTATTATCGTATAACTGTATATACCAATACGAATGCAAGGAGAAGAAGGAGCAGAATACCGCAACAATATTTTGAATAACTGTGTGTACTGTGTACCTACCTAGGTACAATATACGATATCCCCAACTAGTAAATATTATTATTATACGATATATAGGTATATAAAATAAATATTCAAACTAGGCATATAAATTTTTTTTTTTTTTTTTGATATTCGTGTTTTTGTTTACCTGGTGCAGCGGAAAGAATGACGGCGAAGCTCGTTCGGAGACGCGCGTCCCGTTCTTCATGTGGGCCCCCGGACGGCGGGCCGATCAAACAGCGGCGACGTATCGCGGCCCGTCTCGGACGGCGGCGATGCGGTCGCGCGAACGTGCGCCGATATAATAAAAACGTATATATAAAATATAACGGCGTTACGATAAAATATACGCAAAAAGTATAATTAATATCTACGTGTTATTCGGCGACAGCGGCGTCGTGTGGTAGGTTTCTATTTTATTTAATAAATTTTTTTTTTTTTAAATATCGACGTAAACGCGGACGCAGGCGCGATAAGTGTTCTCGCGAAAGTCCGTCTTCGGGAGAGCAAACTCCAACCACCGCGGTCGTCGGACACAGCAGCAGCACTGCCGCGGCGGCCACGGCTAGTAGTTACGGCTTACGGGGCCTCGGCGGCGGCGCGGCGCGGAGCGGGACAGGTTGCACACGCAGACCGCGGGCACAGACGCCGACCAATCCGGACGCGCGCACAGCTCGTCGAGTCCTCCCCTCCGCGCCAATCTCCGCCGATCTCTCGCCCGATTGATTTGCGTCGTCGTCGGTTACGTGACCGCGCCGCGTACGCGTCACCACCGCCGCACCACCCTGCCAACAGTCAGCAAATCCGCCGACCGAGTATCCCCCCGGTAAGCGTATCGCGGGGGGAGCGCCGCGTCGTCGATATATACCACGACGACGACGACGACGGTTACAATAATAAAAAATGTTCGTAGGATGTATTTTTTATCATCATTGTATGATTATACCGTATAGGTATTAGGTATATTATAAAATATATATTCTTAGGAATATAATTATTTATAATATACTCTATAACAATAAATATCGTGCACGACATATCGTTACAAAATTACAGATCTCTCTCATCGTCGGGTATACGTCGTTGTATATATATAACGTATATAGTTGTTTTTTTTTTTATATACAATATACGAATATTAAATAATTTTTTACGACCACAACAAAACAATATAATTATATAATTATTAGATATACGCGTATAATTTGTATTCTTATTATTATTATTATTATTATTATTATTATTATTATTATTATTATTATTATTATTATTATTATTATTATTATTATTATTATTATTATTATTATTATTTTGACGACGCTGTAGCGCCACATATATACCGCTGCATATACACGCGGATGTCGCGTTCGCGATATGTGTGTACCTTTCCGACGATGAGAATATACATCACTTATATATATATTATGTGTTGTGTGTGCGATCAAATATTGATTTTGAAAAGAAAACCACATGCACACACGCATATGCTGTTGAGACGCGGCCGATACGAACACGCAGAGCTCGCGATTTTATAATATATATATTTATATATTTAGAAGAAAAAAACATTTTCGAAGAATCGAATCAAAAACAAATTAAAAATTTACCCACTTTTTTATATATGATAACAAACGTATATAATATTAATATATTGTGTATATATGTATAATATAATTCTTAAAACAGAATATTAATATTATATAACGTCACGATATAATTTATATTATAAAAGCTTATATTATATTATAGTTGTGTATATGTGAGAGTGGTGGAGAATTTTTCGAGGTCAAAATAGAGATACCCCTCGTATATTTGTTGTTTATTTTATATAAATAATTATAAAATCCCTTATACCTATATTATTTTATTTATTATATATTTATATACATACATATATATATATATATATACAGTCCATTATAATATATATATATAATCCCTGTTTCGTGTTTCTTTTCATATCTATATATACGTTTATTTTATAAATAATTAATAATTTGTGTATATATATAGGTTGTATATAGTTAGGTAGATACCTATCTAATATATAGTATGGCGCGAAATTGCAAATACTTATCTGTTTGCACCAATAAAAAATCATTTTTCTATATAATATTAAGTATATATTATAATATAGTTTTTCTGTTTTCAAAAATCAAAAATCATTTTAAGTATATATTTATGTAACAACAAAATAAAAACAGTTACGTGTTTGTTTTTTTTTTATATTATATATATTAATTATATTATTTATATTAATTATATTTATATATGTACCAGTACCTATATAACTAAATCGTATATATATAGGTAAATATACACGATATTATAACAATTTCAGTGTTTTAGTATTATAATTAATAATTATATATTATGAGAAATTATTAATAACTATATTAATAACAAATCATTTATAAACGGCATATATTTATATACATTTCAGGAATAGATTTTAAAATTTCATAAATATAATGCTTAAATTACAATGGGATTACAGCTGCAGTATAATATATAATTGTGCATATTACATACATTACGGTCTTAATGCCTAAAACTGTAGTTCGACGATAGTTCTATATAGGTATAAGGTTACTACATTAACCTAGGTATACATTAACTGCAACTATTTCTATATCACACGTTATTTTTAATTTTCACGATATTAGTATGAGAATCTCGAAAAATAATTATTAAAAGTATATTATATATTATAGTTATATTTTCTTCTAATTATTCAAAATTAGGTATATCTATATGTAATATACTTTCTCTTTATTTTGATCAAAAATATATAAAAATAATATATATTATATTACCTATATAGGTATATTTTAGAATCGAAAAGAATTTCACGATACAAAATGACTAAATAAAAACCCTATTATGGATTTGTAACACATTGTTCTGATCACTATCGTCTGTATATTATATAGTTATATGATGATGATATTATAATAGTGATCGAAAAATAACATTTATTATACATTCGTTTATATTTGCAACGATTGCGTGCGTAATGCGTTTATTAATTATATTATAATGGTTGCGATTCGATATACATATTATTATATTATAATACGTCTCGATGTGAAACGAAATAATATAACATAATACGATATAAATGGTATAATATAACTCTCACACATTTTAATTATATTTTATACTTATTGTATACATGTCTACATTATCTATCCGTATGTGGACGAGAAAATAAGAATTTCTTTCGTCGCTCTTATAAAATAAAATATCGATTATTTTTACATTATACGAGTATATAGATGCATATGTATAATATGATAATGAGCTATATATAAAATATACGATATACCGCGATGGTTTCGGTACATGCAACTGCGTTCGGCGATAACTTCACAAAACCTATAATAACGTATACCTATAACTCTATAAGGTATTTATAATTATAATATTTATACCTAGTGCTATGTATAAATTTACCGTTTACACGATGCAAATCGAATGACCAACGTCTACATTATAGTTTTTTCGAATAATGATTTTTTTTTTTTTTAGCGATTGTTTTTTTCTTCATATTATACAGGCATACGCGCGTCTTGCAGACCACACATGGTAATTGACAATATTATGACAAATTTTTAGGTCATCGCGCTGTTTTTTTTCTTTTTCTTCTATAATAATACGTTTTCGACCCGTATATGTGTATTATATACGATTTATAGATGTTAAATATAATATATCTTATAAATAATAATTATAAATATAGATAATAGATACAAAGGACGATCAAAATTATTGTAATGTTATAGTTTTATATGTACATATAATATAATATAATATATTGTATTATTGTTTATAAATTATAATAGTACGCGAGATTATAACACTATATAGAGAAACATATTTTTAACGCGAAATAATTATTATACTGTCCAATATATTATATGATCTAAAAGTATTTGGAAAATGGAAATTATTAATACTTTTACATTTTAAACGTCCTTATTCAGAGGCTTTATTTATAGTATTGTAAATCATTACAATATATATTATAGTTCCAAGGAACTGATATGATATTATGTATAGTATATATAATATATATTATACAGAATGATCATAATTTAATATATAAAAACGGTGCAAGAAATTTATATTATATGTACTACGCGTGTACGTTTTTATAATATCATTTTTGTGATTTTAATATTCCGATCATTCTGTATAACTGTGTATATACGTATAATATGCTCATCTCCCGTGTTACGCGCACATAATATTAATATATTATATTATAATATTATTATTGTTTCTATCCTCCATCACACGCCTACACTATATAAATATATAATATTGTGTATAATATATATGTTTCACATACCTTGACCGTTTTACACGTTTCACCACTTTATTTTTTCTTCGAATGTATCGTGTATGTGTGTGTGTGTAAATAATTATACTTAAGCTTCTTCCTTTCCCCTATAATATAAACGTGTATATTTATATGTATATATTACGTTACAGCTCGAATATAAATATATCATCACGACTACTACTTATTGTATATTAAATATAGCCGACAAGTCTTTTGACTCTGTATATAGGTATAGAAAAAAAAATATTCATTAAAGAAAATTGATAATTTTTAATATTTAATATAAAGCGCATATTATTATATATTATATTATTTAACGTCAATTATGATAAAAATATTATACGATAACGACAATAGTCACGTGGGGTGATTAATAAATTGATGTGTGTATATATACTATATATTATGATTATGTACTACAACGATGGAAGTTTATATACGGAGGTGACATGCGATCATATTGTACCTATATATAATGCAACCCTGCAGGCCACTTTCGTTCTGATGACTACTGATTTTCTGTTCACACTGCGCATAATATAAAATGAATTTATGTATAAATAATTTGAGGTTATATAATTTAAAACGACTAATATCTTTATTATATTTTTTTTTAAAGTATTTAAAAAATGTTTAATTGTTATATAATTATATTTTACAGGTATAACAGGTATATACGTAAAAAACGAAATAATATTAAACTGCAGATCTTCGATTTATAATTGCAAAAATCTATATTTAGGTAAGTATATTATAATATATATACTATAATTACTATAATATTCTATTCTAATATTTTTTTTTTTAAATGGGTTTATATATATATATATATATATGAAAATACGTTTGTACTCGTTAACTGCATAATATATTAATATTAATTATATATTAGGTATATATAAGAAATAAATAGAATTAGAATAATGCTAATTAACGTTTAGTGTTAGTTTAATGTTAATTCGTCGGCTTAATATTTTAGAATGATCAATATTTATTCTTGTATTTATAATTATAATAATGAGTATATAGCCGTCGTATAGGTATATATAACACTAATTATATATTGTGTATATTAGCTGTATACTATATACGAGTATATTCATATAATTATTCATTTTTCTGGTTTCGAAATGACTTATAATTCTGAGAGAAACCTTCAGAAGACAGAATTGTTTTATATAGTTAATAATAATATTATTATATATATTATTAATTGTTATTGTAGACATTAACATGTGACATTTATATGGTATAAAATGCGCCTTTTATAATATTTATATTATATTATCATGATAATATTATATTATATCTCACTTCATTTCAGATATTTAAGTATAAATAATATATAGGTATGATTTATAAATTTATAACGTTGTTTAATTTAAATTGTTTACAACAATAGATTTTATATTATTTCCATCCGACATTCTATTATAGCTTCTGGCATTATTAATATAGTTTAAATTAATTTTACACTATGACAAAAATTGAAAACATAAAAAAACCATCATCACGTACGTTTAGTATTGTATATTTAAATATATAATATATAATATATTAATATCATATACTTAACATTCCATAATATTAATGTTATTCTGTATTCATAATTCGGTATACCTATATATATTATATGCGTATATATTATGTAAAAAATTATAATTAACATTATATTATAGCATACCTATATATTGTAATAGCACCTATTGAAGCCTTTTAAAATATTATGTATATATATAATAGATATACCATATACGTCGTTGTCGTATACCTTACTATATACCAGGTATACAGTATATACCTATATACATAATATTACTATCGTTGAGTGAATAAAGAAATTATTTATTATTCAGATGGTAATTATTTTATATTTATTCCTGCGTCCAAATATTATTCATCAACTTACACCCTCATTTAAAATATGTTAAAAACTTATAAATATTTAATGGGCACGGTAGAATTTTGTAGTAATTAGGGACTGTTTAAGTGTTTGACTATAGTACTATACAATATAAACCTTAAACATTATTATATGTGCAGGTATACGTCTTAATTATACCTATTTAAGGATTGTATGTTATAGGTACCCATAATCAATTAATAAATAATAATAATATTAAAGTTTAAATTGTATAGATATAATATATTGTTATATGTAATTTAACAGCTGTATTCATTTTTATAATATATTTTGGGTACATAATATATTATATAGTTATAAATAGATCTCGATAATCTCGTCATAAAGAATATCATTTTTTACAATTACAATATATAAAACAAATATAAATAATAATAATATCTGTGATTAAATGTGATTAATAATAATTATTATTTAAACTGAGTAATATTTGTATAATATCCGCTTAAAATTTGAATTTTTAGTATGTGATTTACATAATAATTTTATGTGATAAAACAAATTTAAAATTATTTTTTTTGACACATATCTGTATTATTATATTTTTGAGGTTATAAAACTATATATAATAAAATAATATTATGTATCAACACGCTGCAGTATATACAAAATAAATGTTTAAATAATATATATACCTTTTATTAATCCATGACACGATGATGCCTTTTTCGTATTATAATAAATTATTTATGTTCGCTTTGTATATAATATATATTAATTATATTCTCTTTAATCACATGTGAATATACTTGTCCATAAAAAAATACATTTTTGAATATTTTAACTGAATTATAATAGTATAATGATTTAGGATTCATCTGATAAATATTTTGTGTGTAAGCTAATAATATATTGATTGTTCAATTTAAGAATGAAAAATTAATAATTTATTAATATCACTATATTACGAGTAGGTATATTGTCGCAATATAATAGTTCATAGATTAACAACTGATATTGCGATGACAAATGAATTATTGAAAATAACATAATATATATATTTATATATACGAGTATATATAGGTACCTAACGTATCGCGTGTCAAATTATTTTTACATGTCTGTTAATACAAGTATAATTGCATTAATAATATTGTGTATATAATATAGTTAATTTATGATTATTGTTCGTAATAAATAATAATAATAAAATGTATAATATGTATAAATTATATACAATGTATAACCTGTATATACGTAAGTAGTGGCGTATTTGCGGATGCGGATTTCAATCCCCCTTGGCCCTTTTTGATAAATTAAATTGTTTTTTGCCTAACCATCATATACCCTTTTGGGTCACTTTAATATTTTCCGATGTATATACCCCCTTAAGAAAATCGTAAATACACCACTGTGTGTACCTATATAACAAATATTATATATAAAATATAATGATTATAATAATGCACAGATATTATTTTGAAAAAAAATGATATGGAGTTGTAATATTTGATTAAGAGAAGAGGAAATTAACATTTGTTTTGCGGCGTGCGATTATCTGATTCATATTATAGAAGTATATAAATAACCCTTTAAAACGAAAAAAAAAAGATTGGTTTATATATAATATGCGTACGAGATCGTAAACAGATTTATCAGAATATTAATAATTTTTTTTTTTTAAATTACGAATATAAAATATATAGAAATAAGCAAAAATCAATATTGTCACAATTTGGGTAACATTACGCGCTAATATAACTATATAAGACGTAACTTACACGTAACTTACAGGTATAAACTGTATTTACACGTATTATTACAGCATCAACATAATATTTATATATATACGGCTGTATACACAGATCTCGTGGAAATATGATCGAATGAGTGTGATATTATGCATATAATATTTATACTATTATAAAATGTATAAACATTAAAAAATAAAATGTTAACGTAAAATAAAAAATTCTATGCGTTTAAAATTTTTTTACAAAATCAATTAAATGTATATAGGTATTATATTATTATTATTATTGTATAACATAAGTACGTACGATACCTACGCACAATATAATAAGACATCCGGTCGGCTATATAAAAGTATATATAATATGTATACTTCCGTTTTTTAAATCTCGCGAATTTACCTGAAATAAGTATAATATAATGAATATTGTATACCTACGTTTCTTTAATATTATACGCACATAATATCGTTCTAGATAATATATAAACCTACCTACTATAATGTATATTATGCCCGCGCGTAAATCGAATATAAAGGATTTTGGTATGCTCGTGATGGATCTCGACTAATGCCCCCGTATATTATTAAATTGTATTCCCATCGTCGGAGGTCGGACTATTATAATAATATGCACACAAATCGCCGATACAGTGCGTGTAATTCGTTTTAAATTAGATTTTAATATGTTCTCGAATCTCGATTCTCGATCCGTCCGAGAGAATGTCTCTGCTGCAGTATACGGGAAAGACAATTATTGTAAATGTATATAAAGCCATTTCGGAATATTTTGTACGACTACACTCTTAATATAATACAATATAATATATAGAGAGAGAAAAGTATGTAGACATATTATAACATTATATAGGTATATATTAGACTGAGGAGAATGTATATTATATTATATTGTATACGATACGACGAAAAAAAACTTATATATAATGTTACAGTGACATATCCCCTTATATGGAATTTGGTCGATTCAATCGTATATGTCTTATATAAGTATAACATTATTATACCCGGTTGTAAATTTGTTATCGATTATATTAATGTACTTGGAAAATACACTTTACCATCTATACCCGCAGAGTCGGGAATTTTATATGGATGACACGCTACACGCATATTCATCTTCGGATGATATTTATCTATCGGACAAATCTCGTAAATCCTATTTTTATTTTTTTTATTTTATACAGGTACATTCGTACATTTGTTACGTTTGATAACAATATGCAGGTATAATATTATAATATATATAATAAAATTGAAAATGGTCTTTTTAAACATCATATTATCATTGTAACTGTCAGGCACGTATAAAAAAGGGGGGTTTTAAGGGTTCATCCTCCCCGAAATTCTTTCGTAAATTATAGTAGTGCTCTACAAATTATTTACATTACTTATTACAATTGTATTAAATTTATTATTTATATGTTATATAATATAACAAAATAAACAAAAAAAATATTAAATTATATTTATTTGTTTTTATAAAAAAATATTTTTAATTTCCTGGTAGGAATGCAGCGAATTCGTCAGTTAACATTTAAACCTATAAGTATTAAAAATATTGATATTTATATTGTACATTTTATATATAATGTAACTTGATATAACCTATGAACCCCCAGAATTTTTTTTTTTTTGTGTACGTGTCTGGTAACTGGTACTTAATATACTATACGTCATATTATACAATACACTTTTTAATTTTTAAGCTATTGTGACTAATTAGTGACGTTATTTAATTGTTTTCTTTTTAACTATATATATATATATCTATATAATAGAGAAGAGACAGCAGACCAATTTCAAGACGTTTTAGATATGAAAATTAAATTCAAACAACAACTATTTAATATTACTAAAAATATGATAGTATAGTAAATAGTAATTATTTTAATGACGATCGTTATACGATTGTTAACTTCAATTTTATTAATATTACCTGCCTGTTATTTATCTTATTTAATATTTGGATATATTTGTCCATTAAAAAAATATACACACATTTATTTTGTTTAAAAATGTTTTTTTTCGGAATTTGCAACCGAACCACCATTTGGGTACTTATTGCGATGTAACTGGTCACTTCGGAATTTAATCGTATAACATTGTATACTTAAAAAATATATAGATAAGGGTATATATTATTATGTAATGTATGATAAAAATTAACGATTTCGTCTAGATAAAGAAATGAATGTACCAACAACCTTATCATAAGATGATCATTATGCGTCTTTTGTCATGTCGAAATAAGTTATCATATATCAATTCTACCATATAGGAAACTAAATTACTATCTTAACTGCTCGAAGAAATCCTCATCATATTATAAATATAATATATAGATTGTCGTATCGTATATTTTATAACTATTCAAAATATCACTTTGAGGGGTACATTGTACATTATTTATAAATTTATAACAATCATTGATTTGAATGATGCATCTGATTTGCGTATATATAAATAACAATTTAATTAAATATATTATCATATTATATAATTATATATTTAGCTATAATTTATTTTTGAACACGTTCAATAATATAATGTAATATACTCTAAATATAATACGATCCCCTTTGTGTCGTAAACTAATATAATATAATATATATATATATATATATATATATATGATCTGACAGACTTCTTACATACGGCCGTTATATTTTCTATATAATATATAAAAGGCAGAAGAAAAAAAATCGTAACGTATATTTTTTGATCGGAAAAGAAAGGAGGGAAAAAGTGGCCGCAGGACAATACTCAAATTGACCTACCTTTTGATATTATATTGAAATAAATGGTCCGATTCCCATAGGGTTTTGAATATTTTTTTTTTCCTTCTATTATCATTTGCATATATTATATATAATATATATACCAGATACCAAGTACACTGTTAAGCACGCACATTATATATATATATATATTATAATATGGTACGTGCAACACACAGATAACATGCGCTCAAAGAAAGTACACACATACACACACACACGTAAATAATATATTATATTATATATTATACATATATGTATATGAGTTCGTGTACAATAATCGCTCCAGTTGGCAGGGTCACCCCATCATATGTATATACATATACGTTTCGCGTACCCGCGTATTTGCGCATATACGTATATAGGTATATAGTGACAGGTAACTTGACCCTTTCGCCGGCCGCATCATCGCCGCGGCCCCGTGTCCTTTTCACCCTCTTTTTATATGACGCAGTCCTCCGATCCCTTTCGGCACGCAGTCCGCGACAAACTTCCGGGGTGAGACCGTATCCGCGACCTCCGCACCGGCCGAGTGCAACGAGCATATTTCAATAAATTATAATAATAATAATAATAATATATTATATCGTTGTCGGCAAGTGACCGCCGCGATATATAATAATATAGTCTTTTCCCTCCGCGATTCGTTATACCTATATATAATATAATAGTATAATACGCGTTATAATATGTTATAAACTAGCTTCTTTTACGAATATATAATGTATACGGTTTTCTCTCTCCATGTACATTCTTATTCAGTTATTCTCTTTCCGTCCTTACATACGAGTACAATATTCGCGCTTCTTCTTCTTCTTCTTTTTTTTTCTATTCGCGATGTAACAAATTTAAATAGGGTCAAAAGGGACGTCCGGCTTTATATTATACATACTATAATAATATAGGCATATCGTATTATTATAATTATAATAATATGTGCGTTCGATGGCGAATGGACGTGAAAAGAAATAATTTTTCGGTACCGCATTACGTCGAGGAATCCGCGCGGCCTATTTTTACCGACCGCCAATGGACGACGGTCGCGCAGGGTTTGCCGCTCGGCGCGTCGTCCGCGCTTTTATATAACGGTCGTTTTTTTTTTTTTATATATAATATTACGTTTATTATCTACTGCTGCAAGACTCGAGACCGCCGTCGGATTTATATTGAAACGCTATTATAGGACACTCGCGGTTAACGGTTATTTATATTTCTCTCTTTCTGGTTACTTTCTGGTTATACTCTCTCCCTCTTGCTTTGCCAATATATGTATATATGTATAATAATTTTAAAAAGAGCGGTATATCTTATACGGTCTTCGTATAATAATATATGTATACCAGGTATATATTATACGTTGTACCGCCGTTGGTAATAGGTATATTCACAGCCGGAAGAACGAAATTTCGCGTTACCAAAACGATGACAATCGAACACGAATTTTCGATCGTCGCCCGTATTATTAATAGGTATATAATATATTATTATATTATAATTATAACTGTATAATGCGATATACGATATATGATATGCGATATACGATTATTATTATTACAATGACAATTATTATTGTAACGTCGCCGGCTGCATCAGCAATCTTGCGTGTAAAAGTACCTATATAATATTGTAAACGTGGTAGAGGTATACGAGTTTAAAAAAAACACGGTTTTTCAAATATATATGCTACGTATAATATTTAATTTAAATGATTGACAAGTTATTGAAGAAAAAAAAAATATTATTACGGATTCTTATATGTCACCAAAGCGTTTTATAGATAATTTTTATACCTAATATATTATATATAGTATATACTCGTACACATAATATACGAGTAGTATACGATTGTAAAAAATATTTATAATAATATAATAAGCTTCGAATTGCGGATTGGGTTACTGCAACAGGTTGATAATGTATAATATTATTATGTAAATATATATACTATTTATAAAACAAAAGTATTCAATTACAAATAATTAATTATTATTATAATAATATTACAGTGAAATACTTTGAAAGATTGTGGAGGAAAGTGTATAATACGTTATTATATTATATTATATTACAACAATCAATACATATATTATTATTATTATAGACGCGGTGTACTCTTATTTTATAGATAACAGTTATAAAATACCTGTGTGAAGTTTTTTTTTTTTTATGGCGTACAAATAATTTATCAAATACGATTAAAATAAAAATAATCGCAATTTACGAAGCAAATTTTTTTCTCCTTTCACGCCGTTTTATTCACGAACGCCTAATGTTACGAAAATATAATTAATATAATATAATATGCACATATATTTTATATTATTCTGTATAACTGTCACGTTTTGGACAAAAATTTTATATCTATAATTTATATTATAAATTATAATAATATTATATGTATATGATTCACGTATACATAAATCAAATGTTATGTTTTCAAATTTCAACATATTATACAATACATATAGAAGATAAAATATAATATATTTATAGAATCGTATCGAGACTTGTTATATATATGTCTTACCTCGTACGATATTTTTTATTTATACCTTTATAATGCGAGGTGTATACCTATACACAATATTTACAATGAAATTACATTTTTATCGTTAAATAAGAATAATACGAGCATATTACGAGTATATGAAAACTGTACCTAATATTAATATAATGATAATTAATAAATGATGTAGATTAATATTATTATTTTAACGAGTAAGAAAAAATATTAAAATAAGGTAATAAAATTGGATAAAATGACGTGCGATATATTATATATAGTCTCTTTAATTTGATTATAATATATATTATATAATATAGTCTAAGTTCTATTCTAATAGTCCATAATAGAATATGGTCTTTATATAACCACACGTTATTTGCAATATTTGTTTTCGCGATATTATTGTGACTTCATATAAATCTGCAGCAGTTAGATAGTTATTGTTACATAGTATATCGCGTGCAATATTATAATGCGCGGAAAATAATAAATTATTGTTAAAATAGCTTAAAATGACTTTCGATAATATAATAAATAATAATAATTTATATTATAATATAAAATACAAATAAAAATCTGTTTAATTTGTTTACTCCGCGTGTGTATAACTTATAAATTAAATTAAATTAATGTATTCAATATAAGATATTATGTACGTGTATTTAAACGTGAAATATATATATTATTATTGAATATTCGATTTAACAAATATTAGAAATATAATTTCATTACGAAATAATTGTATTCGTTATAATAAATTATGTATAGAATATTATAGATCAACAATTAACATATGATTTGTTAATATCATTGTAAACATTTCTCTCGATGAATGAAATAATAACGTATGAAATATGATGTACGATAAAAAAAATAAAAAAAAAAGAAGATATACTTGAAGATATATTTGGAAATAATAAAAAATATTTCTGTAATTATTTGTGTATACCTACTATACACGCGTTGCTTCCACGAATTTATCGACCTTATAATTTTTAGCACATCATTATGTATACATTATAATATGTATAGGTACTATAAAACGATAAAAGTATATTATACTTATATACTATATAAGCTAGGTTAAAAAATGTTTAATGGAAAGGAATTATTTTTAATATAGTTAATTAAATCTCTATTATACATATAATTAAGGTATATACTGGTATGTAGTTGTATATTATATGTATAGCAATGATTATTTTCAAAGACGTATACGATGAGAAATATTATATATATTTTTAGATTCTGAGCGAAGCGAAGAATGTATTGGTTTTACAATGATGTGTGTGGTTTTTTTTTTTTTTTTTAATTATATTTATATATACATTTCAATTGCGTTTAATTTATTGTGGTAATATTCTGATTGTGTAAAAGATTTGATTGGTATTTAATATATAATATATAAATATGGCAATTATTTATATTTAAACTCGTTTATGACATTATTACCATAATTAAAATATTATATACAATATAATACCTATATAATTATTATGTACAAAGTCATAGTGTTTCACCAGTTATGTCCACAGCCAATAACGTTTGATCTATTACATATTTTTAAAATCTGATTTTGCAACTTATTTATGTATATTATTATACAAATCATATTTTTCATTAATGTAATAATTTTTTTTTTTTTGAGTTACTTGAATCCAAAATAAAAAAAAATTAATTAAAAAAAATTTAATAATGAAAAATATGGCTTGTAATTGTAATATACATAAATAAATTGCAAAATTCAGATTTAAAAAATATTTAATAGACAAAAAGTTATTGGCTGTGGACAAACCATGGTGAGACACTCTGCGTATATTACAATATTAAATATATATAATATGATAATAATCGCGCGTAAAAATATTAATTTTCTTTTTGTGTATATAAGCATCACTACGTTTCATATACATATTATATAAGCCCCTAGGTGAGAGAACAGTCAGGACTCAGAAAGATTAAAATTTAATGTTACAAATAGTTTATCATTTTTTAAAATTTTTAATTTTTAAAACTATTTGCGATGTGATTTTTCTATTTGAAAATCGAAACATTTTACTTATTTATAACTATTAAACTATATATACATGCACATATTATGCATTTATTTTTCGCTGCTTGATTTTGATCATTGTTCGTGACGTAAAATTTTGTAGTTCATCCTGCTCAATACACACCGTTACCGTAAATTTGGTATATATCCCTGCGGTGTTGGGCGTATGCGGTCATCAGCAGCCGACCTTAACGTGGAAAATATTATAACCCGCTAAAATCCGCACGCATAACAATACGAGTATATTATAATGCGTACACTCGCTGCGGTTACCGCGTATAAACCGCGGTATACTATAATATACCTATATAAATACTGTATACATATATGTTATATAATAAAATAATACGAACTGCAGAAACGTATCCGTATCACTCTAACCTGGAAATTCGGCGTTTATATAAATACATATTATATTATTTCAGTGTCAACGCTATATATAATTTGATAAACGATTATGATAATGCACGATTATATATACATGTATATGACTATATGTACATAATATATATTATATACCTATACATTTCGTACGTTCACCGTCCGTGTCCTAATTTTAACGCCTCGGCGGTCATCGAATATATAACATTATAATATATTACATATACGTACGAGACGGGTCCTTTGAACGTTAGTAATGCGCGAATCGGTTGGTGATAATAATATTTCTGGGTCTCCTATATATCTATAACCTCATTTTTGCAGGCTTCACTAATAAATTCTCCTAGGCGACTCTTTCTTATCTCTAATTAATTTCAAAATGTTAAGTGTATACCACGGTAGTATAGATAATATAATATATATGACGTTCTATCGCCTCACTATCGTTTATCGTCCACCTCTTTCCATATTATTGTCTTATATACTCTTATCGTCTCGCGTGTACGCACAATAATAATAATAATAACCTGGAACAATCCTATTCTCACGCTCGTCTCATAATATACCCGTATTATACGCTAATCGCGCAATTAATGCACGGCGATCCCCTTAATTTTTTTCTTCCCGCCCCACGGTTTAAAACATTTCGTTCAGACACTGTTTATATAATATATCATATCATATTGAGCCGTCTATACTGATATATATATAAAAGAAAAACAAAATCTAAAATCAAATAAATATCATATATTATTATATACATATTTTTTTTTTTTTTTTTGTATAATATGTGATTCGTCACGTCACCGACACGGTTTATAGTGAAATAATAAAATTAAAAATATATTATTATTATTTTTCTCTTTTTTAAACATATTTTTTTGTTATTTCGACGATGCACACTCCATTGAAAATCGATATGACAATATATAGGTATATATATATATAATACACATTTTTATAATTCGCTCGTTTCAAATTACAATATTTTCGAGCCGAAATTTCGTATACTATTATACTACATAATATAATATACATATAAACGATATATTTTTTTCTTCCATTCGACACATTTATTATGTATATATACGTATGCGATTTGATGACATCACAATAAAAACAAATCGCAAAAAAAAAAACAAATAATGAAAAACATTTTTCGCTGACTCGTTCATAAATATAATAGGGAATAATTTATATTTTATATTATCAGGACGCAGTCGGGAATCGGTTATTATACTGTATATTTAGACAATATACCAGGTTACAGAAGCGATGGTACAACGGATTAATTTTACGTTATTTTTGAACCGTGTTTTTCAGATAAATATTTGTAATATATCATTTATAATATATTAGAGCATATAATATCATCGCGACAATTTCTACAGTTTTTGCTTGGAAACAGGATAATTTGTACCCTGCAGGACAATTTGATCCGTTTTTCCAATATTTTGTTCTTTATAGGAAAATGGATCAAAATATCTTTAAATGGAACAAATATATAATCATTATATTATTCGGGCATTTTGATATTCGTTTCTTACGAATAATTTGTTCAGTTTTTTTATACATAAATTTTGGTCCTTTGCTAAAAAATAATCTGCAAAAGAGAAACAGAATTACAAAATGATGTCTCAAAACGGAACAAATTATCGTTGATATTTGCAATTTTTTTTTTATATACATATATTTTATTCGACACGACGATATAAAATAATAATATTTATGTACTCGACACTCGTATATCCAATAAACAACTTTCGTGCGGAATGAAACGCGGTATTAAAAAATTCTAGCGAGATAAATATATTGTATATTCCATTTCGTTAAAATTATAAAAAATCAAAAGGAACAAAAAAAAAAAAAAACAATGAACGATGTGCACGTGGAACATTTTTTTATTTCGAATCATCTTATAATAAAATGTATATTGGCCCAGGTATATTGAACACGCGTATTATTTATATGCTATTTAATATTTCGGGTCGATTAATTTAAGTAAAAAAATAATAATAAAATAACGATTATTGTCGCATTTGCCGCGTAATAATAATAATAATCGATGAAATAATAATAAATATTATATACCTATTATAATATTAAATTATTATTTCTGCGACGATCTCCACGTGAGGTCCGAGAATCGATTTTTCGGCTCTTAATATCCCATCATCGTCGTCGTCAATCGACATATTATTCGAATGGCACGTATATTATTATTATAATAATGAACATCATATTAAACGTTTATATACCCGTTTAATTACCTTGTTAACGTTATTTCTATATACCTACATTGTTTTTGCAGCGGATGAACATCGGCGCACACGAAGATTAGCTCGTTAGCGAAGTTAAGTATACGAGTCTATACGTATTATACGAAACGAGACGCGACTATATTAATATATTATTATATCAATTATTAAAATATTATGGTAACGACGTTTACCATAATATCTGTATTATAATTTACAGGTATAAGTGTATAGATTTTTAATATTATTATTACAATAACCTAGGTATATAATATAGACTGTAATAAAATATAATAATGTAATGTTTATATACCTATATACTCGCGTCCCGGACCCTTTTAACGATTTTGTTTACCGTGTTCTTATAAACTAATAATTCACGAGCGGCCGTTTATTGTCGCTTCGTATATACACACGCGCGTATATAAATTAACCTATAAATACGTCCGATATCATCTTCGCGTATAACAATTATTTAACGTATAATAATAATAATATACCTAGTTACAATTAGTCGGGTACATCATCGTTATACTTATACCTGGTTATTATACCTGGTTACGGGTATACATAATATAATACGTATATTATAAAAAATACACCGACGTTATTCGTGGGTGTATATACACATATACTTATTTAGGTATATGATATTTAATATTGATGTCTACGAGTCGGATCTTTTTGCGTCCCGCGAAACCGTATAAATATAATATGTATATAACGACGCGTGTTATGTTTTGTCGGACAATTCGTACACACAAAAAGGTATACCGTCTAAATAAATAGAAAATAGTGATATAAGTATAGAGTGACTATATTTATTATGTTATAACGTAATCTATAATACGGAAAAAGATGACGACGAAGTCTTACGATAGTTCCAAAAAAGAATATATACCTATTATAGTCGAACGGCGAAGCGATCGAGGTGAAAAGTTCTCGCGACATTTTTTTCCCCCCAGACGATTATAATAATTAATAATAATACGCCAATTTTCGATTGGGTATTTTACAAACGTATTATAGAATATACGTTAAATAAAGTCGTTAAAATTATTATTATTTTTTTTTTATTATTAATTTCGTAAAAAAATGTTTTTTTTTTTTTATTATTATTTTCGAAGAAATAACGAATTTAACCGTATATTTACCATATATACCGCTGTATTAAGTGTATATATTATGTACCAAATACCATGTAGCAGGTGTCGTCTATATATTATATATATTATAGCCTTTACCATCAGTCGTAACGGTTTCCATTTGAATATCATACACGTTACGTATACCTCTATATAATACGTCTTATATATAAGTCTGCAGTCGTTACACGATGCCCTCTTTCTATATAGGTATATTATATTTCTTCGTTTATCATCGGGTCGGATGTTAATTGGTGTCCTCCATAATACACATATATATAATAATCGTATATATACAACGTCTTTGGTCTTCCTGGCACCTGTTCGTCGTTTTTATGCGCGCGCGTACACCGACTGTACATTACACACACATACAAACAGGTTGCATACGCTATATTATTATTATATTATATACTTAACGGTGGCATTTATACGCCCGTGTGTGTAATATTATATATATATTATATTGATGAGTTTAACCGTCAACGTCCGTGAATACCCAAAGCCGTTACGGACGCGTAATTGACCGTTACGAAAAAATAAAATATAATAATAATAATAATCGTTATTTTTAAGATCACGACAAATCGTACGAGCATGGACGCGTATATAGTAACCGTATATTACTATATACATAATATAACCACTAACCTATATAAATATATATATGGATTATAGATATAATAATGCGGTCTCAAATGTCCCGAAATTTATAGAGGTATCAAGCGATACAAGAAATCTGCAAAAATACTGGTCATCACAGACACGCGTATTTATAACTGAGCGAATCAATATATACACTCGAAACATCCCCGCTGTAATATGTCCGCTATACATACATTAATATTATTTAAAAACGTAATATATAAAAAAAATTATTAAGTTTATAAATATTATATTGATATCATACAAACATATTTTATACACATAATAATACTCGTATTGATCGATAGACAAACATTTTAAACGTATATTTTATTACTATATATATTGGAAATATAAGATTAATAATAATATAAGATTTTATATAATAAGAAATTATTATTTTATAAGAGAAGAAATAATAGTAATATGCATAACGGAATTTTTTGATTTTGCATAGACATAATATTTCAATCAGAGACATTTTTCTCCAAAATTTTTTTGACCCATAAACTATATGTATAATATATACTAGTAGGTTATACAATATGTCTATATTATTGTATTAAACATTTGAATATATATTCGTTTTAAATTCCAATTATGTATATTTTTTTGTCTTTTTAAATTATTAAATTCATATATATATATATTATATTATTGTCTTCAATACTTTTTGAATTTTGTACGTTATTAATTATTGTTAACGATCGCAGAATGTGTTTAATAATACGTATCTTAACTCTTAAGTATTCTTTATATAGGACTCTTATAAATATATACGATTTGAAATTTCTAACAAAAAACTTTCGACACATATGTTTGAACTATACATAAGCTATAATTTTGAATAAGAACAATATATATTATTAAAACCGCGGTATATATAAAATAATTTTATTATGAACGAGATAAAAAATGAAATATTCGTGTCAGAAACTTTGTTATTTTTGTTATTTTTTCTTCTTTAAGTAGTAGGCGGTATACGCATTTTATATAGACTCACACTCTTAATAATAGACTTGTTTTTATCGGACTCGTGTAAAAATACCTTATTATATATACTTTTTGAAAGTTTTTTAATTAAATATATCGTCGAAAAGTTTTTGTTTATTTTAATTAAATACATGCAGAATAACAAAAATAATATATCGAACTTATTATACATTTAATTATAGTATTCGTATACAAAATACTTTATATTATATGTATGCGTACATATAATTTATTTTATTTATTATAGGTTATGGTATATATTTTTCAATTATTACGTTTATTGAGATATTGGAAAAATACGTTGTCAAATCCTAATATTTTGTTAATTATTTTAACTGGTACTGCAGGTATAAACCGTAGACGATATTTGTATATGTATGTCATTATTTGGTACAAAACATCCATTACATATTATATTATAATACGCGTGTCTACAAATTATAATTTACAAATTGTTATAATGATAATAATAATATTATTTCAACTGGCACGGCTGGACGGTCTCTGTCCGGCTCTCGCGATCGAAAGCAAAACGGATACGCGGGCGAATAATATTCAATTATCAATATTATATTATACATGGGTACCTATATCATGTTATATTATTATTTATCTGTCTTTCGTCCATAATAATTAGACGGTCTGTGAGAACTTGCGAGCATAACCGAACGGCGCGTGTTTCTATATATTATAATACATATTATACCCGTGTGTTGTTTCCAGTATATATATATATATATTATATTATTATATTATCAACCATGTGAAAATACTAACCGGCAATAACCGCTAACGCGGTATACAAAAATACAAAATGCGTATTGTGTATAAAATATTATAATATAATGTTTCTCGTCGAATTTCACTGCGTGCATCCATATCTGCACCCATTATTAATATATACGTGACATCGATATATAGATATATTATGTTATGCCGCCATACATGATATTATTCCATATTATATATTTCTGTATCTTCTATATTTTTTGTAATTCGTATATATAATACGATATGTCCGTCACCAAATTATACATTATATAATGATTATTGTAAAGTGAAGTATTTTTAACCTTTTATACGTTGCAGGATATCGATGCGAATCGCAATAACATTATATATTTTATGTAGGTAAATATATAATTTAAATCCCAGAGATAATAGGTGTTAAATAATTGCGATTTCGTTAGAATTTTTTGTTTTTATATGGGAAAAAAATAAATTACCTATTCTTATATTCTCGATTCTATTCGGTTTTTGTACCTACAATATAATATAATATATATGTATACGAGAGCGCGAGTATAGTCGAGGTAGGATTTAAACTTTTTTTTAAACTCGAGCTCATGCAGGATAAAATTTATGGATTTTGGGTGGTCCTGGTCCGTAATAAAAATTGCACGCTTCAACTCATATGAAACAGCAATATACAGTGTATCGCAATCGACATTAAAAAAATACAAATAATAAGGTTAATTATAAAAATTAATAATTTTTATAATTATAATTTGTGTTTACACGACGTTCTTTACGCGATAACTGCGAATAACGCAGTTATGACTTTATACAATATTTAAATCTTTTAAAAATAACGTTTTTATTTGCAAAACGTGTATGTCTATAATTTTTTTTTTGTTAAATATATAGTTTGGGAACCCTAATCGTTATTTTTTTATATTATTTTGATCTAAGAACGCTTTAAATATTTGGATATGCCAAATCCGAGCCTGCTTGTAATATGTAAAAATCGATTAATTCGAACAAGATTAAAATAAGTTATTGTATTTATTCATAGTATTTTTTTGTTTTAATAATATTGTAATTTTATATTGTATAATAATTACAATATAAAATGTAATATCAAAAACGGATATCTAATATTACTTTCTAATATATTGATTTACTCGATTCGCAAATTTGCAATAATATTATATGCTTTTAAAACGATTGGCAACTATAATAACGTGTACCAATATGTAGCCGATATATATATATATATATATATATACGTTCTGCAGCTTAATTTATTTTTAATATAATTAATTATTCAGAGTGAAATTCCAATCTAATGAGATAACGTTGTATGATATCAATTTAATCACCAATACACTCGCTGTTGGTTATAAATAATATCACGGGATTATATCGTTATTTCAAATATTCGACGTCGAGCGTCAATATACGCACTACGGTGTATAAGATTAGGTTGGTATACGCACTTGCGATCTTAAATTTTCGAGTTTTTCATAAATTATAGTTTGTTTTTTTTTTCATTCGTAATTTCTATACTAAAAAACGGTTCATTTCACATTTGTAACGTCGTTTTTTATATTCGTGTAAGTACCTATATAATATCGTCCCGGTCTTTTATTCTTATATATTATTATATACCATATATAAATATAATACTCGTATAACTATCAATTATATATTAATGTCCGCAACTATTTTTTTTTTCCGTACGTATAATTTAATCGTTTCGGATTTCACATGATTTTCTTAAACGTACATTGTACACGTGACCTAAATTATTTATTTATGTATATATTATAAAATTATAGGCAGATTAAAACTTACAATTTATACTCGTACGTTTGTATATGGATATAATAAATATATTCACGGAGACTTCATTAAATATTGTTACCAAAATATTATAATAACTTCTATTAAAGTTATTAATCATACGAAGTACCTGTGTATAATACTCGTATTACCTATATAGTAATTATAATTATATAGTCGTCGTGTCTTATCCGCGTCCACGGTATAAATAATATTATAATATAACGTTTAATTAATAAAATGTGTATAATAATAATTACTGTGATTTAAAAATTAAAATAACTTCAATAACTTCACGAATAAACGACACAAACCTAACCTAACCTGTACATAAATAATTAACGTACCTATAACCGAATGTGAAATATAATATGTTTTTTTTTCTAAAATCCAAAATCTCGAATTAAAAAAATTATTGTTATTATTTTTTTTTTTTTTTAACGTTAAACTATAATATTATAAAATATACTCGTGTACGATTATACGGTTATGGTGAGATTTGTCGTGTAATTTCTGCTGTATATTACCTGTACACAGGGTGATTTATTAAATATAGAAACGTTACACGTTATTATCGTACTCAATATATATACGAGTATAGAGTGTTCTACATTTAATAAATCACCCTGTATATATTATATATATACATATATAGTGTTATGTGTGAACTGGCTATTAAACTGCAGATTAAATAATATTAATATTTTTAGTCCTATTTACGCGATAGGCGCGTTGCGCGTATTGTTAAGTGTATGCGTATTATGACGAGAATAAAATAATCTACAGAATGTTTGTAATTTTAATCGTATAAGTATATATATATAATTATACTCGTATTTTCGCGCGAGAACAAATACCACGAACGTTTTTAATTCCTGCGCACACACAAGAGAAAACAAAACGCATGTGTATACGGTGTGATCAGAATATCGTTTTATGAAACATATAGGTATATATTATATTATATTTTCTTATAAGTAATTCCCACAATTTTTTTTTTTTATTTCTGGCATAACATGCAATAATTATAATCGCATATTGTAATTACACGTTAAAATTAATAGATACCTACAAGGTACTCAGGTATATATTTTTTTATATTATATTCTAAATTATTGAAAGATGACGAGACGAAACGTCGAATACGTCTGTGTACTGTGTTTTGCATTGATGATGGTAAATTTGTTATCGAAATACGCGTATTTGCTTAAACAAAAGTAAAATTTTTTGTGGATTTGGGTTTTTATTTATTTAAATAATTATTCGTTACTCATTTATAAACATATTATTTTTGTTATGTCTCGATATATTATTAATATTTATTATAATATAATATTTAAATTTAAATATACGTATATTGTCTATATCATCTATATAATCGTGTCAAGTCTACCCTCGAGTCTCAAACTATAAAATTGATACATTCCGGATATACTGCAGGCACCCTCGTATAATGGTGACATGAACGATCTCGACGTGCATCTATATATGTATATATATTATTATAATATTATATCCGGAAATATCCGCGCCGGTGAGAGACCTGCTGTCCTGCTTGATACACAATATATAATATGTATTATAATAGCGGGTTATGGCTGACTTCTCGTTCATGAATCCCGGACACACGATGACGTCGGTCATCCTGAAACCGGACTCGTCCCAACTGGAGTGTTAAATCCCTTCCGGTCGATATACACGTCGATCTGGTCCCGCGTTCTTGTGTCGTATAATATATCCACACATTAAACGTATAACACAATAAATAGATCGACCGCCCTTCGACCCTTAAACGACGATGACGTCCCTTCCGCGTTTTCTCACGAGCCACGTTTTCTAACCATCGAGCGCGCGCGCGAGAGCATACCGGAACTGTTTCTCATGACGACGGCGGCGGCGCCGGCCGATCCAGTTATTTGTATCCTATTTAATATTATTATATTGTAACACAATGCCCCGGAAACCAGAAATCAAATTGTTTAAATCGTTTCCAATCGTCGCTGTACGGCTTGTATACGGTGTGGACATAAAAAAAAAATATATATATTATATTAAAAAGAAAACCGTTTGTCCGCTGGCGCACGTTATATATCCGCAATAATAAGCCGCACATTAGACGAGTTAAAATTTAAATCTATAACACTCATACCTGTTATATTCGACCATATACATTTTATATAATAACGATTATATTTCTGTGGGACATTTATGTTATCTCATCGGTCGCGTATCGCCCCGCGCGTGTGAACAGTTTGGAGCAGAAATTTATCGGCTTTTTTCATTGGTTATTTTCAAATTATTTCGTAACCGTAATACACGTATCATATCTTTATCTATATATAGGGTGTCCAAGAAACATTTTTTTTTATATATCTATATATATATAATCTAATAACTTATTTGTGTTTAATCAGAATTAAAAAAAAATTTATATCGGCGTGTTCGGGAGAACCAGATGTTTATACCGATGTACAAAAAACATGCATATGTTAATATTAAATTACTTGTTTGAGTAATTATATAATATTTATATTACAATCGTTTAATATTTTTTTGTCTAGACTATACATAAAAATCTGAAATACGATTGAAATCGAGTTAAAACTCAATTGATTCTTTATAGGATAAACTAATAATATACTTAAAGCAAACGTTGCAGTGTCACGCCTCACGCATTTATCAGTAATAATTCAGGTTTGTCGTGAAATCTGTGTCCATGCAAACAATCAACATTCAGTTGATGTATAATAAACGCACGTGTTTCTAAACAAATTTGTTTGTTAGTAGTCCAAACGAAAATGTGACGTATAACATAGATGAAATACTTTCACAAAAAATTGTATTTTTTTTTTTTTTTTTTTTAGAGGCTATTTTGAACCGTTAAAATTAATTAAACGATTAAAATCGGTATTTACTCTATAACATTCTCACAAATTTACAAAATAATTAATCATCTTTCGTACAAATTTAAAATAAAGGTTACCGTGTTATAGAGTTTCTATATTTAGGTTAAAAATTCGACTTCATATTTTTTATTTGTACCTATATTTATTTTTATTTATTTTAATATTTTGAATACAATATAATATATGGTAACGAATGCAACGGCATTTGCCAATGTGCAGCACGCGCGACTTTCTGTATTTGTATGTTGCAAACATGACCGTGGTCACAAATGTTTTGACAGACGCACACGACAAACTGCAAATAATTTATGAACAAACGTTCGTTGCAGTTTTCCTCGGATGTTTGTTAAGCGTGGACGCAATTTAAGACTAATATAAAAAATACATATAGCAAACGTCTGCTGCAAGCACCGCAAAGTTTGTATTCGTATGTACAATAATCTCTGCAGGATTGAAATTTAAATTTATTAAAAAAAAAAATTTGATTTAATTTACAATATAATATAGTGGGATTTATCGCACGACGAAAGCTTATTATAAATATTATTGGCTATATACATTTAACTTGACGACGGAAATTATGTGTACGTATGTTGATTTCATTTCGTAGTCATATTGAACATTGAAGATTTGCAAATTTCACTGTTATTATATTATGAATTAATATTATTATAATAATACGCGTATTTCGAAGTCTATGCGCACTTCGAGTGTTGTGATGGAAGTCGCACCCGTGACCCGTCCGGAGATTGGTGAGGAAGTTCGAATCCGTCCGCGAAACCGCGGTATCCGTCCGGCCAGGGATTGTCGATACTACGTCTTCGCGGATGGAACACCGATAGAACGTCTCAACCTAACCGTCGTTTCAGCCCTGTCTTCCACGGTCCGAGTGAAACTAATCTGCAAATTCGCAGAGGTAAAATCGGCTAATCCGGCAATCGCATTGACTGAGTTGAATATATTATATAGTGACGAAATCAACGCGAGCAATGTCCGAGATGCGACCGAAAACTGTTTCGATGAAATTATATAATATATATGATAGACAATCAGCGACCGTACAGGTCACTATGGAAACGATCATGCAGATAGAGATCGTAAAAATGAACATATTTTGTTATATATACATTTTTATTTTATGAAAATTTTATTTTTTATTTTATTATTATTTTTATTTTATAGAATTACACAAACAAACATGTTGTCACGTTCTGTATATACAGAAAAAATATAACTATTAATGAGTAAACCTACGTACTTTTGGTAAAAATTAGTAAATTTTATACTTTTTTTCCAAATATTATACTCGTACATATATTATTATATTATATTGACGAATGAAATTTATATGAAACACAATAAATGACTTTTTTCGGTCCATCGAAGTGATTATAAATTATATAGATTAGGTTTCGATTTATTTAGAATTTTATTAAAAATTCAAACTTAAAATGAAATTTTTTATTGTTTTTATTATAAAATGTGTAATATATAGTTAAATATTTATGTATTTTATACATATAGAGACGCCAGACGCGTAAAACGAAGATTTTAATATAGTTCTTATAAGTAAATTTTAATTTTTTTTTTCACTGCGCTCAGTCTTGCGTAACCCACGTGAATTTTTGAAACCGGGAATTTCTTATCGTGTAAGTCATTTTCCCGACGATTTGTGCGCGGATGAACGAATTCGTAGTGCATAATAATATATAATATTATATACACAATAGTTTAGTGTTTTTTTTTTTTTTTTATATAATTTTATCGGTCAAACCATTTGACCGCTTTAATATTATACAACAGATAAAACGAATACATTAGATACTCATACTCATTGTAATCGTATCATTGGCCTGTTTCGAACGAAGGAACAAAAAAATAAACACCGAAAGTACAAAATGATACGTTTGATACGCGAGTTCGTTGTTTTATTTTATCTATAATACGCAGGTACATATACACAGGTACATATACACAGGTACATATACGAGTATATTGTGTTTTTCAATTGTTTAAGGACATTATAATTATACATAATATACAGAAATATAATCTTTACACGTTTCATTATAAATTTTAGATTCTGAACGAAGAGAATAAAATGTAGGTATATGATGTAATATATATATATAGACATATAAGTACAAGTATTTACCGACGATTTACAAATTATAAAAAGCAATTTGTAATTGATTTACAATTATTTACAATTTATTCGGACAATATCGGTAGGGGTCATCTTCATATACGTAAATATTATAAAGGTTATATAATTTTATTTAATGTTTCTAATTAGTAATAATATAATTATGGTTAAAGAATTATAATTATTATATTATAAATTTATAAGCAATTATATGATTGAAATTCGCTCAGAATCATTTTTTTTTTTTTTTAAATCGTCGTTGCATTTAAATCTTATAATCCATTATATAACATTATCATTCCATGATGGCCATTATTATCCTTTCCAAAGCTGTATCCCGTTTTAAAAAAAAAAATTTAATTTCGTACTTGACGCTCACAAGAGTCTATATACAGACTTTGAAGTCTGGGCGTGTCCGACAATTTTGCGTTATAATAGACATATATTGGTAACCCATTATATATTAACCAAAGCCTATAATAAAAAATGAACTCAAAGACAAGTACCTAATTGCGAATATATATTCAAAAATTTAAAATATATATATGCATTTTTAAAACTGTTAAATATCAATATTCCAAATATAATTTTTAATTTTTAAACGTTCGTTAAAAAAAAAAAAAAAAAGAATAAATATACCTACTTGAAATTTTATTATTTTAAAAAATATCCTCAAATTTAGAATAATATTTTAAATAGTATACAATCACTGCAAATCGAAAAAATCTTTAAACAAATTTGTATATATAATATATCTCTACCCGACCCTATATTATAATTTATAATATATTATATAGTTATAGTAACCAGTATAATTATATTTATTTATTTTTTATTATGTCGAATTTACAATTGGACTTAAAATAATATATGTAATTATATTTATAAATAGGAATTACATAATATTTTCGATGTATTTACGCATGGCGCATATCGCAATATTATAAAAATATTTACATTATATACTTATATATTTGTTATAATTATTAATTATTATTATGTATATTTTTTTTTTTTTTTTTTTGCTCGCAGCTTCTACCAGAGCCCTCCAACCTTCTCGATCCACAGCTTCTTTAATATCCGCTCCATCTTTTAATCTCTTTAAATCATATTTAACACGGTCCATCCACCGTTGTCTTGGTCTTCCCACAGGTCGTTTTTTGTTTGGCTTGTTAATGAGTACCTGTTTAAGCAATCCCCCCTCTGCACGCTATACATGGCCAGCCCATTCTAACCTTTTTGATATGAGAAAATTTTGTACATTATGTACATTATGTATATTATGTATATAGTTTAAAATATAAATAACAAATACAATATAAAATTAAAATAATAATATAATATTATGCAATTTTGTATAGTAATTAGTAAGTACTTACTAAATAAATGGCGATGGTAAACGGTTTGAAACGTTCGTAACGAAATCTTTCGTTTTCAATCTACTCGTATTTAGGACAATTTTAAATGGTCATAAGAAATATTATAGGGATTCGCGTATTTACATTTAAAGTTTAAACAATAATTTTTTTCTTGTTTTAAAAAAAGATATACTTTCCTTATTATGTTTATCCAATTTTGTGAACAGTAAAACATTTGTTTTTTTGTAATCTACACCGTAATTTAATTTTTGTTTTTTTATCAGGAAACCTTTTTCTTGCTCACACATTTTTAGTGTTTCTTATTCATATTAGACAGAAGCTTAAATAACGTACATTTTATCTGTGGACTATACACATACACGCGCTTATGGGTCTTAGCTCATTTTTTTTTTTAAAAAATACTTTTGAGTTAATTTTTTATATAATATAATATATACATATTATATATAGGTATATGCTATTATAAAAAAAAAATTATGTTAAAATAAAAAAACACACTGTATTATGACCATAATATTATTATTTATATATTATATGCGAGATAAAAAACATATATCTATAATCTATATGTATAATCGTCGAATAAGGAAAAAATTTAAACACGTTTATTTATATATTATATAATCGATATATATAGGTATACATATTATATATTGTCGTAATAATTGCGAATTTCGATATTATAATAAGTTATTATAACCAAATTACAATTCGATTGATTTGACGAATGACGAAGAGAAGTCAACCCAGACGTGCAGGTTACTTAAATTATACTATAATAATTGAATTACGTATAGGTACATATAATATAATATTATCATTATTGATGGACACATTAATACACTTAAAAATTGCATGCGCAATACGCATTCCTCATACATATTATATTAAGTACCTATAATATATATTTATAACGAATTATTCGAATTCAAATATATAATAATAATATTATGTAACTGGAGTCCACAGTTTACACGCAATAAAAACAAAACAATCTTCTATTATAAACTCGATTGTTTTCGAGGGTTGTAATCGAATTAATAATATTATATATATATATATATATTATATGTACCTACAATATTCAGTGGCGCCTAAACCTGAAATTCGAGTTAAAACTTTAATTTTAAAGCAACTGTCTTCGATTGTCTTGCAATTCCTGTCTTCGTATATTATAATCGTATAATAATAATAATATATCGTCCCTTCGTCATCCCTGCGCACAACTATATAAATTCGGTATTTATAAACAAAAAAATGTATGCCAAATAATATAATATAGGTACTAGTTATAATATTATAATATATGTTAATGTGAGATTATATACGTATATGGGAAGCATATTATTATATTATTACTGGTCTGTATAAAAGTTTTTCCCAATTGTTTTATATTATCATTGCGAGTTACAAATTTAAAATTTGAATATAATTTGTATATATTATTGTGGCGAAAAAATTTAATTATCCAGTTAATAATAATTATAATAATAAATAATATATTTTTTTTTTTTATCATTAAAATATTTAATTTGAATATAATATGTATTATTAGAAATTATGTATATACTATATTAATTTTAACTGTGAATAATAATAATAATTATTAGAATGCAAATATTGATTTTATATTATATAATAATTAGTTTACGACTAGCGACAAATATATTTCGGAAATCATAAAATATCATTCCAAACTGAGTTGTAGAAAATATTTAGAAAAAAATCTCTGTGACAAACTATCGTTCTTCCTTCTTCGATTTGGACAAATAACAGTCCAATCTGGACGTATAAGGTTTAACGCCACTAATTTATACTTTTATAACCCTGAGATAAATATATTAAGAGTATATTAATTAATAACAATATAATAATTATATCAAATATCAAACATAAAATATGTATTAAAGAATATTATTGTGAGTGAAAGTTTAAATCGCACGTAATATTTTTCAAACGAGTCTTGTTTAACGTACTATTGTGAATTTAATTAGAACACGATAATAATTATTATTTTGTAACCGATATATTAAACGCAATTAATGTTCAATAATATTATAATATACGTTTCGCACTTTCATTTTTAATATAAAATATCTTTGCGAATTATTTTCTGATTTTTAATTAAATAATAATAATAATAATAATAATAATTTCAATGTTTACGTTGAATTTTAATTTATTATAATATATTAAAAATATTATGCGTTTTAAAATATGTATTAATTAATACATTAAACGTGGGCGGATTAACATAATAAATATTATTAGCCAACACACAGTGCAAAATATCATAACATGCGTGAGAGATAATATATTATATATAATAATATTATAATCGTACATTTTTTTTTCGTTCTCTCTCTCTCTCTCTCTTCTAATTTAGTTAATTGGAAAATTTTTGAAGGATTATATTTCGAGTCGAGTCTCCGCGTGGTTATAATGATATTATATTATATTATATATTACATTAACATTGCATATTATACATTTTATTCGAGGACACGAAACGCGATTTTATTTTTTTCCCAATCGGTTATAATATATTATTTTTATTATACATTTGAAATTTGCATTATTACGTTATATTATTATTTTTTATATAAATATTACCCGGCTTAAACAACTATAGGACTATTAGCCAAAAATTATATAGAAAATTTGTTAATTTGTACAGTAGTTTACAAAGAATTTTACGTTATAATAATTATGTGGATTAGACTAGAATTTATTATGGTTAAATTGCATTCTGTGATGAACTTGAGGATTTTTGGAGTTTGTACTTCGTTGAGTATTTCCTTGATGTTTTAGAATTAGGCTTAAATTTGTGTTATATTATTATTTTTTATATATTTATACTTTTTATAGTCAATTACATATATATATATATATATGGTTTTACGGATTTTCTCTGCGAAGAAAACGATCGTAATTTCACGCTCGCGCGCTGCAAACAATACGACGTACTGCGTTGTTACATGTTATTATTGGTATAATATAAATAATTTCGTACACATTAACGTACTTAAACTACTTACAGGTACGTCCACAACACAGATTTTAGTCATATATATGAGCACACAAATATATTACGTAAAATATATCTTAACGTCTACATATTATTATTATTATTATTATTCTTTTTTTTTTTCATAATATAAAATATAAAATGATAATACGCCACTACAAGTATATTATATATATTATATATGCATCATGACCAAACCATCCGTGTGCCGTGTTGTATATATATGATACGAACGAGATATACACCATACTATATAATATTATATATGAAATAATAATATATATTATAATGTTCCACCGACGCAGGATATAATAATAATATATATAATATTATTATTATATAGTTGGGTGGAATATGAACGGATGATAGTCGTGGGGTGTCAGCGACCGCGTGTACGTAAAGCACGCGAGTATTTTTATTTTTTTTTTTTTATGGTTACTTTTTGTTCCGTCGTCCACCCCAATAGTACGTATCTATACCGCATATAATACCTATATCACCATTATATCAGTCATCAATTCTGCTGCTGCTGCTGTTGTTGTTGCTATTGAAGTCATTTTATATATTTTATGCGCGTTTTCGTATATAAATATCATATTCTATCGGTTGGGTTTATGACTTATGATGGAAAAAAAATAAATAATATATTATGCTTAAAGTTTATACCAATACGAGAAAACGTATTATATGTGCCTATATAAATTTAAAAATTTTTGCTTTTCATATTTTAGATTTTATTTTTTATAAAATGGATATTGTCCACGATTTATGGAAAAAAAAATAATAATGGCGAGTTTTCTGTTTTTCTGTTCAAATCTTGAGTAATATTATTCGGTGCAAATCCAAATAAGTTATACAAACAATTAATTATATACACAAACAAAATATTTTATTTTTAAACGTTACAATATTATACATATCAGGGGCGGTTCCAGGGGGCAAGGGACCACGACCCCCTCCCTCTTATTTAAAAAAATTGTATACTGTTAAAAACAAAATTACATTATTACGTATAATTAAGGTAGTAAAAATTTGTGTTTTTTTTGTTATAAAATTATCCCAAAATTTTGACTTGGCACCTCCAACCAAGTCTCTGGAACCGCCCCTGATACATATAGTTACGTAATTTCAATTAATTACATTTTATTGAGTAATAGATTGTAAATAGGTATAATGTATTATAATATTCTTTTTATTTTAAAGTACAAAAAGAAGAGCTGATATTGCTGCGGAACTGCGGAAGGGATGCAAGTGTAAAGAATACCTATATAGTGTTGAATTTTGATTAAACGATTACGAACGAATAGTTCTGTCAGATATGGGCATTTACGAGATTCATTTAGGGATTTTATGGGCATTTATATTGAACTTATAGACTTGAAAATGTTATTGATGGGTGTTCATATATTATGTATACTTAATATATATCATATATGTGATAAAATTTTGAATGTCTTACGTTGAAATCTAAACGTAAAATGCGTTATATAAATAATTAATGAAAATGTAAATATTTTAATCATATTTGACTGAACTTTGTTCAGAATCGTTTTTTCAAATGCAATTTATCATTGCATTTCATTTTTAATCGAAATTCAACATTTATATCCTCTTTACACCCGTATATGCTTCCACAGTAATATCATCTCTTAGTATCAGCTCTTCATTTTTTCACTTGTATAACATATACCTAATAACATATTAAATAAAATACAATACGACATTAGGTATAGTAAAATGAAATCATATATAGTACGGTGTATGAATAAATATAATATAAAAACAGATAAATATGATCTGCAGGGTTCGTGTCATGGTTATACGTCGAGGGTTGACTCACTATATGTCGCACGACTGCGTTTGTGGGGGTGAAGAGACCGTATATATACGAGCGTCGGACACGCAGCCACATGGGTTATATATAGTTGACGAACGCAGGTATAAAACTTATAGATAATATATATATATTGTTATCATATATAATATTTTATGGGCCAAAAATTTTGTTATACTAATGTTACGAATTTTCAAAATTTATTACGTTATCAATTTTGCACCGCGATATTTTCTTAACATGAAATTCTGATTGTATAATTTATAACCGCGCGTATATTTTTCATGCTCCAAAAATATCATGAATTTAAAAATTCTATAAAAATATATAATATATGTTAATATTTTGTACTAAAAAATGTTAATATACCAGGGGTGACCAAACGAACGAATGATTTCAATATAATATATTGTAAATTAAAAAAAATGTCTATTATATTGTAAATTAAAAAAAATGTCTATTATTGAACATAAATTTTATTATAATTATAAGTTAATTTTTATATATGTGTTTATAAAAACGGAAATTTTTTAAATATATCAATAGCTAAACTAAACCTGAAAAATAAACCGCGGTTATATTATAATTTATAATAATAATAACGATAGAATTTTGCGAATATTATCGAAACTCGATGAAATATCATATATACATATATGATGATATCTGATGAAAATAGCATATTATGATGTATAATACCTACTGACGTCCGATATAACGCGATAATAATATTATAAAAATCGCGTGTTATTCGCGAATTTCTCGATCGCCCTGTATATGTATATAACGTGCTGTGACAGATATAGACGAGCATTTTATAACGCGTTTTTATTTTTTTAACTTTTTTGCTTTTACCTCTCTGGGCGTTTTTTTATTTTATTTTTTTTTATTCGTTTCCATTTTTTACGTCGCATTTTATATACAATACATATATATATATTATTATTATACATTACGCAAACACACACAAATATATTATATATAGTTATATAGCGTTGTACTTCACGTATATTATTCAGCTTACGGCTCGAAAATCGCCATGGCGACTGTCGTATCAACACGAAATCCACTCGCGCGCCGACTCGCCTATCCGCGCGTCCGCCCGCTCGGTCCGTATTATGTATAAAAAAAAAAAAAAAAAAATACTCGGGAAACGTGCCGTAAAATACCCCTCGCGCGCGCTTTACGCTCGTATATATACCGTAGATAAGTTCCTCGTCTTGGTTATCGACCGATTTCCTCCCCCCCTGAGGGGTCGTCACCGGAATTTGCACGGGGTTGGTATATACCGCGTATATACCACGGTATATAAATATAATATATTATATATATATATATATATATATATATGTATACTCGCACGCCGACACGGAGAGCTATATAATATAATATACGTATATAAAGCGAGTCATCGTCTCACCTGCACGGCACCGCGCACGCCTTCTCCGTGACGCCGCGTACACGTATATGTTATACGTAGCGTTAACGGTAAACGGGCGATTTTTCTTCTTCTTTTTCTTTTTCTTTTTTTTTTTGCATGGTTTATATGTATTTTCGTATACGTTATAGGACGATCGAAACGTATATTATAATATTTATTCGGTATATATTTTTAAAACAAAAAAAAAAAAATCGTATCTATAAAAATATTGGTTTTGCGACGCGCAAAAATCTAAAATATCTATTTCGCGTTTTTTGCGTCATCGCACAATCGGATTTCATCAGTTCTCATTTAACTGTACGTTATTTATTATATTTATACTGTTTATATTCTCGTCGTACGATTTATCAATCCGTTATTTTATCTTTTATTTATTTCCACAATATTATATTATTGCCCTTTTACTACGCCAGGATTCGACGTGATCACGACCGTTTATATATGTATAAATATAATACATTACGAATAACAATATTATATATTTTGGTCTGCAGACATTCGTCGATTTTTATCCCCTCGATTCGCCGCTATATTATTTTCTCGGGGGAAACTCTTGCGATGATGAGAGAAGAAAAAACGCGACTTTTCACGTTATTATATACAAACGTTTCGAACACTCTGTATATACGACACAGTTGCGTACGGGGCTGACCCGCGCGTTACACAAGATGAAACCCCTCCCAAGTCTGCAGTGCTCGGCTTCTCGACTTTATTTTTCTGATCGATACGACACGCGATGGCGGTGGCTGAATTTAACGCCGACCACGCGCCATATATAATATAATACATATTTATATATACGTACATAAGTGTATGCTACGATGCCAAACGTATCTATTTTTTTTTTTTATATTTTTTTGTCATTTCCCACCGTCGTCGATTTGTATAAATATTTCATCCGCGCGTACAACGATAAAATATTACATACGAGTATTGCGGCTGTTTACCGATATCGAAGAGAAAAAATTCATAAATTTGTTCGAAAAACGTACTTGTATAAGTATATATATATTATTTATGTGATGTCATTTTAAAAACGTCCAAATTCGTCCAGGAAATTTATTTAAAATGGTAAGCTTTACGTATCGCAGGTATCGTTAAAAAGTGTATAGGAATTGTGTATAAATTTAATAAATACCCGATATATTCGTATAGATTTGTGATTTTTTTTTTAAAAAAAAAAAGAAATTATAAGACCATAACACTATACGAATTTGAAAAATAACATTTCTATTTTTTCTTTCTTTTCGTGTCGTTCAAACCCGTAAAGTCGGCCCGTCGATATTTTCGAAACTACCTATATCGTTTCGATATTTTTAAGTTAATGCTAACCATAAACCATAAGCCATACATAAGTCAGATGTTAATGGATTTTAGGCCAGCCATACAACGGGAGAGGTCTGTGCAGGTAAATCGGAGCGAAATGCACGTTTCAGTTCAATTGTTCAGTTGTTTTCCGAATAAGGAGGGGTTAAATTTAAGTTTTTTTACGAGAAATATTGTGGACAAAGTTAAACAAGTTAGAGCCTAACGCTGCAATAAAGTGAAAAGGATACAATTATATACGTATAAAAAAAATAATAATCTCAGGTTAGGTCTCAGTTTGTGAACTCCAATACGATTACAACTGACGAGAAAATCGCGATGGGGATTTAAAAATAAAATAAAGTTTTAAGACGTCGTACATATAGTTGAATATTTTAATTCTTTGTTTTGTTTTCATATAACGGGCAAAGACGCGACTTATTATCTTATTTTTGATCGTATAATTTAAATCATATAATTCGGCTGTTCTCAGAATTGTTTTGTACCTACGATACGTATTTTAAAATTTTAAAATTTAAAAATTATTTTATAATTACAGCAATAGAAACACTTGCAGGAAGCTCGTCGCATCTGGTGTTGTATAAGGCTGTAGAAGAGAAATATGCGCAAAAATATGTTATATACGTGGGCTGCAACGTTGCTATATATTATTATTATACTGATTCGCGATGCGGAATTTCACAGAGACGACGAAATCGTGACATTTCTAACAATACGTATTCGCGTTTGTGCACACAACTATATATATATATATATATATATATATATATTATGTGTAATATAATATGAAATCGTATACGCGTGCGCACACACGTCCTACGCGGAAATGTGAACCTCGCAAGCTCAATATAAATAAAATATAAAATAACATGATTACGACCGATTTCGTATATGTTATAAAAAATGATAATATTATCATAACAATAATATAATATAATTATTAATTAGTTTATTATACCTGATAATAGTATAATATATATATATATATATATATATATATATATATATATATATATGTTTGTAAATAATAGTTTAACTTAATCTTAATGTGAATATAAGATATATTATAATATTTATACGAAATCTTATCAGCGACGTTGGAAGGACCAGAAAAGACTCAAATATATATCGCGTATTTCTTATATCGTATTCGTATGTATGATACGCCAACGCGCGTTTGAAATCGAATATAAATCTGCGTCGGCGTTAAATATTTGTAAATACTTAATTCGGTGAATTTCGAAAAACGAGCGAAATTATACATATAAATTATAATAATATTGCGTCTTGACGACGTCCAGTTAATAATATAATTGAGTTAAAAAAAAATATATAATATATATATTAATCGAATCTCGACAATTTAAAGCCGTACAAGGAAATATTCGAAATATCTATATAATATAGAGAGACGGAAATATAGAATATTCGATTAGTGTTGAAATCGGTGTACCTATATATAATTTATAATTATCTCGGTACAGTTAATATTTTATTATTGTTATAACGTGAAAATATATAAACATTATCGAATAGTTTTGAGAATTGATAAAGTTTACAGAAGGAATTTCGTGTTGGCGTTTGTTGTAGGTATATCAGCTCTGAATTATATTCAATTTTTGCTTTTCGTCGGATTATCGCGAGATAGGTATTTAAAGAACCAAACATTCATTATTCGAACAACTAATATAGTCTTTAACTATATATATATGATAGTATTGATAGACCAATCGTTTAATAGAATCCTAATATAAAATTTATACTTAAATGGATGGCGCGCCGTAGCCAAGGGATTCGAAAAATTGTCTAAAAATAATTGTCTATAATATTTTACACAGTTTTTCACTTTTTATAGATTACATCGTGAAAACGATTATTTTTAAGTTACTGGTCTATATTAGTATAAGTACTTGCGACTCGTTTTTGTATAGACTTTTAAGAAGTCCATATACGCACCTGTATCTTAATCAACCGATCGTCTCTCCAACAGAAATAAAATATATATTCTAGCTATATATATATATATACTGTCCTAATATTTACTATTTATAGAACAATATGCATGTTATGTATTATAATAACGTATATGTGCAAAAAACAATCGTAATATTAATTTTTAGTTTTTTTTGTTTTTATCAAAATAACGTCGCATGTGTTGACAGCGTGATAACATAATTATTGTAAACATATATAGCTATATGATGGTAATTGGTAATATATTATATTTGTTTATTATAAAACAAAGCTATAAAAATTTCACGCGAAAAAAAATACGTACGTTTTTATAGTGTTATTATATCCGTTGTTTTTGATAAGTGCGATATTTTCTGATCAGTTAGGTTAAGTTAACCTTGGAGGAAGTAATGCGAAAGTGGTTCCCTCTCGTTGATTCAAACATGGAAAAAGAAAAGGTTAGGTTAACCTATAATATATAGTATATTTTCACGTTTATAACTGATATGTGATTTCATGACGCGCGGTCATACCGACACGATGTACGTATATTATCATTTAGTACCTATATTATATTATTATTAATTGAATGTATAGTATAGTGTTAAGAAAACATTTTAAATCATTATAACTTTTTGATTTGAAACGCTTAAAATCAAACAGCACTATAATTGCACTATAACTATTGCATATATATAATAACTTGCAGGATAATATTAATATTATTTCGGTACGTTCTCCCCGAATCACTAAAATAAAATACAATTTTGTACAATTATATGATAATAATATTATATTATTCTATATTTTATACTCCGCAAAACTATTTTATCAAACGTCTAATGGAACATGATACGGAAGTATATATAACTATAATAATAATATACATAGTATAATAGTTATATAGATCAAGGGTAGCCAAACGGTCGATCGCAGAAAATATTCCAAAATCGATCTTCACGCATCCTTTTGTTAGATCTTATTTTCGCATTCATTTATAAGATAAGTTATTATGTTTACAATGATTGTGCTGATAAAATTAATATTTTTATGAATACTAGAAAGTACGTTATTTTCTTTTTATACACTTTATATACTCGTATAAAATTCGATATTTAAAGAAAAATTATATAGATTTTCAATATTATAATATATACTCGTATATATAGATCGTTTTATCGAAAAAAGTTTGGTCACTCCTGATATAGATGATATTATAAAATCTATCGCCGGATATTATAATCGTATTGTGTTATAATATATAATGTTGATCGGATTATGGCGAAAACAAAATGCTAATTTTTATCCGCATATTTTATACGTACCTATATAGGTAGAATATTTATACACTCATTATACTCGCGATATAATCTCTATATAATTATGTACCTATATTTTAATAAAGGCGATACAAGGGGGGCAATAGGGGCGATTCCCCCGTCCACAGAAAATTTTTTTATATTTATAATTAATTAATATTAAAATTTTGTTCACGCAAATTATACCGCAGGTAATAGGTCGTACCTGAACGTTTTCCCTGCATTGAAAATTGTCAATTTTTATTTTAATATGAAATATACAACCGTGGTTGTATATTATATTATTTCCTTTTAAACCCCAGTGACACAATACACATACATAATATATATTGTACCAGCTATATTATAAAATTAAACATTGCATTCTAAAACGATAAGACTTATTATCACCGGTATGACTGTATAATTTCTGTGTACAACTAATAATTTTTATATTGACTTATGACGATATTCCTTTAATTTTAAAATTTTGAATATTAAGGGCCTCTGTATCCTCCTCTAGTCCCCTGTGTTGTATAATATTATCAAATCCAAATCGTATAAATAAATATGATAATATAATCTGATTAAACGGTGAAAATAAACACGAAAATCGGTGTTTTGAATATAAAAACGAAAATGTGTGAAAATATTATATATAAATATATGCGGGAAAACGACATTGTATAATATACCTACGAGTAATAATTAAACGTAAAATATAATAATTAAATTGTATATATTTATTATAAACGATATACGTCGCGTGCTATTAATCTTTTTTTTTTTTTTGTTATAAAAAAAATCTTATTTTACCATAATTAAAATAACACTTATGTATTATTCGTTTATACATAAATATTATACGTAAATAGTTTATTGGTCGTCGGTGGTTATAATGACGGAAATAATATATTATACCTAATAAAACGATATTAATAATATCGTTTGTATCGTATTTTTGGTTCGACGTTCGTTCGTGTCATTATTATAATATTCATTCGGTGGTAAACGCTAAATACGTTAGTATAATTTATGCAAATTAATGGTATAAACCTAACTGGAAACGACCGCCGGTTGTTACATATTATTATATGCCTAATAATATACACACGCTTCGTATGTGTGTGTGGTATACCTACACACACTCTCGTATATTATTGTTGTTCTGGAGTTATGAATTTAAATGATATTTAAAAATCCAGACACGTACGTACGTATATGACCTTCACAAAAATTGTAATATTGTCGTAGATATTAATATATTATATATATATATTATTATTATATGTATATCGGTCGTTTCGTTGACGGTTAACCTAGGGAAAAAAAGAAAGAATAACGCGTATACGTTTAAATCGTTATTATAACACGAAATATTAATTATTACGTCTTCGTATAATATTATACGTTTTTATATATTATAGTTTAGGGCGTTTGTAGCGTTTAAAATTTAAATCGTTGGCGCGTATATAATATAAATATTAAAATTATATAATCGCGTTTAAACGCCTCGTTATCGTATATAATAATTTGTATAATGTTGTTTATAACGTAATATATATATATAATTATATAGTCGTTAAACACTCAAATTGTTATGATTCGGTATAAGGTATAAGAAACGAAAGCCGTATAATATATATTATGTTATTCTTTCGCGACGACAAATCGAAGACTGTCATCGGGTCGTAGGATTGCGGTCTAAGAATTTGGATCGTGGAAATTTTTTTTTTTTTATCAAATCCAGGGCTTTGGATTATGTCCCGCCGTTCTGCTATAGGTAGTTAATGGCTTTCCAGTGTAAGGGATAGCTCGTTTTTCCTACCACAACTTTTCCTGAATATGCGGAGGTATATCTCGAGGAACTAAAAAATACCAACCATTATACCCCATATTCTTGTAACCCTGATAGTTTTGTATACTACTTAGGAACAAGGTTTTAAACCTTGTTTCGCGAGAAGCTGCTGTCATAATAATAAAGTTTTTTTTTTTTTTTTTTTGTCATGACTCAGGAAGGGACAATCGAAAACACTGGATTTGATAAAAAAAAAAATTGATATCGGTGCACGGACTTGCAGTTTTTTCGTTAAATTTACACGAATCATCATATTTTTATACTACCAAAGTATAGTTAAGTCGATAGTATCGATTTCGATCGTACGTTATATACGTTATAAATATATATAATATGTGTGTGTACTGTGTATTATTGTACCAACAGAAAACCAATATTTACATGACACGCGCGTCGTAATATTATTTTAAACAAACGTACGCACACACTCGGATCCATCTCGCGACGCGCGTTTGTTCGTTATCAACGTGCGTATGTGATATCTCCGCAAAAGAAGGATTTTCTAACTTGCCGTTTACGCGTGTAAAATATACCACGAAACGAACGCGATTTGTCATAAAATATATAGAGATGACGGCATACCGCCAAATATAATATTACGATATTTATCGGTATTCGACGACTTTAAATTATAACAAACGCTTATATGAAAAAATTTGAATAATATAAATATTATATACATCGACTCCATCCGATAGAATTTACAGTGTACAATTAATAATACTAATTAATAATACCAATTAATAATTAATTATTATTTATATATTTATATGTAATAATATATAATAATAATTATTAATTATACTAATTCGTATTGTATACGGATATATTTAAACAAAATATATAGAATCGAATGATAATATTATAATTATAATATTATTGCTCGTAGCACAAATAAGAGTATTTTAATTCGTCAAACCGACCAAAAGCGATTATATACGAGTGTAGTTATTTATATTTAAAATAATATTATTAGCGTGCGTCGTGACAATATCATATATAATCGTAATGTAAATATACGTCTACGTCGTTTACACGTTATAATTTTTAACCCATTTTTTAATGCGTTTTTTTTTTTATATTTTAATGTACATTCCCTTTTTCTCCCGCGGGTTTAACATAATAAATGATAAAATTTATAATTAAATTCGCGTAATTTCTACACGATATTATATGTACAATTTGTCAATTTATATACGTGTCATCGGCCATCGTGTTTTACTCTAGATAGGGTCCGTTTAAAATTCGATGTACCTACCTATTCCATCACATTAATACTACACGTAACATATATTATTTGTACTGATAACGCGTGTAAACAGCGGGACGAAAACTGGTCCAATTCGTATATTGTAATGGTCTGCAGACAGCCTCTTCGGATCGTCTATAATATGTAATAATAATACGTTACGATGGTAAAAAAAAATAAAATAAAAAATAAAAATAATAAATAAGAAACGTAATTATAATAACGATATAAACGCCGAACACGCGCCATCTGTCATGTGAGCCATCTGCTATCTATCTGTTATCTGATGCAGCAGGTGTCCACGGCTGCTGTACCACATTTACAGGCACCTATATATATATATATATATTATTATATATTATAATAGTACGAGGTGAAACTATCCGAGAGTATACCAGGTATCAACCTTATATACCAATAGCTATATAGATTATAATATATAATATACTCGTAAATGCACGTTTCCGTGTAATCGCCTCCTCCGCCAAACGTCATCTGTGTCTTTTCACTCTTAATTTTTTTTTTCACATCACGACAATAACCCATATATAATAATATAACAGCGGCGATGATGATTATTATTATTATTATTATTATTATTATTATTATATATTGTTACATTGCACAATATTATTATGTATATTATGATGTATAGGTATAGATATGGCAGTTCATATTCCGCAACAGCGTGCCAATGTATAATATATATTGTATATATAAATGGGTGTGTAACTCGTTTTTTTATTTTTTTCAATTCCCTAAGTAGAATGGAAAATTAAAAAAAATATATCATAATGGGATGTATATAAATATTTAGGTTAAACATACGCGCGTTGTTACAGCGGGACGATATAAAAAAAACTGCATTTAATATATACCTACGTGTGTATATAAACGGACAATACATAGTTTCACGTTGTTAGTACATATTATATAATTAGGTATATACGATATCATATTAAATGATAATAAAAATTATAAATAAAAAAAAAACTAGAGAGAGGAATATTATCGCACTCGTATATATAGCTTTAACGAAGTACGTTGATCAGAACTTTTTGTAATATGTACAAAAATCATCGAAATTATTTTTAAAGTCAATCGGACAATATCGGGGGGCCAACTTCACGTACGTCCTATTTTATTATAATTTTGTATATATACGAGTGTGGTTTTCGTGCGTCTTTAGATATCGCGATATATGGACTTACCATAGAAGAAGGAGAGATTCGAAAACATCTATACGTCCATCGAGAGAGATTTAACTTCATATATTATACTCGTCCGATTTAAGCGAATTTCTATATTATACTCGTATATTACGATTTTTATATCGTAATAACGTATAGTACATACAGGTATATGCCGATAATAAACGAGGGTATAACGTTTGTTTTACTATCGAAAAGGGTTTTCGGAATTCATAAAAGTCGACCACGGTATGTACTGTGTCATTATAATATTATACTCTTTGTTTTTTACGAGTTCACATGTTACAACGTAATACTGTTTTATCTTTACGGCGTCAACGCCGCGTCGAATACGAAAACGCATATATTATGTCATTGATTTTTGACTTTTGTACGTATAATAAACCGTATACGATATTATTTTGTAACGTAGAAAAAAAAGAAATACACTATTATCTTTTCGCCGCAAATATAATATACGTATTGGATACATACGAACGGACATAAAATATCGATCACTCTGTATATAATCTATATAACGTTCGTTCGTGTATAGAAAAACGCGTATTATACAAGTATATAATAATATTATGTTATATGATGTAATTGTAGGTATAAGGTATACCACTCGTATGGTATAACCTGCCGTATACGAGCGTGTTAAATATATAATATTATATTTTGTAATATTTATTATGTGCATTTTCACGTAATATAATACAGTATGATACTATGATGCATAACATTTAATATTGTTATAAATACCAAAACGTGGTTCGTATACCTAGGTATATGTTATTTGTTTTCTTCGTGGACAAGGGTAAATTATTATAATAATAATATACATAACATATAACGACGACAAATGCATTCTGTAGTGTGTGGGGGGATGAAGGGGGGTCTGGTATCAGCTCTAAGGTTCCCATGTTAAATATACCTTATATAATTATGTGTGCAGACAATAACGCTCGAAATAAAACATATTTTATTATTATTATTATTATTATTATTGTATGTACGTTATATTACAAGTTCAGACACCTTAATGGGACACATATTCTGATGTCGATGCTTCGTCTGCTCGCCCCGAAACGTATAATATTATAATATATAGAGTATAAAAATATGGAAAGGAAATGACGGCGGAAAGGAAACGATCGGATGAGACACAACACCTGTTCTAACGGACACTTTAGCCTTGTATACGACGCACATTCACTGCAGTGTATATTATAATATACAGTGTGTACACACACAGTGTAACGCGTATAAAAATATTAAAAATATGTATATAACATAACGTTGTACGTCGTGTGTAATATATTATTAAAACGTATATTATATATTATAATATGCGTGTGTGTGTGCGTATATGTACACGCTATATATATATACACCTAGTTATATATATATAAGGGTAAATATATGTTATATTGAGGGGGGTGACGATGGTAAAACGGTGAAAAAAATTATTCCAACGTCCTTTGTAACATATTATATATAATATATTATTTCTTGTATGGTTTCCGCGTTTACTGTAGGGACAACGTAAAAAACGACGTACCTATTACGACGTTAATATGAGTAACATTACCTAAAAAAAAGTAAAATGAATATACCTTATAAAACACAAAAAATAATAATAATAGTAGAAAATTTAGCGAAATCAAATTAGGTACCTATACTCATACGACAAGGGAAAAACTAAAGCCTACATGTATATACCTAATAATATTATATACCTATAACTCGTATATATGTTATATTATATATTTGTCACGGAGTTTCGTCAATATTTTCGTATACGTCCGAGATTGATGCGATTTCACGTTAAAAAAATAAATAAATAGAATTCTAAATAAAACACGATGTTATTGATTTTCGTGCGTTTTTTTTTTTTTTTTTAATTTAATTTAATCTATTTTGTATATGATAATATATTGTGTATTTTAACGGAATTGATATTACATATTGCTTTTAAATTTTAATAAATATTAATCGCGTGTTTCTATACACGCGCGTAATAAAAAACCATATGTAATATATATTATTTAATTATAAATAACTTCAACGTTTCAAATCTACTAATGTTAATATTTATATACCAATGTGTACACGGAAAAGAGAAAAGAAAACACTTCGGCTGTCATTGATGATAAGTTTTTTCCATGAAAATAACAAAAAAATAATAATTATACGTTTTGACCATCAAGAATTATAAGTCTTGAAAATCGACCCTCCAATAACATAATATTATATGTAGCATATACTCGTATTATGGTATGGCTTTAATTTGCTCAACCTTGTTGAAAACGATTTTTTGCCAAACGTTTATTGACCGTCTAATATATTAGAAATTTGTTTATACAGAACACACGAACAAAATAATAATAGATAATTAATAAATAATATTATGAACTTTATAACCGCAACAATTATTATTATATTGATTATTCTCTTTGGAAAAAAGAAGGAAATTAACGATATCAGAAATATTTTTGTAATTATTATATGATGTGTTATCAAAGTTAACGTGGACATAATATTATTGTAAGTACTCGTATATATAATATTCGAGTTGATTTTTATCATTTATTGTTATTTACTTTTATAATATATATTATCGTTATTCGTTATGTATAGGTTAGGTTACTCATGTCGAGGCCTCGTCGTTTCCAACATAATCCGTCTGCAGGAAATCTGCAGATCGTCGTAAGTCGTATAGATTTGTCGTAGGTCCGATTTAATTTCGAAATTCGAAAACCATTTAAATGAAACGAAACGAATCGCCATATTTTACAAACATATAATTATCACGTTATAATATTATGTTTTATTATTATTATGTTTCGATCTCGAACTCGCCCGACGGAATATTTTTATAATATTATTACTTATTATACATACGTACACAGACGATATGATGTCTTGTCGTACGCACCGCTGCAGGAATACGTTATGAATCATTAGATCAACAATAGGACTCGTTTAAGTTTAACCGCTTGTACCAGATATACCAGAGTTATAATAATAATAATAATAATAATAATAATAATATTATATTGACTATACCCGGCGTCGAAACATCTGCACGTGTATAGTTCTGGAAATTGTCGGAAAATGTTTGTGTTTTTTGTCATCTTAACGGCAATAATTTACGACGACGCGTATAATACACGCGCGTGCTGAACCGACTCGCATATGATATATTGTCGTTACAATTATAAGTCGTGCGCGCGCAATCTCAATCGCCGCCCCGAACATCACGACGTTATTATAATATTATATAAAATAGGAAGGTAATATCGTATAATATCGTAAACGAAATAAATTTCAAATAAATTGTTATATTTATTTATTATTATATAATATATAACGTTAACGTATATTGGTACACACGAGTACACGGTATACGGTTATAGCGGTTAAAGGAGCTCATGGGTATCTATTACGTATAGGTAATAATATTATGATTATTATGGTATATACCAGCTATATTTTATAACCGGGTAAAGACGACGCGAAAATTACATATTCTCCGGAGAAACGAATATAAATTATAATTTATTTATCTTCGAATAAATTATTTTAATAGGTACATAGTACATTGGCGTAACCGCGCGGGATAGAAAATTAAGAGACGGAGGCAAAAAATTTTACTTGAAAAACTTAACACGCGGTTAAAAGAAATTCCAGCCTTCCCTTAACTCGTAGTCTAATACAGTGGCGTACGCAGGATTGTTTCATGGGGAGGGGTTAATCAAAATATATTAAAAATTTACTTTTTAAATTAAAATTTTAATTAGTAATTATATAATGTACAGAAATAATAAAATAATTTTTATCGACACGTCGCATTACGCGTATTATGATTTTTGAACTCTGAAGATTTATTCGTGTTTTACGCTATAAATAGAAGGAGGGAGCATAATAAATTATAACTTTTTCCCCAGGTAAATTCGCAGGGGTGGCATTTGCACATTACAAATACGCCATCGTATGGGTAATTGACGAATCGCCGTCTTTTATATTAAAATATATTATATATTATATTCCCATCGGCCATCACGATAACAATAATATAATATAAATTGTGTTATATAAATTATATCTTCTCTCAGTGTCTTTTGTATGAAAAAAAAAATGTTTTTTTTTTTTTTAAATTTTTCTGCGTTTTCGAGCGGGTCCTCGATCGTATTATATAAATACAATAATAATATATCACTTATCACTTAGTTATCACTTTTATTTTATTGTATTCCGCGTTATTACTTTTATATTGTTTTCGTACGCCTGCAATACCACGCCATATGGAATAAAAAAAAAAAAATAAAAAAAAATAAATAAATATAATATACCGCGTTATATCCGAAAACGTAGGAATAAATAATATAATAATAATAATAATAATAATCATACGACGTTTTCCAAAGAACAATGGCGGTGCGATTTATCTTGGCGGATGGACGTCGCGGCGGCGGCGGCGGTCGGCCAGGAAGTCGATTCGGAATTAATTAATCGGACCCGACGACACACGTGTGTATTTTTTTATTCCCCCGTCGTTATAATAATATCATACCTTGGTATATACGAGCGGTTGAAAACGGCCGCGAGTCTCTCCGTATCAGCACATTATCATTCATGAATACAATAATATTATATATAGGTACTTATATTATTTTATATATCCGACTCTGACCCCACACACGCGCGCGAGTATAAACTCTCGTCGGTTCGTATGTTTATTGTATATATAATAATAATAATATTACGTACGAACGTATATACGAATCGCCGAAAGAAAGACGTAAAAATAGACACTTCATATACGATATACCTATATAATATCGTACGACTCGCGGCTGTTTTCGAATATTTATATTCTGTTTTTCTTTCGCCGTTTAATTATTCCTTATTGTTTTTTTTTTTTCATCATCTCTCCACATTATAATGTGTGAATTTTTATACCATATACGCTCGCGCATTTATACACTCTTATAACCGATTGTATTTACCAGTAATATTATTATTATTATTATTATTATT
>JAIUCT010000007.1:9542265-9562987 GCA_021307375.1 Tetraneura akinire
TATTATTATTATTATTATTATTATTGTACACACAGTCAAGTGTCAAACACTCGGGAGTGTACAAGTATATATTATATGTATATATACGTATGCGATCGACGGCGGGAACACAGCTGCGAGTGGTGGTTGGCAGCTAATCGAAATAAAACGGTTACGCAATATTTTCAACCGCGGTTATTATTTTTTTTGTTTTTGTTTTTTTTTTTTTTTTTTTTTACCGAAATTTCAAACGTCATTGTTTCTTTTCAACGACGAATTTTAAGAAGAAGCAGAATTATTTCCATCACTATATATTTAATAATATGCGTATTCGCATCATTTAGATACATTAAAATTTCAATATCTTCGTAATATATGTTATATTATTATGATTATTATGAACTTTTGAGTAACTTGGCAAGATAGAGATAAAAAAAAAGATTTGATTCCGTCGAAAAAATGATAAGATAACGCGAGATAACTTTCGCCTATTTTTATTTATACGTATATATTATTATCTGGTTCGCATTCACTCCTCTTCGAACGATAAAATAAAAGTCGAAAATATTGATATTCCTTACATTTCAATTGAACGCGTGTCGACAATTGGTCTAACTTATATAAAATCATTCGTATATAAAGAAATAATAATAATAGGTTTTGCCTATAAATCATTCGGTATATGTCGATAGTATAAGTTTAAATGAATTGAAAATCAAATCACTATGATGTAGTCAGATCGATAGTCGTATAGTCAATAGAATATAGTTTTTTGATGATGCACACATTTTTTTATTTAAAAATAATAAGAATATAATATAATAATATGATGGAAATCGAAAAAAAAAATGTGATGATATGATTATCCGGTCGGTCGTTCCCAGAACGGTAGCGCGTCGAGATACGCGAATGTATATACGATGAGAGTTTCTGCGAAAACCAAGTAAAAAAAGTAATCGGGAGGAAGAAAAAAATAAAAATCTAAAAAACGGATCTTTGCATTCATCGTATTCTCGTATAATATAAATTATATAATATATATAATTATTACGTTATAATAATATCGTATCGAACTATTTATATTATAATAGGGAATGACTGCAAGAACAAAATGTGTCAAAAATAAAATCTATATAATATTATTATTATTATTATTATTATTATTATTATTATTATTATTATTTTTTATTATTATTTATTAATATTGTAATACGTTTAGCGAGTTCGACGAATTATTCATCAAAAATGCAGTTGTTGCCGTTCTCGCCAAAATCACGTACCACACACATACGTATAATATTATAGAATATTTTTATGCTAATATCAGACAGACGTGATATTATAATAATCAAATGACTGGTTATTATATTACTATAATTATGATGATCGAGGCTAAATCTTGTTCTCTCGTTGTCGTCTTTCGTCTACTCGTGCTACTATACTGATGATGTCCATTATGTGTAGGGGATTTTATAACGTTTTCCTTATATTGATCGTTTTTCTTTCTCCCCGCGGTCGTAAAACTTTATCGTTATAAATATTACCGTCGAGCGTCTAACCTCAAAAGTTAAAAATTGTATACGTTTGTCAAATTCTTATCGTGCACATTTCATTGATTTGTATCCACAAATAAATTAATTTTTATCTATAAATTTTAAATTATTTTTTGAGGAACAAATTTTACATTTTCATTTTAAAATACAAGAATATATATATATTATATTATGTAGGTACCTAATTTATATCAATATACGCAATGTGGAATAAGGTAATATTTTGATAAAATAATATGCGCGCTCGAGAGTTTAATATTATACTCGTATACACGTTATTGTTCAATATATGAAAAGTTATTCTAACACTAAGCGATCTTTGATCCCCTTTGACTCGAAGTTATTGTGACTCGGATAGTCAGACGACGTTGACCTTTTAGCTGTAGAAAAACATCATATAATACGTTTAATACAAAATTACATTCCAAAAGAACATACAATAAGTAATAATAATAATAATAATAATAATAATAATAATAATAATAATAATAATAATAATACGTCCAGACCCGTAACTATATCATTTATTATCATCGTTCATCATTATAATGATAAGAAATTTTTATGGAAATTGATAAAATAATAACGTATATAATTATTTTGACGAATAAACCATAATGAAAAACAACCGTATTTATAATATTGTATTAATACTATATATACTATATATATTTATACTGTATATCTTAATACTCGCATTGGACTTTTATTAATATCTACATTACACGCAGGCTAATCAGAATTTAGCGTTTTTCATTAAATCGGATCAACGGGTCGAGGCCCCGAAATAACATGGATTTTATATTATTGATTAGAGGTAGGTACCTATAATATATAATAATATACTATTTAATCGATAATCACGCGTTTCGTTACTAAACGATAAAAACAAGAACACGCGTTATTTAAAGTAAAAACTGCAGGAGTGGTACCCTTGCGAATTGACGAGAATTAAGAAAATTGGAATCAATCGGATGTTCGCGGACGTGATCTAAATAATAATCTAAGACTTACATACTGAATATACAAACTGTATAGGACTGCAGAATCGTGCGAAAACGATAATTATTCATGTTAAGAACGTAAAGAATAAAAAAAGAAAAAATCTATGGGAATAAGCGCAAAACCCACTCGCAGTGGAGAATATAAAGGTTACCAGAGGGATGCGGCCCCCCATGGAACTAAACCTATGAAAACTCCGTTTTAATAGGTATTTTTAATCTAAAAATTTTAAATAACAATTATATTTTATAAATCAATTTATTACGATTATAATATAATTAATTATATACCTATATTGTTTCGATGAGTAAAATAATATAGTAAACAAACGGAATAAATCCGCAAACAAAAAACAAATAATAAACACATAGTCGACATTTTGTGTTACAAAAACGGTGCGGGGGATTGCAAACTTCTTCTAAATACGATTTTCTGCAATGTCTTTGTAACACGAAATTCTGATCACTCCGTACACACGTCTATAATATATATATATAATATAACATAACACACGACGTATTATATAATACAATATATTATTTACGAGTATATTTTTCAGTGTGTACGGACGTGAAAAATGAGAATATCGCGTTTCGTTCGAGGATTACGCTCTTGATGGTTCGGACCTCCGCCCGCGGTTCGTCGCCGCAATGGCCTCCGCCGGGAGCGCCCCGTCATCATCAGTGCCGTACAACACGCGTGTTTATATATAAATACATATATATATATATATATATATATATATATTATATATATATTTATATTGTATATATCATCCGGCTGCAGCCATTTTGGCGAAAGCTGCGCGCCCATTCGTCGTCATCGTCCGCGGCGCGATCCGCTAAAGCTCGGTTGCGGACGTGCGGAACTGTGGACGTGCAGGGGACGGTCGGCCGCACGCCGGGCGGCGGCGCCCGCGAGATCAATACCCGAGCCCGCGGGATACGGCTGCCCGAGCCGCGCGCGTAGTGTTGTGATGTCGTTACTGTAGCGACCCCCGCGTTGTAGCTTTTCTATTTTGTGCGTTCCCACCCCTCGCGCGTCAACCCTTAATTTCTTTTTTTTTTTAATATATATACCTGAGCTGAACACGCGCGAGTATATACATAGTAGTTATGTATTATATACATAAAATCGTACTTGTATATACGAATCATCCTCTAATATTATTATATATATACTTTGTCGAAAACCCTCTTCGTCGATGGCTCCTACCCCCACACAACCACCCTACAAAGAGGATCTCGCGGGAATATTATTTGACATTTTAGGCGGACGCGTTATATATATTATTATTTTTTTTTCGATAATATTTTTATTAAATTGGCAGTTTGGGGTTATAAGATTTAACAATCAGACATTGCTGACTTGAGTTTCAAAATATTGTGTGTATTTAAAATATCAATTTTTTCTTATATACATAATTGTTTAATTTAAAGTTTAAACTTGGAAAAACGAATGCAACGATTTATCTTTCCACGCTCTATAGGTATCAGTTCGTCTTATCCGAACAAATATTTATGAAATTTCTTATATTATACATTATAATTTTTTATTTTACTATAGGTTACACGCAAAGCAAGGCTCGAATAATTCGAATTCGTATTTTACCAAGTAAGTAAGTATGGACATAGGAGGTATACCCGTCATATTAATTATTTATATAGAATATACCATAACCGCGTTCACCATTAAATATTATATTGTATTTTTGTACAGGTATAATAATAATTATAATATGGACCGGTATAATTTTATGGTTTGACGTTACGTAAGCCGTATTCGTACATAATATAATACGCGTTTAACCCCGCGGACCGTTCCGTACCCAATATATTATTATATATTAAAATTAGTATGTACCTATACTCGCGTATCATAATGATAATATACTTGGAAAATCAGCGTTATTCTATACCTATATAATATTGGTATAAGTAGGCAATTTATAAACGTATAAAATCCCCGGACGAAACGTCTGGTAATTATTTTATGGAAATAACAATTAACAACGGGTCGTTAAATCATGTGTTAATGATTATTATCATTATATTATATAGGTATTAAAATGAACGTTGGGCCGTTTCGTAACTGCCGTGTGCGTATGCCAGTTAATAATTAATAATTATATAATAAATTCCATCCAAATGTAATACTTAGAGAAGAACGTACGGATTGAGACTTTTCGGCCCATCGAAATTTTCAGTTTCTATCGCCCCTCAACAAAAAGTCTACAATTTTTTTTTTTAGCACATTTACAAATTATTCAATGCATTTACAATTAATCAATCGGGTAGGTATTTTTATATTATATGCTGTGTATAAAAACATTACCAAGTATAAATTTAACAGAAAATAAATTACAATAGCTATCCATATTTTTGTTTATCGGACCGAATTTTGCGCGGCCCACCGAGATTTTCTCGGTAGCTCGCCGGTTAAATCCGGGCCTGAACGTATAATATAGTTAAGGTTAAGTCGTGTATCAAATTCGTGATGAGTATAAGAAAAAGACATTTTTTTATTTTTAAATATTTTGTAAATTGTACTGGGAAAGAAAAACGACGATAAAATAAACCAAAGGGTAATAATATTATAATAACTATATTTCGTTTTTAAAAGTGAGATGAATAATATATTAAATTTTATATACGGTGGCGTACGGGTATTGATTTTTACAATAGAAACTATAGTCTTCCGACTTCGTGTGATGTTTCCGCTGCATTCCCAACGAATTATTATTTATTTATATTACTGTTAACTAATAAAAAAATACGTTTCTACCGATTATAATATAATTATTATGGATTAAAATTAAACATTTAAACAGCTCTTATTCGTTTATTATCATTTTACCGTTTCGATAACCTTTTTTTTTTAAAAAAAAAATTTTTGTTTTATTTTTTTTTGCTAAATTCGCGTTAAAAAATGAAAATCATCAGCTGTATAATCGATTAAAAAAGAAAAATGTAGGTACAATCTTATTATTATACAATGTCATACGACCATACGAAATATTCACGTTGTAAAATTAAAATCTAATAACGCGAGCTTGTTTACGCGTTTATATGTAAAAATACGTTTAGGAAAATAAAAATTATATCTTAAGAAACGTGCATAATTGTTGGTTAATTGCACATCACAACATAATAATATATAACGTCCTTGATTTCTTCCATCGGTTTTCAGGAACATCAATTCTTCGTGTGTATACGTACGTATTATTAAATACGCGTAATATTACTACGGCGAACACACGCGGATTTGAAATTTTAAAACTCGCGTGTGATTTATAATATAACTCGGTGTGTAGGTTTGTACGTAATGTAAAATCCTTGAAACGGCGTCGTATAATATTCTGTGTGTAACGACGTGTATACGACTCTGCGGTACACACGCTATTAAAATATTTAATATACGTACAATGCATTCGTGTGTGCATTTATATTAGAATATATTAATAAACGCAAACGAATCGTGTCCAAATTATGCAGGAGTTAAAAAAATAAATAATATTCGCCTGCAGTGGGTACGATAATTATTATTATTAATTATTATTAATAAATTAATATATCATATAATTAAAATATATTCGATTATTTATTAAATCGTAAAATAATAACGATAATTAATATTTAAAATAATAATAATAATAATAATAATAATAATAAATTACACGATTTTATTACAACTCGACCGCACATGCAATAATTAATATTTCGTATATTATGTATATAAGTGTAACTGTGTAATTAATAATTGTTCAGCTGCGGTTTATCGCAACACGCCTAATTAAAATATCGCATCAAAACACGTCGATTACGGATCGTTTCAAAGCCAATTATTGTTTATCATAATAATATCGTACGGAATAATTAAACATTTAATTTATATTATTATATAGGTATACTATTGTTATTCGTGTACGACGATGCAGCATCGTGTGAACACGTTATTATTATTATTATTATTATTATTATTATTATTATTATTCTCTTATGCGCCGTCCGTTCTTCTTTTTTGAGGTTAGATCGAATAACGTTCAAGGTGGTCGAGTTAACGCAGGTATAACAGGTATATTGTTATTGTTTTGATAAGCCAACTCGATACCGTGATCGGAATTTAGATCTCAAGAGCATCCTCAAGAGCTCCCGCGGATTTTTGTGTAAAACGTTATCATATCATTATTATTATTAGTTGGATCGTCTTCATTTTATTTTTGTTAGATAAATAATATTTCCGTACATTTTTTTTCTGCGTAAATCACATTTTAATCATTCACTATAAAAATAATATTTTATACACGAATAATAATTATCTTTTTACGATATTATATTTATACGTCAATTTCTTTTTTTTTTTCTGAAAGTTCCCCTTATCACTATATAATGTACATTATATGTATGTTAATATGTTATATTATGCAGGTTATAACACGCGCTTATAATAAATTTATATCGCATCGCGTGTTTTATCGCAAGTTAACGTTTTATACGGATTTAACGACGAATCTGGAAAAAATTGATTTTTCATAATAATATATGTATAATCGATTTTTAATAATATTCAACCTATTACTTGAAACGGACAATGGACGTGTCGTAATAATATTATAAAGACTGTGCAGCGTGGACAATAACGGCGTTAAAAATGAAAATTAATAATAATAATAATAATAATAATTATAATAGTAATAATTATAATAGTAATAATTATAATAGTAATAATAATTATAGCGAGCGTAATATAAATTATTTTTCTCGGTAAAAATTGAAAAAACAAATCTTATTGTATGGTAATGAGCGCGTAATATATTAATAAGAAACATTAACACGAACATAAATAATATGTGATTGCATATATTTATAGTTTTAGAATCCGTATACGGAATAATATTATAAACGGTCGTTACGATTATAAATTTAATTACCATTTTATTAATCAATATATATAATATATTATACGATAAGTACGAGCAATAACTGTATATTATACGCTGTCTCCGAACAAAAACAGATACACACAACAGTCAGACCGGATGTTTAGACCTCTAAGGTATATACCTATTTATATATATATATATTTACATATATTATATATTGCAACGTGTACCTACTACCCGGTTACTGGTATATACTCGCGCGGTAATTGACTTTTCGTATATATACATATAGGCGATATACCTAGTACCTAGTACATGGTATATATAGTAGTTGTCTCCAGTGGTCATTGGCATACGGTTATACATATATTATAATATCGTATACCTTTATTACATGCGCGATTTCCTTCGAAATATACCGATTACTCCGTTCGACGGTCGACCATTATAGAATATCGTAATAAATTATAACGCGCTCGCATTTTAATTATTATGATCATAACACGCATTTGTTGAACGAAAAAAAAAATTGTTCGTATACACCTGTTGCGACTCCATAAGGAATGAAATTTGATAAAAACTCGAGTATCCGCGTGCGTATGTTTTATTAAAAAAAAAAAAAAAAAAAAACGTCTCTTATTCTTGTATTTGCCATCTTCGTTTCACAATAAATATAATATTTTTCTAAAAAACAAAAAAAAAACGACAATATTATATTATGAGCATAGATTTGTCGAATATTATAAAATCGATTATTATCGAACGCCAGACTGGACGCGTGAATAATTGTGCGGTCTTCGCAAAACCGTTCTCGGAAGAAAAAGCGATGATATTTGTCCGTGTAAGACCGGTGAGAGAAAAAAAAATGACAAAATAATGATAATCGACGGAAACGTTATACGAATAACTGCGGTAATATTTTATACAGAGCGATCGCAACGCAAACCGTGCGAATTGTGTGTGTAATATAATATTATAACGACGGTCGCCCTGTATACGATGAGATAACGTACGCCGACGTGGCGGGTTTGTTTTTTAAATTTTTTTTCTTCAACGGTCCCGATTCTGTGCACGAATGCACCTGATCCGGTCGACAAAAAAAGAAATAATATTTATTTTATATTATCATAAGCGCGCAAACGAAAACCCATAATATTATAATTATATTTTATACACACACGCGCGCTGTTCAAACGACAGTCACGTCTTGCGGTTATCGCGGCGGTCAGTTCCGGTCAGTTGGATCCGTCGTCTTCGGGACGGACCGGAGAACGACGTCCGCGTGACGCGACGACGAGAACACATCGTAATAATAATAATAATGATGATGATAATAATGATAATATTATAATATTATAATGTCTGCTGCGAGCTGCGACTATATTATATACGCGTGGTCGTCTGTTTGCCTGGAAAAAAAAATCATCTTCTTAATATTTTTTTATTGTCTTTCGCTATTGTTGCGTCTATTATTGTGTATATACGCGCGATATATACCGCGGTAGTGGTAATGCGGTGTACGTAAAAATATGTATAGGTACTATTATAATACCGCGTTGCTGCTGCTGTAATGTCCGTCCGGTGCTAACGATCTTTCCCGGTCGCCGCCGCCCGGGTCACACACCGGAAACCGGCCCCGCTGGGCGTATGGATGATAATAATTTTATTATTATTATTATTATTATGTAGACTTTGTGACGACGACGAAGGTGATGTAAAAACAACAGAAAACAGACAAAGAGGCGATTATATAATGCACGTCGAGATACAGAGATCGCAAATATAATAATATGGTTATATATTTATATTTTTACGTACCTATATACATTAATACAAGAAAAATGGCTTCGAACTCGCGGTTGAAACCACGCCCGGTCAAAAACGTCACGTTATATACCACGTTATAAAATATATATAAGTACCTATAATAACACTACGATTTTCCGATTAATTATATATTTCGTTTGTTTTCAGTGTCTTGGCCGTGAAATGTCACACTTGTAAGTCTGATCTTGATCAAACATGAGATAATAATAATGCACCCATTTGTATATAAATATGATATTATGTGCTCTAAAGTTTTTTTTAAGATTTGTCGCTAAATAAATGATCCGTACATAATATTATTATATTATACTGTTTAACAGACGATAACGAGAAATATCGAGTGTATACTTGCGTTTATAAAACAAGAAAGATACTCAAAAAATATGTAATCAGTTTTACGAATATTTATGTATATACTCGTATTATGTATGTAAGTAAATAAATAAATTGTATATTATTATTATTTATTTTTCTAGTATAGTTTGGACTCTTTTTATTATAGTAATAAGTCCGGATACATCGATAATATTAATATAATAACTCGACGTGGAATTTATGGAGCTTAATGGTTATTTGAGATCTTTCAGGGTGACTGACTGATTTACAATTCTTTAACATAGGTAATTTATTATTACCAAATGGACATTGTATAGACACGTTTTTATAACAGTGTAATAATAATATTTAAAATTTAAAATAATATAATATACTTATGTTGTGTTAATAATTTCGATAATTTTATGTATTTATTAAATAATATATTTCAAAAACTGATATATTATAAGTAGGTGATCTGCAGTGTTTATGTATACCTACTGTTTTAGGGTTACAATCATTTTCTTCTTCGGGATAAATCGGTTTTGGTAAAAAAAAAAAAAAAAAACAAAACAAAACAAAACAAATATAATACGACTTAACACGCGTATTACCCATCATATATTATATATGCAATTTAATATTTCTAAAAAATTAAAATTGTAATTTACGATCGATTTATATATCATCATATTATATATCGTATCTAATCGATATTATACATCACGAAACAAAATTTCTATCAAACAAATATTGCATTTTAAGCGTATATATTTAAACGTCAAAATATGTGTAGTGAAAATATAATAATATAATGTACTCGTATATACTTATATAATCATTAAATCGTAGACTCGTTAAGAACTTCATCCAGTATTAACAACATCTATTCCTCTAATGATATGGCAAAACTCATTCACAATCTGATTTCAATACATTACAACAAAAATATATAGTAACTTTCATGTGGATACCTGCAGGTCACTCATCAATAGATGGCAATGAGAAAGCAGACACTTTAGCCAAAATATCAGCAACATCAAATTCCTCTGATTTAATATCATCCATTCCTTTCCAAGACTTAAGAAAAATTATAAAATTAAATTATAATGGTGAAACCAAACAACGAAGCTAAACAAAATCAAAACCACAATTATTCCGTGGCCTCAACCTTCCACACGAAAATACCAAACGGTACTAAATAGGCTGAGAATTGGATATACGGCGAGTACAAGGTACCTGATGGCAAAAGATGAGTAACCTATTTGCTCAACTTGCGGTATCCCTCTCGGCTCTCACTGTCGAACACATAGAGCATATGAAAAAGATAGACTATCATTCAATATATCATACAACCTTGCAGAAGCTCTGGGGCCAAATTCCATCATCTCTATAGAAAATTTATTCAAATTTCTAACTAAGACACAACTAATTCTAAAATTGTAAACTATAAATATGCATATATTGTAATTTTTAATTGCCAATGGCCTTAGTTGCCGCGGCTTAATAATAATAATAAAAAAATCGTAGACGCTTAAATCTCGTATAAAACGAATTTTAGAATGCACTGCGTTATCATATTATTGTTTTCAAATAACGTATGAAATGATAATAATAAATATGATACTATTATAGTGTAAATACGTTTTCGTCGATGTGAGCTGTATATGTAACGGACACTCTGCGCACATCCTGTTGTAAGTCCGTATAATTATTGTTATTTTTTTTTTTTTACCCATTTTTCCACTTTATATCGATATATCAAATAACGACATTATTACTGACTAGGTACATATTTCCGGTAAGTAATTTTGTATAATATTTCATTGACAAATAATATTCAATGACTGCTGTTTTTTTTTTTTTTTTTTTATCATCCACTCGCATTATTAAAACGTATGCGTTTTAGAAAATATAATTTATGACGAACGCGTGTTTTCGAACGTAACGCGAAGAACTGAAGAAAACCGTTTTAATTTGCATAATGCAAAATATAATTAAAAAATTACTCATTAAATATACGAGTATAAAGATTTAATTTTTAAATTTTTTTTTAACGAAACAAAAGCGTTATTATATATATACTTATCAATTATCATATAGGTATATAATAGGTATACTCTTTACCTAAATAATTTAATACAAATTGGACGACAAGCGCATCGAAAAACGTACTATACATACCTATACAAAATATGTGAAAATCGGTTTACACGATTATATTTTTTTGTTTTTTAAGAAAAACGCGTGTTAACATACTGATAATATAATAAAATTATAACGCAGCGTTTATAACACACGCGTGTCGTAAAAATTCTCTCTCGGGAAAATAATTGTCAAAAAATAATAATAATAATATGCGCGGTTTACATTTTTCTGCAATCGCGATTACAAACGCATATCCGAGGGTTGAGGGATAAAAATAATAATAATAATACATATATCGATTTTTGTATAATATGTAATACTTATAGATAATATTATCTCGTAATATATGTGTGATATGCGCGTATACCACCCTCGGGCTTAAATAATATATATTGTTGACTGTTATCCGTCCTAGTGACATTCTATTCGTATACGACAATAATATTATATTATTATATTTCGTCTCCGTTAATGATCATTTAATGGAAAATTAGTTCAGATGTTGGATGGACGCGTATGTGTCGCACATCACGTATACCCGACGCACAAGTGAAAACTATTTTCTCTCTCTCTACGCAAATGTCTAAAATTATAAAGATTCGTATTTCTCTCGACACATAGTTTCGTGTAAATGAATATAAAATACCCTATAAATACGTTATATATCCAGCAGTAGCGTATCCAGGGGGGCTGAGAGGGCTACAGCCCTCTCCGAAATTTTAGGAAATATTTGTTGGTATTAATCGAAAAACGTTCGAAACATGACGAAAAAGCGTTATTTTTCACGAAAACTGCAGAAATTACGGCGAATTTGATTTCAATATTTCATGATAACTCGAGCAATTTTGAAGTTAGAAAATTTAAGCATTATCTAACTCAACTTCGCTCAGAATCGTTTTTTTTTTAATGCAATGGTAAACCATTAATCATTGCGTTAAACCAATCAAATTCTAATTAAAATTAAACACTATGATTTGCACACTATATCATATCCCTGCGGCAGGTGTATCAGCTCGTCTTTTTAATAATTAAGATATTAATAAATATACCAAATTATGTAGAATTAATTATTTAGTTTAATATATTTTATAATATGACTGATTTAATTCTTAAATTTTTAAACTTTCAATCCAAATCCTAGATACGCCACTGAATTATCCAGACATATAGTTAATTCTTTGAATATCCTGGGAGTTAAAATCTCTCAGATTTCCATATATCGATGACCATATATATTATATTATATACAAATACAAGAAAGAAAAAAAATTCTTATATCTGTAATATCTATCTATAATTCGATATGTTCAAAACAAAATTTAACCATGACAATTTGTTTGCTGATTTCAGAGTTAATATTATTCAAATTATATACCCGTTCAAATTATACTATATATATAGAGACGTGGTGATGGACTGATGGATTAATATTGTAAAATTCTCAAAAATTTAAACGCCCAAAATTTAAGTAAGTACATACTCGTATCAGTATTATAGATAATAATTAATGTTTTACTAATAAATACATAATATATACCTATAGTCGTAATACGGATTATTTTATATAATTATTTATACATATTGCAATTATTGGGTATATTTTATCAAACTCGGTATATAGAAGTCTTTTCTATCCGTCGATATTATACGGCGCATAAGATACGATTAAAATCATAATAAAATCGGTTAACCTCAAAATTAAAAGCGCACACGTGTTCGTTTATATTATATACGCCTATATAATATTTATATTATTATAATATATACACATATTGTGATTGGGTCTAACCTGTGATATACGTATTATTACAGAAGGTTACGGCTTTTCGGTACAGCCACTCCGCCGTGCTCGCCGTCGTACTCGTAATATACGCAGTACGCACTATATATGAATAATTTGGTCGATTAATAAATATTATTATTGTCGATGAACAGAACACGAAGATTACGTCAACGATTGTGCCGAAGTATAAAAATTACAATTGCAAATCATCAACACGCACGTGTAAATTATATTTATATAGGCAAAGAATCCTCGTACGGATAGTTGCCCGTCACGTGATTTACCAGAAAATCAAAATATATAATAGGTAGGTACCTAAGTCGTTCGGGTAACCGTTTAAACGGTAACCGTGTTATATTATTATACCTATATATCGTTTTATATAAGTACCAACGATAACTCAAAACTTTATGACCGCATCACGGACGAATTATAATATGATGGTATATTGGTATATACGAGTACGATATTACATAATCGTTATACGACGAGGAGGACGGTGCAAAAATCGCGTGAAATATTATAATAATTACAAGACGTTCGATTTTGAAACCGATATTATACACATGAGTATTGTATGTATAAGTTTCTCGCGAATATGACCCGCGGTCGAAATAACGCGTGTAACGTATTAAAATACGATTTAACAAAATAATAATATAATATATTGTATTATCGCGCGAACGCATTCCAAAGTATTGCAGCTCGTACGATTATATTATTATTTATTATATTACTTCTGATATGATTTATTGTTTTAAACGATTCGATATTTTCTAAATAAATTAAAAATCATATGACATAATAATATTTAGTATATTATTAGTATTATAGTGTGTTTATACGCGGATTAAATTCGAATCGGATGGAAAAACTGTCGTATAATAATAATAATAATAATAATAATAATAATAATAATAATAATAATAATAATAATAATAATAATAATAATAATAATAATAATAATAATAATAATAATAATAATAATAATAATAATAATATAATATACTCTTGGAATACGCTTTTTCAATATATATATACAGGGTGATCTGCCGTCTGCAAAACAAAAAAATATATATGCGTTTATCCGACGCGTCGGCTATGTCGATTGCGTTTTTTTTTTTACGATTCAATCACTCTGTATATATAACCATAAATAATAACGTTCTCGCGTATTCGTCTATTTCGCAGATTCGAAAAAAACGTATACGGTTTTTTTTTCCTAGTTTCGTAAAATTGCCCAACAGGACGCGATCGACACTATTATAAGTATATATATATATAAAATATAATAATATTCTGTCGGGTATATACGCGTACACATGTATACGGCGACGACATTCGACACCGACCAAGGATGGACAATGACCCGACCACTGCACGAGACGCTCATTAATACGAAATATGATTTAGCTCGATCATCGTATATTATAATATTATATATTGTATTTTATAGTCGAATATGTAATTTTTATAGTATGATATTAAAAATATTTATAATGATAACATCATATCACAAATAACTATATATAATATTATTTATTTATTTATTTATATTTTGCAAAGGGGTAGAGTCCCCCGAAATATTATGTGAAAACTTCATACACCCCATTGTGTCCCTCTCCCTTCGACTGCAAAATCTTAAATATAAATAATCTTAAATATATTATAACGGTTAAAATTAGAATTAAAATTCAAAATACAATATACGTAATTATATTTTTGGAGACTTGGCCAAATTTTCAGATCAAGTCTCGTCAACGATACATACAAAAATAATAATATGATGTAGAACGAAGAACGAATATAAAGTTTGAACGTTCGGACGTAAAAGTAAATATACGATCGTGGACTTTTGCGGTGTTCGGAAGAATTCGTTTTGCGGACGACGTTCATTATTCTTATGTTCGACCGCGCGTCGTTGCGGGTACAATGACCGTCGAACATCCCATAAGGTTTTAGCGACGATTGCGGTGCGGGAAAAAAATTAATAATCGAATAAAATCAAACGGTCGAGCGAATATATTAGAAAAGAAAAGAAAAAAAACATATCCGTCGTCAAAATACGAATAGGTATATTATATATATACTCGTATGTATAATAATAATAGGTATATATTCGTATTATATTTTACCGCAGCGATCATATACCATGGTATAATATTATTATTATGTGTCGACGTGATGAAACATATTGCGATATAATATGAAATTTGTACATCTGAAAATTTAAAAAAAATGTACAAAAATACTCGAACTATTTATTATTCTAATTTATTAATATTGTATAAAACCGCCGAAAAAATATTTTTAAACGAATAACGTATATTTATGGCGCTTAAAAGTTAAATCCACGTGACATTATATTATCAAACTCGGGGCTTTCGATTGCTCTGGATTGTACCTGTCTATAGTTTATTAGTTGACAGTTTTCAAGTATATAAGGGATAGCTCACTACCGACTAAGCTCAAAGGGACTAAAAAATATCAACCTTGTTATATATAGCACAAACTGCGGCACAAACCAGGTGCAATCGAAAGTCCTAGGTTTAATAAAAAAAAATTCCTAATGGATGGTGCTGAGGACCTTCTTTATACGTCTAATCTTAACCTATCGGTTATCTTAGATTACATTATCGTATTATATAATTTTTCTATATAGTTTTGAATTATAAAAACGTTACGTTTCTCGAATATCGTAACTATATACTTGCAGCGGTGTTGTCTATGTATAATTTATATTTTATATATATTATATAATATATGTTAACGTTATAGCCAGCCTCCAGTCATAATATATTGTATTGCTATATATGTAACCGCAGTTATATACCGTTTAACGCGGTTATTACCGCATTTTTATCACGAATACACGATATATTTTCGTTTCAATAATATATTATTATTACAATACGTGGTATAAAAATATCTCGAGTTCATTAGCGTATATAATATTATATTATATTACGATAGTTATGCGTATGTTATTACCGTGCGAGTCTAAAAATAAGCTCGTATTAATTGTCTAAATATATATCATAAAGACGTACCTATATATATATATATATATAATTTAAAAATTTAAATTTAAAAATATTTCCGATAAAAAAAATAAAATAAAATACGCCATCCGACCATCTGATAATTGTTTATTTATAAATATATTATTTTAGTCAATTATTCGCGTGTATTATCAATTTATCATAATATCATATTTATAATATATTATTACACATTGCAGTAAAATCGCATAATATTACAATATATTATATACGATAGAATAACGTCATCGTGACATTTCACGTTTAGATATTTTGATATAAATAAGTAACGTTTAGAGCTCGAACGATTATTTTGTGTCGAATGAAACGTCGGAAAAATTGTCTCAGGTGTTACCGTATTATACTCTCGTGCATAGGTACCTGTAATTAATTATAAAATATCACGTGACGATTGAAATAATAATTAATAATCGTGTTAATATATTCGTATAATATTTAGATATATATTTTATTATATTCTTTCGTCGAGAAATGATAAAATCCCATCTTCGTTGCGGTCATATACTCGTATATAATAATTTATATTGTAATGCAACCGGATTGAAAATCGAAATAATAATATTAATAAATAATGCTCGTCACACTTCGTTTTTTTTATTCGGTATTCCGACGGCGGACGAATACCGCATTATACGTTTTTATAAATAAATGCGATGTCGTCGTTAACCGGCATACTTTCTTCTCTCTGGCGATGATGCGCGAACGCGGTGCACCGGACCGCCGAAGAAACGATACGTGAGTCGCTAAACGCATATAAGAAATCCGATGACCATATAACATCATAATTTTATTTATTACCGTAATATCAAAATTTTACATGCAAAATCTCGCAGCACGTAAATAATACGCTCTTGCGAGTCGTACGATTTGTCGCCACAGCGTTGTATACTGCTCGCATATTTTATATGTACTATTTATGATACGCGAGCAAACTGAGCAATATAAAAATAATTAAGAGATAAGGACAAAAAAATACATTTTAAAATTTATAATAAATATTAATCGCGTGTTCGAGACGAGATTTTAAATATTTTCCAATTTTTTTTTTGAAACGACAGTCTCAAAAATCCGTTAAATAAAACGTTAATAATATTATAGTGATATATTTGGAGGAAAAAAAATTCTCAGCTTAAGTCTTAAGACCGTGCAGGAATCGAAGTTTCCAACTAGGTCGATTTTTATTCGTATGTATCGACGACAAACTATGAGTGTAGTCGTTACGAGTATAAGGAAATCAATCTTTTTTTTTTTTTTTGCAATTTGGAGAATTTTTTTTTTTATACATTATTTCAGCAGCCGTTAGAGAACACAATTCGCGCGTTATCAGCTGTATCAAACTATCAATATATGTAGGTATTTAATGTAAAATCTTTCAACATTTCGATTGGAATTCATAAAAATTTTATTCGAAATATATTATATGACGCGTGATATATAATGTAAATATCAATACACATCATAATAATAATTATTATAGTTTAAAGTTTAGAAATGTCCCGCGCGTCCATAAAATATTTATACGGTTTTCGACAATATGCGCGTATGAAATCAGATACGCGTGCTCGCAAACGATAAATAATATAATTTAAAAACTATAAACAATGACAATATACTCGCGCGGTTTAACAAAAATCTAATGTCAACGATCCGCGTTATTATAGTTTTTACACGTATACGTAATATAAAAAAAATATAGATGTTAAAGATCAAGGATATCGATTTTTCCTGTTCAAACACATTTGACATTGACAAACAAAAAATATGTCTGTAATTGTAGATTTAAGCAAATACAATATATAATATTGTTAATAATAATGATAATGATAATAATAATAATAATAATAATAATAATAATAATAATAATAATAATTATATTTATAATGTAATGTTTATGTTACTGGCAATATATTGAATATATAGGCATATTCCATCATATAGAAAATGCTTATACTAGGCAAAGTATAAAATTATGAATGGTGGTTAATCAAAATATATTTATGAATTTAATACAGGTATTTTTAAATATACCCAATATTTATATTTGATATGTAATACAATATAAATAATATTTTTTTAATTTATTATCATAGCATAATATAATGCAAATGCAGTCAATGATGCGTGACATTTAGAATTACAAATAACATTACTTTTCAGTTTTTCACGCATAACACTGAATAAAAAAAAAAAAGTATATTTTTCGAATTTTTATTTAATTCGGCATAAAAACATGCAGACATCTTTATTATATTATATACGTATATGATACTACAATATGTCAAGTACTCTAAGTCGTCACTATATAGAGTGAAAAATAAAATAACGTAAAATTCCAATGGATATAAATATATAGGTATAATATAATATATGGAATTTTCACGTAATAAATACATCACCAGATATTCTATGGGTGATAACAATATTGTTTAGATATAATCATTGATTATACCATCATATTTTATAATATTGAATACGCTTAGAAAATGTACTTTTTACTGAAATTTTCTTCTTCTTCGTATAGTTGATGGCCTTTAAGACCAAACTGACAATTATGTACTATAATATATTAATATGTCATCTCTCTCTCTACCTCCTTACTAGGACTCGCCAATCAGCATCTGGTTCAACTCGCTCCGCATCTTTTGACACCTGCAGGTCTTACCACCTCAACCTGGGTCTATCAAGTAGTCTTCCGGAGAGCCACATAGTACCTTGTGTTTATATGGGCACACGACCTAACCTTTTCACTGAAATATACCACACTAATATATATAATAATATTATTATAATCTTTTAAATGTAATAATTTTTATTATTTTTTTAATTAATATAAATGAATAATTTTATACATTTCCTACTCGTGATAATATATATTACTTATAGGATTCGGTATATTGTACGAGTAGAATATACCTATAACATTATATAGTCAACGTATAAATTTCACACTTTTCCTGCTTATACTTAGGACATTATCTATAAATATAGAATACCGGATTCAATACTTTTCCTGTAACATATATGATATCATATAAATATTATACTTATTTTTATTATCATACGATTTATTATATCCAATTATATTATAATAACAATTTTATTTATGTTTTTTTTTTTTTTATATATACCTATACGTTATTATTATTAATAATTCGTATAGCATTGTGCGAACATATATTTATATATAATATAATTTGTACGGGTAAGTATAATTGGAGACGCATATTATATAATAATAATAATAATAATATAATATTTTAAGGAATTTGCGTTATTATTCATTTTTTTTCCCTCCGCACGACACGCTTGACCCAAATATTTCGTTCAAAAACAATTTATAATATAATATTGTAATACGATAAAATAAAAAATTGCCGATTGAAATTTTATTCGTGCGTTCGAAAAAAAAATACGTAAATTACAATTATATATTATGTAAATATCCTGCCCAAAGTATTGTTATAATGTATAATATAATAATATATTCTATATAGAATTATTTGAAGAGGTGTGATAATTTTATTCAAACACATTCTTAAATATATAGCTGCGAAAAGCAAAAAATTAAAATATGATAACCAATATATTATTATTACTTTTTTTTTTTTAACGTAATTTGGAATATTATATACTTCTATTGCTTAACGTTATTATGATAACAATAACATAATATGAAACAAAAGCGATAATAACTATATTTAAATTAATTGACTTTTTTTTTGTATTTACTATATCATATTATATATATATATATATATATATATATTTATTCTAAATATTTCTATTTAATTATAATTTTTTATATATCCATGCACTTCTATTCCATACAGGATTACAGGGTGATTTATATTAAACTGTAGAGTGTTCTACATTTAATAAATCATCACCCTGTATAAAACGTGTATATATTATTATAGAAAAATAATATTATGTATAGTGTATACACCTATTTTACGTGCACGTTATTCGGATAGGTATTTTTAAATAATATTTATTATATATTTTTTTAATCTTAACGTTTCGTATTAGACTATACCTCTACATAATTATAAATTTAATATTACACGAGAACACTATCATACAAATGAGCTTGCGACGAAAATATATTATTAATTATTATTATTATTATTATTATTATTATTATTATTATTATTATTATTATTATTTTATT
>JAIUCT010000007.1:9570299-9631301 GCA_021307375.1 Tetraneura akinire
CTTCTTCTTCTTCTTCTTCTTCTTCTTCTTCTTCTTCTTCTTCTTCTACTTCGCCTTCTCTCTCAACTATTTGGGGTCGGCCACCTTAGTCCTTATATGCCTCCACTTAACTCTATCTTCCGCATCCTCTTCACATACATCCACTTTCCTCATATCACTTGCCATCACCTCACCTCAGTTTCGGTCTCCCTCTCCCCCTCTTTCCATCAACATACATTTCCTTTACCAATCTTACTGCCTCTGTCTCTTCCCTTCTTAATACATGCCCGAGCCATCTCAATCTAATCTCCCTCATCTTTTCCACTATTATTGAAAAGTTACTCCTACACTATACCTAATTTAAATAATATAAATATAATATAATAATAATACACCTCGTATATATTTTCTTTATTAGTATATTATTGACCAATACAATCGTTGGATCGATGACCGAATTTATTATTGCAGGACTCTAAATATACCTAACCTATAATTATATATTGGTATAATAGCATATATAAATCTGAAAAAATAAAATAATTAAAATAATCTCGTTAAAGTTTATTTCATTTTTTTTTTAAATTTATTATATATTAGATGCGTTATACCGGCTTATAATAAATATATATATACATACAAACGTATAATTATGCAAATATATAGACGCCCCGTATATAATAATAATAATTTACTCGTATCGTATAAGCATTTCGCCTCTATTACAGTATTTATATAATAATTATTATTTTCTACTCCTAATAATATATTATATATACGGTAAAATTATGACTAAAATATTAAAAAATATAACAAAAAAATAAAAAAAATAATATCATAAAATTGTATACGTATAGCGTATATATAGGATCAGAAAGTTCCCGGAATTTATTTATAGAAAAAAAAAATTTTTCTTATCAAACGTCTGATTAACGGAATTAAAAGTAGACTTTACTTTATTATAGCTATATCCGTATAATAGGTTTAATCGTTAAAATTACATTTTTAGTCCAATGTGAGTCGTAATCGTGTCTGTATTACGCGTATAACTTGGAGTTTATACGAATTTTTTTTTCGAAATGTCACGATTTGAACAACGCGCCAACAACTGACTTTGGCAGTTCGGCAATTTTCAGCGGATAAAAAATTTCTACAATTCCAGAACTATGTTACTTACTACAGAATAATTATGTATATTCTCCGTGTTACTTCTGGCCGTTTCCAAATTTAAAATTTGGACTCAAAAGTGTTTTACGACGATCGAAGACATTAAGTTAACTCGATATCGAATCTCAGGACCGTATTCCAATAGAGGGATATGAAAGATGTTTCCAGCAGTTACAAAAGTCATTGAAGTAAGTGTGTCTGTGCCCGAGGACGAAATTTTGATGCAGATTAAGTAAATATTTAAATTTAAATTGTTTATATAATATAAAAAAAAAAAAAAAATGAAATTCTGGGTACTTTTTCATACTAATACTACGTTTGTATATTATAATAATTGTATCACCACAGATAAATCTTCTAAATTAAAAACGTACGAAAATATAATAATATGACGTCCGTGTTTATGTACATTTTTTACCATTAACCTTTGTGTATTATAGTTTGTGAAAAGGTTGCGTCGATGCGAGTCTCCTATATAGCTGCTTCAGCTCATGAATTAAATATATATATATATCATTTATTAATTATATGCGTAAATATTATTATTATTATTATTATTATTATTATTATTATTATTATTATTATTATTATTATTATCGCCATAACATTAAAATAATTAATGTCTATATATTATATTATATTATAATAATTATTATCGTCACATGACGCCTAATAAATACCAAATATATTTCATAACGTATACCAATATTAATATTGTAATATATTATCATAATATTATATCGTGTTGTATACACGTAATTGTTAAGAAACAAATCTATAAATATAATAAAGACGTTATATAATATGTATACATATTACATACATTTAAAGAGCTTATATGCATTCGTGTTCGGAAAGAAATTTAATTTTATGTGATGTGTTCCACGTTAAATTAAATGAGCTGTTTTTTTAAACATATATCCTTTATGCGCATACAATTTACATTATATTTATAATGTTTACGGTTTCTATTTTAAAATGCCAATACGAGCTATTAAAATATTACCTGTACGTCCCATATTATATAGGTACAGACTATTATATATATTATTATATTATATACCTTCTTGGTTCTTGTACATATACGAGGAACAAAATATCATACCTGCAGTATATTATGTATGATTATTAGGCTTAGGGACTTCTGGCATTTGCATAAATGTTTGTTAATTATTGTTAAAAACTAGCAGAGTGCGAAATAAATTAATTTCACGGTGCCATGATATATCAAATCTAAAATTTGAATATGCATATTTTTGCATATTTCATAGATTTTGAAGGAAAGTGCTTATTTTTCATAATTCAACAATTTTTTAAAATTTAAAATTTAAAACTACATAATTATACATAATATTATGATATAAGGAATCGCTCCACTTCATATCAAGAGAAAAGTGCACACCAGAAAGGAAAGAATGAAGTAGATATAGCGATTACTAATTACTTATATGAATAAATCAATATGACTACATACAGTAATTATATTGTTAATTAGTATTTGTATTGTATACTTTATATATTTTATTATACAAGTATATACCAATATATACTTGCATTCATTTTGTCAATAAATTTCAAACGAGTAGCAAATAGTTAAACCCCCCCCCCCCCAAAAAAAAAACGAGTTGACAATATTTATTATAAAATTACAATATATATAACGCGTGTATTATAAGTATACTTACGTGAAGTAGGTATGTATGAAATTATTACTGTAAAATATATTATAGTAAAAAAAAAAAAAAAAAAAAAGTTGTATAATAAAAACGCATTGCAAATTTTATACGTATATATCTTTTATTAACGTTTCCCGTCTGTGTATATTATAAATTTTAATATATTATTATACCAACGAACGAGTTTATAATATTATTTAATTACAATAATTGCATTTTTAATTAAAACGCTAAATAATTTACATATACGCATAAAAATATAAAAGTGCGTACTTGTATTTATATATTTTAATATTGTGCTATATACAGTAAAACTATATTTAAAGATATTATAATATAAATTTATATACGTGTATTATAAGGTACAGTGCATGTATAATATTCTATATGATGTTGAATATAAAGTTAATCATGCCTATATAAAAATTATTGTTTTGTTCTCCTGTACATTATTATAACGTATATACAGAGTGATCAGATAGTATATTACATTTCCTATTTTAATTTCAATTTCAAATTAAATTTGCCCCGTGCGATTTATATCACTCTGTACATATAATATATATATATATATTATATTACTTATGACATCTGCAAATATTTTATGAGGTTTCTACGATTTATATAATGCAGTTTACAATTCTATATATAGTATAAACTATATATACAAGATAAAGAATTAAACTCTATATATAATATAATCTATATTATACGCGTGCATTACTATATTCATATTATATAGATATACATACAAATCAATAGACTAAAATAAAATTATAAACATTTACGACATTCTATTATTATATTATATGTATTATTGTTCGTTAATATGCGCAATAAAATACATTAAATGCATATATTATTGCAGTTTTCCTCATAATTATTTACGTATATATTTTGTGTAGGTATTATATGATAGTACCATAAAAAATTAACATAAATATTTTACTGTTATCAGTTTATCACCGTATTATTGGATACATTATACATAAATCGTCAATACATCGTAGATTATAAAAAAATATTAATTATTTATACATAAATCTATAACTATATTATATTAAGTCAATAATATAATTATATATATTATATAAAAGTACCAAGTATTGCGAAGCTTTAAGTCACAGGTTATTGTGTAATGCTATATAAATATATTATAATATGAAATATGAGACACGAATTTTATAAAATATGATTTTAAAAAACAACTGGCGTTTTGTATACTTGTATATCGCGCGTATTATAATTATATTTACAATTATCTACATATAATACGAGAAAAATATAAACGTAATTTTTATATGCGGATGTTGAGGTATTATATACATACCTATATAAAATCTACTTAAACGTGTAATTATCATAAAATTTATTTATTTTTTTTTCTTAAATATACTCGTGATAAATTAAATAAATATAATTTTATTATTATTATTATTATTATTATTATTATTATTGTTGTTGTTGTTGTTTTTTTTTAAGTTAACGCGAATTGAAATCGAATAAAAGTATATAATAAAACATCAATTTATTATTTAAACGTAATGAATGATTATACTTATATATTATATATATAATTAAAATCTCGACTAATTTATTATAATATTATGCGCATTAGACCGAAAATTGTACAAAAAATAATAAAAAAAAAAAAAAGACGATAAAAAATAAATAATTATTGAAATATGAGGTCACACTATTATGATTAATAATATATATATTATAATATCTATAACGTGTTTCGAAAATGATAATATTATATAAATATTCATTATTCATATTATAAATATTTCGCGCGTATTGTTTTCGTATATTTATCATAACGATAATAATTATAATATATATAATTTATGACAAAAATATTGTAATATAATAAATAATATAAAAATGTTTATTATTGTTATTATTATATGGTATACAAAATTTCTACGGCGCAATCATCCTTAGCCCGCGGAATGTATGTTTATATTACAATAGGTATCGAATCGAAAAAAAAACCACGACGACAGAGATACAAAGTGGTTTTTTTTTTATTTCCATTCTTTTGAAAATAATATTAGGCTATCGTTATTATTATTATTATTATTATTATTATTATTATTATTATTGTTATTATTATTATTATTATTATTATTATTATCATACTGTTTAATAACAACTTCGTGTGTGCTATATAGCTGTTTTTCAAGGAAACGGGCTCAATTTTGAACTTGCTCGATTTAATTAGTAATTAGTGTAATCAAAACACACGCACACATATGTGTATATACGTATATTATATAATTTATAGCGCCAATTAATTTAATTATACAGAAAAACATGCAATCGTCGATATAATGATACGACAATAAATATATTATTGGCAACGTTAAAAAGAAATCTTTATAAATATTATACGTCGACCTTAAAATTTATTTCTGTCATTACAATATTCTTTTCGATTGTTAAACATTTAAATTATATAGGAACACGATGTTATTCTAAGTAGAAAATAATTTTTTAACCAGACTAACCGTCTCTAGGTTAGGTCAGGTTAAAATTTACTTAATATTACTTAATTTTAGTAAATTCGTTATAAATATACATGAATTTTAAATTTTTATGGATTTAATCGAGAAATAAGATACCGTTTTAATGATTTCATCCAATTCCCGTGCGTACCTGAATGATACGATAATAGACAATAATATAATTAATACTTAGAGATTACGTGAATATTGTTATCAGTGTACGATTTTGATCCGCGTGTGCGACAGAAAACATTATTATTTTGATAAAAAAAAAAAAAAAAAAAAAAAATAACGTAATTCGAAATAATTACACCCTCCTACCGTGTACAAAGCAGGCAACCAAACTAACTACTCGGTATGTGATATGAACATCAAAAGGCGACATCATTCGCGATTAAAAAAAAAAAACTTTACTTCACCATATTTTTGAAATTAAAATAATACAATAATTATTATTATCGTCGAATTTATAACGTTATTGACATTCAAACAATAATTATTGCAATTAGTTTTATTTTATTACCCCGCGTTGTATATAGTCTCGGTCTTTATCTTGAATTAATGCATAAAATTTACTATAATTTAATTATTAAAATCGTTATTTTAATATTATATTAAACGTTATTCATTTTCACGGACTAATAGTCTTATACAATATTAATTCATGTGACAAAATAAATAATTGTAAGTATATTCAATTTAATCAGCATTGTTTCAATTGTTAAATTTAATATTAACTTAATATTATAAAAAATTATTAATAAATGTTTAATTTAAAATCGGCATACGGTAGTTTTTCTATAATCTAACCCCATAAGCTCAATTTTGAGAAATTCTAATAATGACCTAAATAATTTTCCAATTACATCCATCTTTTCTATCGGGAACCGAAAACATATTCTATTTTTAAGGATCAGAGCAATATTTCGGGTCGAAAAAGTGTTTAATAATAATAAAAGAAAAGCACGCGTCATTGTAAATAACCAATAAATTCTTCGTTTCGCTCAGGATCTAAGAATGAAAGATGAGATCAGGAATTCAGGACTTTTAACAGTTTGTATAAAGTGAAGATAAGATTTTATCGGGCGATTGTATATGTTGCGCCCATAGTATCCATAAATGATCATATTAAATTATATCCGATTTTGCACATTATATTGACGTAAAAACTAAACTTGTATCGTTTTCACAATTATAGTAAAAATTGTAGTTATCTAGATGACATTAATTATACAATAGGTACGAAAACGAATGTATAGCGTAAAAACATGCAACTCGTTTGTAAAAACGTTCGGATAAAACAATAACATGACCGATAAAAATACAAATCGTAATCGTGAAGTGAATGTGCATAACGTTACAACGGACGAATCGTGTCAGTTATTGGAAAACGAAAAGCCAAAAGCAACCGCGAGGATGTGTGGGAAAGACCGGCAAAAATAATCTTTATTTTATGGAATCCATGATGGAAGACACAAAATGTATTAAGGTTAGTGATTATATTATGTTCAATGTCGTATTTCGAATTTAGTGAAATTATGTAAATGATTCGTTTAATTCATTTTAATGACTCATTTTATTCATTACGGAGCCACGGAGGGAAACTATATATGGATTCGTCCGTTAATAGTCGATAAATGAACACACTATATCGCTGTTCATCCGTGTATCTGTGGATTTCGTTGCAAAAACCAAAGATAATAATAATAAAAAAACACGTTTAAGACGACTCTCTGCATTATTATATAGTTGCATCACGGTATAGAAGATAGTTATGTTCTATACCGTGGTTGCATTTCAATTTTTGTATGTTATAATTTAATAATTTATGATATTTTAATGTCACAATCACGACAATAGGAATTTCGAACGTGTATCGCGTAAATTTAAAGTAACTAATGTAATAGGATATTATTTCGTTATTATCGTGGATAAACGCAAATACCGCGCAGAAAAAAAAGATGGACGAATTATTGTTCGAATCGAATTCGTCTGAAACGACGGACTTGTGCAAACTAGTCGAGACGATCCCCGGCCGTCTGTATCTGGCGGTCTACTCGACGTGCCGTCGACATACGGACACGGCAAATCTGCATTTCTTCAACGCGGACATCCACGCGAACAGACGCGTAACTTGGGAAATACCGGACTTGGGTCGTTTGACGGAGTACATTCGTCGAGTTAACGATAAAATATACGATCGAAGGTACGAGTCCAAAGTCATCGTGCACTACACGTACGACGGTTGGGAGACTTACAGCGACGCAGCGGTGCTCGTCGGTGCTTACTCGGTAATAACCGTTAACCTAACCTAACCGTTAACTAGGTATATACCATATACGATTGAAATTTTCGTGCTCGCGATCAACGAATTTCGCTGAAAAAGAAAAGAGAAAGAAAACATAATATATGAAGACAACTGCAAATTTTACCGTGCCCTGTTTATACCATATACCATAGCTAATACCTACCTCTATACATCCTAGTATCCTATATAGGTATACGAGGTTAGGTTATCGTATATAGGTTTTCGTATGTAACCAATAATTATCATGATTATTTTATGTTTATCATCACGTAATAATATTTTATTTAATCTTACATGAAACGTCATTCTATTACCACATGAGAATAATATTACGAGTACAAAATATATCAGGACTTCTTTGCGTAACTATACGTTTTTAAATATAATCACTCGACTAATGAAACGCGTGTCAATTATAACACAAAGGGAATACTAAAAATATAGCGCCTGTATGATTATTGACGATTTTATTCTTCATTTTCATCGGCCATACTACACCTTTTGCTTCATAGATCTCGATCACCGACACTCAAGTATTCGCATTCTATTCCATTTATCCACATTTTTTTTGGTCTTCCTCTCCGCCTTATTCTTACCACTTACATTCATTTTCATAACAAGTCTGACTGCCTCTGAATTATCTCTCCTATCAACATACCCAAACCATTTCTCTCTCAGCCCTCTCATTATACTCTCTCAATTAATGAAACTCTTCCCTTCATTTTATCCTCTCTAATTATTCCACACAACCATCTTATAGTATTTTTGTCTCCGCTACACTCGTCTTCTATTACATTTTTTTCTATCTAACACTCCAATTCATACATTTCTGGTTCCATTACTGCTTTATAATACTTGCATTTCAATCTTATTGGCCGTTATTTCTTATCATGCGAGAAATCTGTCGCATTTATTCCCTCCATTTCATCCAATCACTGCACTTAATTCTATCTTTCGCGTTATATTCATAAACTACTATTCTTTTATCTATCGATCCTAAATATTTAAACCTGTCAGTCTCATATATTACATTATCACTCATCTTCATTAATTATATTTACTCATCTATCAATTTCTCGACCACTTCCTTTAAAACTGCCTCAGTTTTAGTCCTACTAACCCTGGGTCCTTTCCTCTTCTATCGATAATTATAAGTATATTATATATAGTGTCTTATGTTAAGTTATTATTGTTGTGTTTTAAGATTGCCGTAAAAGAAATGTGCCCAAGAACAGTTCACGCGAAATTAAAAATTAATAAGCATCGGATTGATGAGAATTCAATTTTCGGTTTCGGCAACAATTATAACGATGGTTTATATGATTGTCTGAGTATCATATATAAAGCAGTCAAATACAAACTAGTGAACTTCAACGATTTCAGTTGCAAAAAGTACTATGGATGCCGTGATTTAACGTGGATAGTGCCGGACAAGTTTATCGCTTTTCGTGGTCCAGTCGAAGAATTCCACCGTCGAGGTCAGTACGACGATTTGCAGTACTACGTTGAATACTTCCAGAAGAATAACGTAAAAACAGTTATAAGACTAAATTGTGCAGATTACAATAGTTTTTGGTAAATATATTTAAATTATGCATATTTGAACTGGTCCAATCCTCAAAGTTTCGCCATTTCACAAATATCGAGAAAATAATATATCTACTTAATTTCGTTAATTCGTATATTATGCTTGTATACGTTGTGTCAATTTTTATTGTCTCAGAAAATGTTTGATTTTATAATTTTGACGTATTTATTTTTTCTCTTTTTTTGACTGGAACATACATTAATGCATTTATATTATAACTTGATGAATTTATATATACAATAAATATTTATTTATTTAAATAAAATTTATGGACATCTATCATATTAGTAAGTTCAATAATTTATGTCTCATTTATGTTCTGTAATAAACTAATTTACCTAAAAGTTATATTCACATTATATGCACAGTTAATCCTATCCGTTATCATAGTCATAGGTACTTTCAAAATCATTTTATCTATCTTGTTTCTTCTTTTATTATGATAGATAAGGTGAAATATTTAATGGTCAGTGATTCTCATTTCTCAACATGACGCGAAACGCGTTTCCATTTTAGGATTTATTATTCTACTCGTATTTAAAATGAATTATTTTGAGGGTCATTATGTGGAACATTTCGATTAATATAGCTATAAGACTATGTACGAGTACTTAATTATTTAAATAAATGTAAATTTTCAAAAATAATCATGAAAAAGCATATAAGTATACCTAACATATTTTTATATGTAAAATTCATTTATCACTGGTGATAGGATTTTGTATATTACTTGTATAATAGTTGTATATATTAATTGTAATTTAATATAATCTTAAAGTAGCTACTGCATTTATTTCTATTTCACAAAGAAATAAAATATAATTAAAAGTTTTTCATTCTTAATATTCTACCATTTAGGTTTACTAATGCCAATATTAAACACGTCGATTTATATTTTAAAGATGGCTCAACTCCATCAATTGAGATCTTACGAACATTTTTGAACATATCCGAACAAACGCCCGACGTTATAGCAGTGCACTGCAAAGTTAGTATAATTATTATTATTTTTAAATAAGATAATAAAATATTTATATTATTAATTAAAAAAATACACTATAACCAGTATAAAAATACGATTTATTATGAGTTTAATTACTGATTTATTATGTAAGTACTAAGGTTAAAAAAATTATATGAAATTATTTTCATGACCTCTTTACTATTGTGTTAATCCTTTTTTCCTGTAATGGTTTTGCAAAACCTCAATCTACAAAAAGGGGTCGGATTAATTATTTCAATATAAAATGCAACATAAAAGTACTAAATATTTGTGATGTACCTAATCATTTTATTTTCAAAAAAATACATTTAAAATCATATTATCGCCTATTAAACAATATTGTGACACTTTTGTGCTTTTATAAGTATAGGCAGGTCTAGGCAGAACCGGAACGTTAATTGCTGCTTACCTGATACAACATTATAGAATGACTGCTCGAGAAGCTGTTGCGTGGATAAGAATTTGTCGTCCTGGTTCCATCATGAATCTGCAACAGTCGTACTTAATGAACAATGAAAATATATTGTGGAAAAATGGCGATGCACTTCGGTAAGAGTTCTCGTGATTGTAAGATTAATGACTACATTATATTACATATTATAATATTAATGCAATATTTTGACATGAAAGACGTTCAAATGGTTCAATAAATGATACTCGTATAATAATCGTACAATAAGTCAATAAATTATTAAATTGAATGAAATTTCAAATGAAATTTAATCTTCAGCATCAGCACACTGGCGTTTGTCATTTAACAATTTTACACTAATAATAATGGTTTTGTTTACATTAATGTAATAATATCTATATATTATAGGTAATATATTATTGTAAAATGATAGATTTTTTAATACTCGAGTAAAGACACAAAAAGGTTAGGTTAATATTTAAAAATTATTTAAAACTTGTCTGGTAAATTTTATAATCGAACGAAGAAAAGAATATTTTTAGATAAATTACATCTCCATATTATACGAGTACAGTACATATAGTTAATATATTATGAAAACAAACGATTTTAATTAACATAAAATTAAACTGATCTTAATATAGGTTATAGGTAATATTTAAATATAGAATATGGAAAATATTGGACTAAATAGGTATTAGCAATTATTTATTAACTTTTTAAAATTAACTTTTTTTAACAATTTATTAACCTAACCTAACCTAACCTAACTAAATATTAGCTGTTTAACTAGGTTTTCCTAGGTAATCCTAGGCATTAATTATTATACTTGTATTCGAGAAGGATAAGGTCATAAGGATATAAGTTATATCCTATTCTCCTGACTCTTCTCGTATAATATTTTAGTACCTATCTATACGCTATACCTACATATTATTACATATAATCATAGGCGTAGCAAGGGGGGGACATAGGGACTATAGTCCCCCCAAAACATTCTAAAGTCTCCCATTATAAAATTATAAATTAAATTTTAAAATAAATTGTATTTATTCTTAATTCTCTGATAACGGAATATTTCAAATGTTATGTTCATGATTAAATTTATTATTTTTATCAATTTATTAGATTTTATAAAAACATGGATTAGAAGTACTATGACTAATGATCGATTTTCAAATTTGTCCATATTACATATATTGAAAGAGAACTCTCTAATACATTAGATCCAGAAGAAGTTTTAAATGTTTACACTAGAAAGAACCGTAAATTAGACTTATTAATATAATCAATATATTATAATAATAAATAAATAATTTTGTGTATAATATGTTGTATTATTTTAAGTCCTTATTTAAATCTAAATGATAAATTAATATGTATATTAAAAATCAATGGGACTCAAGCCCCCTAATTCATTGGGCCTTGCTACGCCTATGCATATAATATATGTTCGAATAAATTATAACGAATAATTATATTATACAAAAAGCGTTTCTATAATAAATATCAATAATTATATTACATAATAATTATTTATTTTATTTTTATTATATATTTTTTACAGAAAGGCTAAATACGGTAACGTGGCCAAAATAACTTATTGCGATCGAGGGATATACAGTACGAATTCGCGAAGAATAATCGGATCGCAAAAAAATGATTGGAACGATGTGAAATATTGCAATTTGTTGTATAATAAAAGTGTATTATACAAAAATGTTTGCCAGGAATCTTAAAATAATTCCCATTAACTCTGAAGTGTTTCGATTTAGTTTTTTCTCGTTGTGTACCTACAACAATTTTTTTTTTTTTTTTTTTTTTTTTTTTCATCTAATTAGGTACGTGTCTTAAATTATTATATTAATTATACTTCTGTATTGTTCAGTGTGTTATATTAAATGCGGTTAAAAATTATAATATTAAATATTATCAAATTCATCGTTTAGCTTTAGCAGTAATTATTTTTATGTAACTCTTCGACCGTTCGACGTAGGTAAGTTAAACACTGAGTAACAGAAAATTTAATTTTGAAAATATTTTGATACGCCATTCTATATGTTGAAAATATAAAAAATATTCTTAGGTATGTAAGAACCTACCTATATACAAGTAAATTATGATTATGATTATTGAAAAGTATGAAATATATTTTAATTAATTTTTAAGGTTAAAATGTACAAAATTTAAATTATAAAATAATGCAAAACTTTATTAATAGGTATATGTTTCATACATTACCTACATACTTCAATTGGCTAAACTATGGTGGGAGGGCTAAGTGGATTAAAACCCCCGAACATTTTTTAATACTTCGTAATAGGCGTGTTTGTTAATAAATTATAAATATAATTATTTGGCACTTTTAGCCCTCTAAAATTTTTAACCTAATTGCCTATGAATTAATTATTTAATTTGAATGGCGCATTATAAATTGTATAATATGTATTATAATTTATAATTTATTAACACGTGTATGGATTAAATTAAAATATAAACGAATAATCAAATTATAGAAGAAGAAAAAAATCATAAACACGTTTTAACTCGTAATATTTTCGAAAAAAAAAAAAAAAAGAGTAAAATGTTATGAACATCGACAGTCTGTGTATATTACTGTGTGTATTAATTACTGTGTATGATATTAATTAACATGAAAAAATAGCTGATACTCCTGCGGCAGGGAAAATAGGAGCATTATTTCGGGTAGTAAAAGTGTCTTCATACTTAAAAAACATAAAAAAAAGACATATCATTGTAAAACCAATACATTCTCGCTTCGCTAAGAATCTAAAATGTGTGGATCGAACGCACCCGTTGAAAGTCAAATTATTGATAACGCGATTTTATCACGCCGGGTACTCTAATAAAGTGATAACAGCATAATACTGTTTGTTTTTGTTTGCCTTTGTCCCACGTTTTTCTACGTTTGTATTTTGTTTTTATACTTTTTTTTAGTGTTGTTCGAAATGCTTATTAATTTGAAGACGATGGAACAGACAACAGAACACTAGAATGGTTAAATAACTGAAACACAGTTCCGCGAGTACAACGTTCAATGAACGTCATTCTCATTATTATTATCGGTGGAGTTCGATTTTTCTTACACGACTCTGAGTAAACTGAAAAATAATCCAAATATGTAAGTATTGCCAAATACTTTGCATTTTATAATATTAGTTTAAAATATCAAACGAAAAAAATCATCATTGGTTTCGAACATAAATCCTATCGACTTTACTATGTTTTATTTTGTTTGTTCGATGTTCACGTATCGCGTTAAATTCTAAATTCAAACAAAAATTTACAGTCGGTTATGAAGGATATTATAAGAATATAATATCATATTAATATATTCATTTTTATTAGTTTCAATTTATATAGGTATTATTATTTATCTTAATCGGGCGAATAATATTTCTCACCGGGTAAATGAGAAAACTATATCGTATTTATTATCGTTCATCTCGCATAAAATTGGATAGGTATTATTAATCACAAACAAACAATATATTTTAACGAATATCCGCAATCTAAATTATTGGGTAAATAATTTATAAAAATTTACTATTGAATTATAATGGTAATCGATTAGATTCATTTCATATACAGGTCAGCGATTGTAAACGATTGTGTACTGAATCAACCAAATCAACAAACTACTACGACTGTTCAACAAAATTTATCTCAAAATATAAAGTAATATTTTTATTATTTTTTTTTACAAATTTATAATATACATTATAATTCTATTTCATTGAATACCTATGTATAAATTACAATTTGTATTGATTAGCTATAGGACACCGCTTGACGATCCCAAATATTTGCTGCAAAACGCACATTGTTTTCAAGATCTTCGCGATGTTTCTACTACAAAAAAAAAATTTAATAAAAAGCAGGTATAATTAAATGGACTTTATTTTCAATATCAAATTTAAAGATTAATTCAAATGGTTATAATAACAATTATTTTAAAATAAGTATATTAATTTTTATGAAATATACCTTAGTTAAATTCAGATTCAAGTTTCATACTTCATGTATATAACTTGAATGTAACATGTATAAAATTGCTTAAATTATTGTATCTCTATATTGAAATATACATTTTATAATTATAATTATTATAATAATTTATTTTAGAAAAAAGACATATTTACATTTACAACTCAATATTTATTTGGTTGTTATATGCCTCCATATTATTCAGTATTAAATTTTGATTTAATGAATAAATTAGTGGCTCATATAGAAAATCCTAATGGGACTGTTTCTAAAGTATTAACGGTAAATATAATTATATAAAATTATATGATTTATACTTTGTAGTATACAAATTATAGGTACATTTTTGTTTATTTATATTTTTTTTTTATAAATGTAAAGATGCATAAAGGAATTATTGAACATGAAAAAGAACTATTTATGAAATGGCTTTCAAATAATTGGGAAGAAAATTGTAAAAATCGTAGACTGAATATTATACCACACGTAGAAGATTATTTAAAATCGGCCTACAACGTAAAAAACTATATTTTGAGTTTGTAAATTATTTTATGAAATATAATATAATATATTTAATTATTACAATTGTTTTCCAGTTTTCAAATAATTATATTAAAACACATTACAATGGAACATATAGATCAAAAATAAAAATAATGTATAATAGGGAAGATGATATAGTAACAAATAAAGTTGAAATGACATACTGTCAAAGATTAAAACCATCGGTAAAAAATTATTAAATTAATTATTAAATTCATTATTAGTTATATTTTTCTTTTATTACTAATTTAAAATTTTATTTTATTTTATTTTGTTTTTATCTAGGATATTATGTATGTTATAAAGTTACCTTCTATTAATATTACGAATTTGCAATCAAAAGTATCTTTTACATCTAGTGTATATAAAACATCAGAAAAAATACCTTGTAAGTCTATACTTACGTATATGTGTAAATATATATTATGATGTAATTTTTTATTTACTTCATTTAATTTATAATATTATTATAGTTATTCAAGATGAACTTTGTCGAACATTATCAAATGAACACGGATCTGATGTTAATATATGTTTAAGCAGTATTAAGCATATTATGAATCTAGAGAAACCTAATAGTATATGGATTATTCCTATCCATGTAGAAATTGGTAATTTTTTAATTGTTTTTATTGTAAAAATAGAATAACAAAATAAAAATAAAATTTATTTAGATACTAATAATCATAAAACTATATATGTTGGAGGAGCATTGTCAACGGGACATTACTCTCAATCACAAAAAAGTTATTATTATTTAAGAAAAGAAATAAAACGAAAATTCAGAAAAATGTAAGATATTAAGCTATTTATTAAATTCATGTATGGGAAATTATATGTAATAGTTATTTATATATATATATATATAAAAACAAAAAAATAGAATAATATAATTTTGTACAAACTTTTTTAAAGAACTTTTTTTTTTTATTCAAATTAAAGTGGTTTTTATGAACATTTTTAAAATTTTATTACATTCTGTAAACTTATTAAATATATTAATAGTATTCGTTAGATTCACTACCACTTCTATTTTTATTTAATGTATTATTATTTACCTACGAATAATCATTTGACAGGAAATTTAATTAAATATATATATTTAATTTTTACCATTTTTATAATCTAGTACAATTTTTTTGTTTGTACCTTGCTTATGTTTAAATTAAATAATTTATCATTATCAATTTAATTTTTATTATACTCTATTACTACAATATTTAATATATTAAATAAGAATACTAAATATTTTGTTTTTATATTTAATTAATTTAAAAATAAAATACATGGTAATATCATCAAAACAGTAGATAACATATTAAACCAAAAAAAATTGTTGTACTAAAATATTATATTTTTCTGTATTGTGTATATTTACACAAAATTTAAAAAATATAATAATTATCTACATTGTGGATAAACAAGTCTTCATTTCTTTCTAAGGTTTCAGATTTCTTATACAAAATGGGGATAATTACCTAACAATGATTATTAGTAGTTAAATTTGTCCTAAAATCTATGTTGAAATTATCCAGCTTGAAATACATTTACTTACTAAATTTGATAAAACATTGTAAAAACTACAAATTTTCAACTTTTATAAACATATTGATATTATATTAATAATCAATTATAATTAATATTTAAAAATTTTATTCATAGGGTCACTAAAACTGCAAATACTGATGAAACTATACAGACTAATAAAAATAAATACAACTATGATCAATGGACTTTAAAATTGAACGAAACAGATAATGTTAATAATAAATCATTTAATTTAATTGTCAGAAGTAAACCCCATGTACAAGTAAGAAAACTTTGTATGAGTATCGGAGTGTTATAAATATTTATTAATTTTATTTACTAGCACAGAGAAAAATCAAATGAGTTGTATGAAAGAGTATTAATACCAAAATTAGAGTATCAACCAGAATTTGGATTTGAAAAGCTTGACGAAGAACAAATTATTGAATATTGGTTAGATACTTACTTCAGAAATCCCAAATGCAACTACACATTGGGTAATAAATAATTAAAATAACATATTTATATCCGATTAAAAAAAAACAATTAAATAATTAAACTAAAAAATGTTATCTAGATACCAATTTTAAATTTGACAAACTTATTATTTTAGAAACAAATGTTTAATTTATTAATAATATATATATATATAAATATATTATAGACGTATGCAGATTTAAAATTCAGAGGCAGCAAAAAATAAATTCTGCCCAATTTTTAAAGAAATCTAGCTCGTAATTTATTTAATAGTCAATTTTAAATATCACAAATATATTGTATTTGTTACTTAAAAAATATTCCATTGATTAAGATATACTTTTTTATAAATCTAATATAATATTGTGGTATGAAAATTTAATTTATCAATTTTCAAAATTCAGGGGAATTATTTGCTGCCCCTGGCTGGCTGTGCGCATGCTTATGTATTATGTACATAAAAAATTAATAAAATGTTTAAAATTTAATTGCAGTTTCTGTGCAATACAATATGGATATTATGATGAATAAACAGAAAAATGTTGAAAGTTCAAACTTGATTTCTGACGATAAAAAACAGATGTATTTACAGAGATTATATCTAACGATAGAAAAATTCTCTCAATTAGACAAAGGAGAATATGTCATGTTGCATAATCCTAAAAATCCATTTCAAAATGAAGTCTATCAGTCATCAATGTAAGTATACAAATTAATCATAAAATTAAATATAATAAATTCATTATCCTCGTATAGGTATGGTGGTTTCAATTTGTTAAATATGTATTTCGTTTTGCAACAATCAGAAATTTCAAATTCATTGACGTGGAATCCTATTGACCCAGAAGTAATATGTCCAATTCATAAACACTTCAAAGTTGCGCCATGCATGTTCAAACCAAATAACATTTCATTAAACATAGAAACAATAAGTACGTTGTTGCACACTATTTTATTGCTTCAGAGTTATAATAAACAACGTTTATAAATTTTTATTTAGCTAAACAAGTTGACCAGTTTAATTCTGCAATAGAATTACAACAACAAAAAGAAAAAAATCGACTGGCAAACAGAAAAAAAATTAAAACGGAAAAAAATAGAGCCAAAAAGAAATTAGAAAGAGAAAATGATATTTTGTATAAAATGAAACGTAAAACTAACAGTTTATTAAATAAGTAATATATTTACATATTAAGAAATTTAACTAAAAAATTTCAAAACCTGTTATCAATGTTTAATCAAATTTCTAAAGTGCATTGTTATTAACATACTTTATGAATATTAAATAGTTACTCATACTTAAACGCACGAACAGTAACCAATCGGTTTTTTCCTTTAATGTTCCGTTCAATACTAAACAATATACATATATAAAAAGTTGGTGTTCATATTTAAATTTATTCCAATTGACAAAAATTTCGATTTTTGGTTAATATATTGAAATAAACAATTATATTTTATTGCATAAAATACAGACAATTTTCTTACAATACAAGAAGTAATGAAAATGTATTATAATTATTGTTATTAATCATGTACAATGATTTATTAATTATTAATCAATGTACACAATTTCTATTTACAAAAGAAAAAGTTGGGTAATAACGAAATATAAAATATAAAAAATAAAGCTTTATTTAGCCCGCATAACATTTTGTAGCCTTGTGAACTAATATTAATATTAAATTTATTATTTTTTTTTATCATACCATATCCAATATAAAATAAATGAAACTAAATTAGGTAGGTATGTATTTTTTTTTAATTTATTTATTTAATTATTTAAACTGAAAACACAGTAGGACACTTAAAATACAAATAATTTTTAACATTAATTAGATGTTTAGGTTGTGAATAGATAATTGATTAATTTCGACATTCATGTTAGTTTTTTTGCAGTTTGATACAAAGTATCTACAACTTTGCCCATACTATTTATATTATCTAAAACGACTTCATAAGTTTCATCGATTTCATCTTCTTCGAAGACTATTAAAATTCCTTCACCCTGATCCAAGATACCGTGGAATTTTTTGTCTAATATCATCTGTGAAAGTTTTCGTTCAACATTTTCCATTGGTAAATTGATTGATTTAGCAACGTATTGAACTTGCACTCTAAAATATATGAAAATAATTAATTTCAACATACATCTAGTTAGAAACGTTTATATATTATATATATATTTATGGGATCAGTATTTTTTCCCGACAATATGAAACTATATTATAAATAAATATGTGTTAAAAATTATTTAAAATTTCAATAAAATATTATAAATATATGTCAAAAATTAATAATAAAAACATATTTCATTATTATTACATTATACATACACATTACATATTACATTATTTTATATTTATAATAATAATAATAATATAGATTGTATGTTAATATTACGTACGGTAAAAATATGTAAAATAATATATTGCCGGACAAATGGAATGTCTGTTAAAAGTATTGTTGGGCAAACATATCAGACCCTATATTTATATATATATATATATATAAATTAAATAACTCTTACCATTAGATCTCATAATTTTTATAAACATACCAACTACCTACCAATTTGGTTTAAATTGAAATAATGAAATAAAAATTAACTACCTAGAATATGGTTCAATGATTCGACATAAATTTTGTTCCAACATATTCCCGTAGAGTGTGTCTAAATGCGCTCTGACTATTGGATCTTCTTCTAATTCTTTTTTATATTCATTTAATCCGGATTTAAAATCTGCTAACGATCTTTTATGACTAGCTTTTGCTATGCTTTTCATCGCTTCTACGTCGCGACCAGTATATTTTAATGCTAACTTGCCGCTCACGATCTGTTGAACGTCTTCCGCGTTATTCAACATGATCTTCGACAAAAGCATATATTTAAGAGCTTTTAACGCTTTAGAAGTGCTATCTACGCTGTCGAATCCTTCAAAAGCTTCGTAAAAATAAGAATAAGCAGTCTTGAAGTCTTGTTCGTCAGCCGCGTGCAGAATGCCGGACTGCAAATCCAGAGAGGCTTGCATTTTGGGTGGGCAATAAATCGAATTGGCCGTCGTCCTGGCAGACGTTAACGAGGCCCTGGCCTTAGATAAATTGTTCAGAGCATGATAGGCCTTGCTCTCCAACAGTAAAACGTCCACCAACAAATTCTTGTCGTCCAATTTTTTCAGTTCCTTTAATAACACAGCGCCGTGGTGTAACGCTTCTTTGAACATGCCGGAATCAAAGTACAAGGCCATCAGACGCGCCTCCAGCGATTGTCTGAGGAACGTCCGTCTCTCGTCTTTGGCCCATTCTATGCATTCCTTGCACAATTGCAATTCGATGCCGATTCCGGCTTCGAGGTCGAGGAACAGATCGACGAGCGATCGCACCAATTTGGCCGCCTTCGCCTTGCTGATTTCCGACAGAAACGGTCGGGTCTCTTTGATTAGGGCGGCCAACTCTTTGGCTTTTCCTTCTTTCTTCAATAGTTCACCCTGGGTCAGGATAAGCGCTTCACGTTCCAGAATCCTGTCATGTTCGGTCTCGATCTTCTTCATCGCAAAGTCGGACGGCTTATTCAGCTGAGCCAGCATTGTGGCGCCTGCCATTTCGCGTGGAAGTCTCGGTATAAAATTCGGTTAAAAAATTAGACGATCGTATTGATATTTATTTATATTCACTGGTTAGTAGTCTTGACTATTGAATAGCACAAAGCACACGGAACAAGGAAAATATCGAACGAATCAAATCGAGGATACTGAGCTCTAAACTCTAACAAAGTGACAAGGCAAAAGTTTAAAGTAGCATGACAAGCGATTTAATAAACGTAGAGTGTGACCAACATGATCAGATAAGTCACCGGTGAAGGACGACTTGATTAAAGTCGTCACATGATAATTTTGGATATTAATTTTTCACCGTCTTTGGATAAACATTCGTGATGTACGCGTGAGGGAGGGATTTTATTTTGAAAAACGTTTTGAAAAAAAAATTATGCCGACCGTCGGCTCACGTTGGACACACTGCAAAAAGACGCTCAATGTTGTTGTGGGAGGGTGGAGAAAGATGAGAGCCCCTAGCTCCCGAACGTTGTTTATTTGTTTTCGGCGTCTGCGTCTTTCGCGGCAACTGTTCACTCGTCACTGTTGGTTTTACGTTTACGTTTTTGTTGCTGGTTTTCGGCTATCGACAACACAACATTGGCCGCTGCATTTTGCCTGTTTTTCCGTCGCTTCGATCTAGTCCATATCGCACTCGACGTTTTTCGCATTACGTCTTGCGTTCGATTTTCCGAAATCTCGACTAGTTCACCGATAGACACGTGAATTGTCGAATCCATCAAGATGAGTGACGTCGAGGTGAGTTAGCTACTGTTTATTTTTTTTTTTTGTCGTCGGCGTGTTTGTTGCCGCCATCGCGCCGATTTCGCAACGACGTCGTACGAAACGAAATGGCCGCTCGTTTGTCGTTTCAATCGTCCCTGCCGAATAATACGCGACTAATTGCGTTCTTTTGGCTATTTTTTTTTTTTTTATTCCCTCCCAAAATTGAGGTTAGGTTTCGGTAAATTAACGTTTTAAATCAAACGTCCGCCGACGGCGGTGCGTAATCGGATATTTTCGTTTGTTTTTGGCATTTTGGTCGCATTTGGTGTGTAACGCGCTCACTCTGTTATGACCTTGGCGTTTGGTTAATGTAATTTGCCCAATGATTTCAGACCCCTATAGAAGTACGCGGGAACGAGCCTCGCGTTGTTGTGGGTAATCGTAAGACGCGCGCTTCTCTATTCTTTTTATTTGTATATAATATGGTGTTCACCGTCGTGTTTTGATTATGTTTTACAGGACCGTAATGGGAATTCGAAATCCCGTTCCATATCACCGAGTCACAGCCGTAGCAGATCCCCGAGCGATCACAAATCTCGTAGCCGTTCGCCTACTCATTCAAAGACTCGTTCCAGATCATTGTCTCGCCCGCCTAGCCGCAACGGCAGCAAGTACAAGAGCCGTTCAAGACATTCGTATTCTAGATCTCGTTCCAGGTCACGATCGTATTCTGGAGATCGCAGGCGTAGTTATCGCAGTCATTCTCGTGGCTCTGGTTCAAGACGCAGCAGACATGTATGCTTTTGCAATTTTGTTTTAACCATTCTTGTATATATTTATTCACTAAATGCATATTTCATTTTAGGAAAATCCAAAGCCTAACAAGTGTTTGGGAATATTTGGTCTGAGCGTGTATACGACTGAACATCAGCTGTATGATATTTTTGCTAAATATGGTTCCATAGACAAGATCCTCATTATAATTGATGCTAAAGTAAGTTGATAAATATCTTAAATTATGTAATGAATATATCATGTTTTTTATTTAATTTTAGAGTGGAAGATCTCGTGGTTTTGGTTTTGCATACTTTAAGAAACACGAGGATGCCAAAGTTGCAAAAGAAGAATGTTCAGGAATGGAAATTGACGGACGCAGAATTCGAGTAGATTTTTCAATTACTCAACGTCCACATACACCAACACCGGGCATTTATATGGGCAGACCTACGTAAGCATAAAAATTGAAAATTTATTGTTTAAATGATTCTACTATTTTATCAATACATTTATAGTATGAGGGAGGAAAGGTCTTCTAGAAGAAGAGGCTATGATAGATACGACAATAATAGATATGATCGTGGTGATAGATACGATCGTGGTGATCGTTATGATAGATATGATAGAGATAGAGATTATGAGTAAGTAATAATTATAATACCTTATTTTCATGTATATAATATAATTTATTTCAATTTTAGTGATTATTATGACGGTGGATACAGAGGTGGTGGTGGTGGAAGAGGAGGAGGACACTACAGAGAACGCAGATCCCCATCCTATTACAAAAACAGATCACGTTATGATAGATCCCGTTCACGCTCTTATTCTCCACGTAAGTCTTTAATAGGTTTAGTTTAGTTGTAATTTTTTTATTTTAGTACCCTATCCGGCAATTTCGTGTTTTTTAAGCTTTTTTGTTAACTTTTGTTATCCCATTATTTTTTCTTCATTTATCTCGGGTTTTCTTAAATAAGAATATAAGCAAAAAAAATAATCAATTACTTAATGCAGTTTTTCAGCTTTCAAAGTATTTAATCAAGATTTTTCACATATTCAATTTTTTATTCATTTCCTGAAGAACATTCGAAGAATGAGAATATTTCAAACTGTCAAGATAACTTATAAATAAATTGACTTGAAGACTTCTTGAACTTCTATAACTTTAAACTTTTTTTAAAATTTTTAAAAAATATTTATTATAAGAAGATCCTTCAAATTACGAAAGTAAACACACGAAGACCCATTTTCAATATGACCCAATGGTAGAAAATTAGTAGACACTGATGAAGATCTTGAAGTTTGTCAAGAAAATTAACAGTTAATCGCCACTAATTACAGAGGTAAATTTATAGAATGGTGTAAATTTCCTCTAAAAATAATGCCCATATAAATAATAACTTGAATATTAAATTGAAATAAATGCATGTATAGGAAGTTTTATCATAATTTCCTAAATATATATTCACTTATTTTTCCAGTAGGCAATTATCTTGAAATTTCAATATAAAAAATTATGGCGTGGTCGATGGTAGGCATGTAGGATAAATTATCTTTGACAAATTTTATTGTATAGTATCAGCTGTTTGCCCATAACCCAAATAGCCCAAACATTTATTGCCCTTTAAAATTTAAATAAATATAAATTATGTTCACTGAATAGACAATTTTGTATTTCAATTTGTCTTGTGACATAATTTACATTTTGTGATTTATTATTTACTAAATGTTAATAAATGTTTAGTTTTTAATAGATTGGCAAACAAAGTATGAAAAACAATTCATCTATGATATATTCTATAATATGTTTATATTGTATATCAAATTGTTTATAAATTAATAAAAAATTGAATGTGTTAAAACTTAATATTATGTCTACGGATATATTTGAAAAATGTGAATAGTTATTTGTGAAATGGAATGTTAAGTCGTAAATGTTGTTTTTATATAATACAGTGAAACCTTTAAATACCAGACACTCTCGGTCGCCGTAATTTTGTCTGTTATTTAGAGGTGTGTCCGCTATTCAGAGGGAAAAAATATTTCAAAAATAATTCGCAGAAATAATAACTACATAGTATAATATACAACATTTATATAATTATGCGTATTATGTATAGGTATGCATTGTATTTGTATTGATATTTGCGATTTGTGTTAGTAAACACTAAACTTTTCTGCATACGCATAAACACCAATATTTGTATTAAAAGCTCAAAATTCAAAAATCACAATTTTTTTCTTTTAGGCTTAATCTTTCTTTCGTTTACTAGCCATTGCGTACTACAATACTTTATACCTTATACCTTTATCTTCTAAAAATGTACGAGTAGGATAACATCACAGAACATAAACTAGAAAAATGTTTTAATGGACGGATAAGAGATAAAGGAGGTTTCGCTGTATATATATATTAATATCAATTGCCGATAACATTGATTACACTTAAATAAATGAAAAATACACTATACTAATATTTCTTTTAACAATAGCTATTCAAATTTTTCATGACTTAAGGATTTGATATTTCAAAAATATCAAATCTTTAATTGAAATCAATTTTCAACAATAAAATGAGTATGGAATGAATGGTAAATTTTGTATATACATTTATAATTTATAAGTTTATTGTATTATTAACACAATAATTCTTCATTTTTGTTTTATCATTAATGCAGGTCGTAATAAATTGTAAGTGAGCTGTGAAAGTCATCAACGCATTGAATGTTTTGTGAAGAAATTGAATGAATATGCCTATTTTTTTTAATGCCCACTTTATTTTTTATTATTTTTTTTTTTTTTTTTTTTTATATATATATACATCCTATATATAAACACTACATTTATTTATTTCTTACTTTAATTCATACCAATGACTTTGTAACAAGACAAATAATTTTGTAAATTAATCAATAATTTATTTTTTCATTTATAGGAACATTGTTTTTCTCTACTAATTATCACTTAAATATAATATTTGTTTGTTCATTTATTCTGCAAAATGTTCAGAGAAAAAGCTTAAGACACATTTTCTTTGAAGACTAGGGATTGCATTTAAGTGTGAAGCAATTCTCAAGTTGAAGATACAATACGAAATGGAGATATTGTCTATAAAATTAATTTGCGTTCTCTTAATTTAGTGTTGCAATTTTAGTTATTCACAATATTTAAGTACACTAAGTAATTATTCTTACCTAAATTTTTTGGTAATTATAAACAATTTGTAAATAAATATATAAATATAATTTTTAATTTGTCTGAAAACTAGGTTTGTTATCATTAATAGTGGATTAAACAAACAGATTTACGAATGAATAATAAAGTTTTCGTATTTAAAAAAAAAAAAATATTAGTGTCCTGTGATTCAACATTTATTGTGTCCTTCGTCCTAAAGAATTATTACTTTTATGTTTTTCATTAAACTAGTTATATTAGAACTTTGTTTGTCAATACACTAATTTCATAGTAGTTTACTCAGCCAATTGTGTAATTAATAAATTGTATGATCTTATAAACGAATGAAAAAATTGATGTTTTCTGAATAAAATTGTGTAGTAGAGAAAAATTAGAAATGTTCATAATTTACTCTCGTACAAAATATGATGTTCACCGGATTTTTAATTGTGTGTAAATTAATGTTGAGCTATACAATAAAGGAGTTTGTACTTATCAGATGTTTTTATTCGATTTTATTATGGATAACAAGATTTTGAGACTTGCGTGCAATAATTAATTTTTTAATGAATTCTAATAAAAAATAAAATTCACTTTTAAAAACAATTTCAAAGTTCATTCTGTTTATTTCTGTTACAAATATTCAAATTTTAGTAGAGCTAAATTGAATAAATTGTAAGCACGAAATTGTTAGTAAAAAATTAAATATCTGTATGCTTTAAAAGGATTTCTTATAAATATATATTAAATTTTAACATAAAATTATAATTTTACTATAAATTATTTAGTTAAGAATTTATAATTGTATATTAAAAAACAATGGTGTACTATTACTATTTGTTTTGTTTTGGGCACAAATCCATTTTTAGCATTAGAATGTTTGTTAATAAATTAATACTGAAGATTTTTTTCAATAATTTGGAACTACAAATTAAGTACGCATTTGCAGTATGTATTTTTTTTTTTTTTTTTGCCTTTTTTTATTAATCATACTATTGTAAGAGTATTTAGAAATAAAAAGATTCTTAGATTTAACATTGAAAATATCAATTTTAAATAGCTAAAAAAATTGCTTAAATTTTTCTAATTTGTCGGTAATATGTCCTAAAATTTCTTATCAAAGAATTTATCTAAGAATTTTAGGAATCGTTCAGTTCTATATTTTGTAAAAAAAATTAACATTACTGTTCCAAAATATTTTCAATGCTCCGAATTAATTTAAAATATTGTAATCGAATTCGTGGAAAATGCAATATTTTTGTCAGTTTTTGGTAGTTTTTCCTATCTCGCACAAGTCAATTTTGTGAAATTGGAAAAATGACCAAAATAAAGTAGATACCAACTACATCCACTTTCCTGCCGGAAACATATGCTATTCATGAAAATCAGGAGCATTATTTTCGGTCTAGTTTTAAAAAGATGCATATCATTGTAAAACCGATACATAAAATTTATAATAAAATGATTATTTAGGGCGTGATAAATTTGGTGCCTTTCTAAGGCATTCTAAATTTCTAAGTAAATTTTAATTTTTATGTTGGTAAAAACTAAAAAGTCACTTTCGTTCTCTTTATTTAATGTAACATTTGCATACCAATATAATATTATATATCAAACACTTTTCATTAATAATTAATGGGCGGATAAATCATAAGTTAATGTATCTGCCAATGAAAAAAATTACGAAGTTAAATAATGTTATTTCAAAAAACAAAAGTTTTTCTCAACAAAATAGCAAACATTTATCGTACTTGATAAAATACATGAAAAGGTTAACGTTTTCATTTTAACACGGGCTTATTAATTATTTAACAACTCGGAACAGTCTTAAACAATTAAATAATTAACGTTCATTTTAATGTTATTCATTATAATATATTTACAATAAATATAAACATTTAAGATCACACTTAGGTAAATAAAAAAAAGTTCTATTATTATAAAATTAAAATATAACTGTTGCTGCGTACACAATGATTTTAAATTAGTATAAAATAAAGTAATACATGAATGGAGGAACTTATACCATACGTTATAAATACACAATTTAATAATAATACAATAATGAGGTCAATAAACACTTAATACTATTAGAAACCATTTATAATAATTAGGTAAAGGGCATAATACGAATGGAAAAGACGCTTCTACAATTTATCAATTTCATATAGGTTTGTTTGTACTCGTAATATTCGTAAAAACCATTGAACATGATTGAATTTTTGGAAAAATATTAAGCAAACGAATAATATTTTTATAAATCTGTATTCGTTTTTTATTCCATTAATTATTCCACTAGTGTAGCCAAGAATAAAGCAGATAATACAGTAAACAACAAACATGTGACCACACTACATAGAAAAAAAAAACGTGAGTAAAGACAATTTTAATATAATCCAATAACTTACAAATATTATGAAGGAATACAAATTTTACATTTAGTTTACGTTTATATAATTAATCAGTTAGCAACAATTCTAATAATATCACATCTAATACAACTTATCGTATAATTGCACTCCATAAATTAGGTTAATTATATAATATTAAATACATGGTAACGGCAAAACAACAAACTTTTGTCAAAGTTCTATTCAAAATATTATCTTTAGACAGTGGAGCTGAATCCCAAGTCCAGATAGGTCGATCGCCCTATGGATACTATTGTTCCAAGTATTTTATTATACATATTTTTTTTTTTTTTTGTAACTTAGAAAACTATATTTATACGGACTTTTAATCTTCCTGTTGACATTGGTATTACCGTTGATTATAGAATAGTCTATTCTATAATCAATTGTATTACATAATATTGGAACAATTTAAGTTTAGACACTGAATTCATAACCAGAGGAACGTATTCGATTGATTGATTATTGATAATTCTTCTGCCAAAAATTTTAGGTTTCAGCTCTCCACTGTTTATAGATATTTACACACACCGTGACAGTTTAATACAGAAGTATGTAACATAATGGTGCAATAATTACTAAAATTTTGTATTATATATGTAATGATAATTGGTTAACAAAACCTATAACAATTGTATAAATAAAATAAAAAATATATTAAAGCAAATTTAAGGTCCCTGCGTCATGGGCCAACCCCAAGTTATGCAATTAATATCTAATACACGTGATCAACAATGATCAATAAAATTGTATTCAAATATTTATTTAAAAATTATGGTAACCAATTGAATTACATTACACTTACTCGTTGAATTATTAAAATTAATTTTTGGTCAATCCGTACCCACCCATTGATATAATGGTTTAAGATCTTAATATTAAATACTAAATCGCCCATAAATTACATTACGTTATAGCAGGCGGATCCGTTATATTTAAAATTAAGTTTTGTAGATTTTTTTGTGCTTCGCCTGTAGACACCTTTATGAAATAATCATCTGCGTTCTCTTTGATCACATACGGCGTACTATCAAATTGATAGTGTATACCTAGGACGATGTTGAATGCTGAAACATCATACCCATGACAACTGGAATACCTGTATTGTGGCTTCTTGTCGTATCGACAGCCTTTAATCTGAGCACCTATAAATATTACACGATATTTGTTTGATAGTTTTGAATCAAATATATCGAAAAATAAAATATACCTATGGGAGATATGCATTCACTGATGAGAGAGCATTGAATCCACGGCAGCATAATATCTTGATGTACATCCACGGTGTTGTAAACGATTAGTTTGTCGACCAATACCAATGGCAGAAAGAAAAAATTTTCAGCTGGCGTTCGAAAATAGTCGAACATTTTTGGATGCGTGAGCGTCGTCGTGGCTATTCTGGTCTCCCAACCGACAATCGATTTGTTGCGGTACACTGCGAAGAGTTTAGAAACGTCTGGAGATGTTATTCTAACGTTCGGATCGAGAAACATCACTGCGCCGGCTCGATTCAACGAGTCCTCGGGTAATATAAAAAAAAAAAAAACGTAACTTTTTAATACACGTCTCGACAAAATATTTTAAACGAAATGTACATTTCTACTACTACTACTTCTACTACTACTAATCTACTATTACACTGTACTTGCAAAACGAGAGGTCGATACGCTTTGATTTGAGTGCTGCTGACGTGCGATGGAAATTTCGACAGATCAAAATCGATGACGGCACAACGCGTGTTGTTATTGCAAAACGAATGCATCTGTAAACGGTCGGACGGTTAATTTGAAAATAGTAATTATTAATTAGATATAGAAAAAAAAGAAAAAAAGAACTGGCACAATGGGCTTACGATGACCAGCTGATAGTCGGATATTCCCAGATTGTAAACCAGCAACGCGTGATCGGGCAAGTACTTGGCCGCGCACATCACCAGACCGACGGCTTGACTATGTTCGCCGTCCAGCACGTACGTGACGATCACTGGCAGGGTGGTGTTCTTCCATAACGAATCGGGATAGACGGCCGGTTTGGAGACGAACCCGAGGGATGATAAATATTGTTCGTCGACCACCAGCTCTTTTTGCTCGGCCACCTTTAGGTTGTCCTGAAAACCGAGAGAAAACAAACGGGTATTGACGTGGTTTCTCCTTCGGCACGTCGTCGCCGACTCACGTGGAAATTTTTGAAATTGTTGATCTGCTTGTGAGTTTCCGTGACCAGCGTCTGGATGGCCGGCCGACTCAGACTGTTCTGGAACGTTACGAACAACACGCTGAACGAGAAAACGGCAATGAAACAGAACAACATGTACCGCGATCTCATCCTCAAATACTGTAATTTGAACATGGGGCCGAGCGTCGCGAACGTACCGGATAACGGGCAAAAAAAAAAAATAAAATAACAAAAACGAAAACCGAATTCAAAATTATAAACTAACAACCGACAAGACACAAGGTCGACGAATCGAACGTTCCTGCTATCCGTACGCCGACCGCAGTAATAAATAATAATATTATCATGATAATCATTAATCGGTCAAATATTTTATTGATAACTCTTATCAGATTTTACGAACCATACGAACATAATATAAGTCTATGCGTACGAGACCAGGGTAGTTGCATAGACCTTATACTTTTGAATAACACTTACTGACAGTCTTTATAAAATATCAGTGGAACTCATTCCATAACTGTAGCCATCCCTTTTAAAAGATGCATTATCACTAAATTAATTCCAAAAACAAAAAAACAAAAAAATCGAATTTTTGGAGTTGGGACTTTTGCGAATTAGTCTGACGATATTATTTATTAAGAAAAACAAGTTAGTGTGGCCCAAGCGGCCATGCTTTATTTAGAAAAATATTTCTTGCACCATCATAGAAAGGATGGTACTTACATTTCAATTAGTGTACAAACATAATACATGGTAAGTTAATTAATGTAATTATAAATCTATTATACGACTTAGGTACCTTAAGAATGGCATCCAGTGGCGTAGCCAGGGGGCTATGGCCCTATGGGGGCTATAGCCTTCCCCATTGGCCGTGTTATTTGATAATATGTACAAGTGAAAACTAAATGTCTAAATAATTATTATATAATTAATAATTGTATAATGTACGAACTGTGATAAAAAAAAAAAAAAAAAAAAAAATTATATAATATTTTGTAGGTTTACGATTTATTATATTTATTTATCAATAATAACTGCACTCTTATGTATTCACGTATATCTGAACTTCATTAATGCAATAATATACTTATTAGTTTATTAATCTTAATGAAAAGTAAATATAGAATAATTATTTATTTTATATCAAGTGTGCCCTGACTAAAGCTTTTGATATATTACTTTTTACTTATAATTATATTTATTAAATATTTTTAAATTTGATTTTTGTGATTCAAGTAGTTGGGTCAGGTGTAAAATTTTAATCTGAATTCATCATGATTGATTTTTAATTTCGATGTTAATTTTTGAATGGTGTCATTAAAATTAAATGCAGGAGAAATAAGAAAAAAAATTGCCAACGGCACGTAGTGTTCCCAAGCGGTCACCCATCCAAGTACTAACTACGCCCGACGTTGCTTAACTTCAGTGATCGGACGAGAACTGGTGTATTCAACGTGGTATGGTCGTTGGCGATAGTCAGTGTGATTAATATGATATTTAAAAGGCATTTTATATAGTTATTAGTTGTTATAATAATATTATTATTATATCAACAATATTATTGACATATAAATAAATAATAATTAATATCTATTACAATTTTATAAAAAAAAAAAAAAAAAAAAAAAAAAAAAAAAAAAAAAAATGGAATACGTATAAATTATTTTTTTTTATACGACGGTCGTATACCTAACTGTAAAAGTCATTAATATTTGTTTCAATTATCATTATGGTCTTAATGTCTTATGGTCGTCGTTTTCATCAAAATAGACTAAATATCTAATATTATAATTAAGTAGGTACATATAAGCCTAATACGAGAAAGAGCTGATACTTTTGTGAAAGGGATACAGTTCTAAAGAAGAAAGTGTTAAATTTTGATTAAAATTTGAATGCAATGATAAATCATTATATTCGGAAATATGATTTTTAGTGAAGTTCATCAGATAATAATATATGTACCTATTGATTAAAATTTTAACATTCATACATTCAATTTATTTAACATTATTGGAAAATATTGAAATATACGAGTATAATAAGAAGAATCCATATAAATACTTTAAATATCAATTTTGCTCAACTTTAAACACTCATAAAAAAAAAAAGAATTGATACTTGAGAGTTATTTTGAAACTACGTTAACCACCAATAATATGTAAGTATATGTTTCAATAAAAATTTTAAAATTGTTTTGTTTTTTTTATTAAACAATATTACAAAAGTATTGAAAAACACGTATATGGATTCTTAGATTTACGATTATACTAAAAATATTAACTTTAAACAGCAGGGTAATGCAATATTTTTTTACCCTTTCCTACGGGCGCATGTGGATCGTGGATGACCCACAAATGATAATCGAAAATAATGGGAGACAATGTTGTGGAGATTTAATTATGTTATCTACAAAAAATTGAAATTTTAAATTCTCTATACCTACTTCAGTTAATTATAATTTACAAATATTATAATAATATAACATATGTATCTAATTTACAACGTATATAGAACTTGATTGTATTTCACCAAGAATAATAATAATTTTAGATGAGTATAATTAACCCGAATTTTCCATCGCTCGTATCTTGCACATCAGTGCACTATTGTATTACTTCGCCCTTAGGGGGGCAACGAGAGTCACTTGCCCCCCTGAAAAAATGTATATGATGTCCAAGTTATTACACTACGTCGCATGTCGTACATCATGATTCATGACGATTCATGAATTTGAATTCAGTTTGCAGAGAATTATAAATTTTTCACCACGTGCCACGTTCGTATATAGCGCGTGTATTGGAAGATTATTTTATTATGGGCATCCGGTCAATTAATGGCCAACAATTTATCGCGAGATCTAAAGGTCAATTAACTGCAAAAATTAATTGCATTCGTACCAATACACTAATCCAGACACAAAGTTGTAGACATGCACTTTGCCACAAATGTCACGTTTTAAAAAAATATTTATTTTATATAATATTATGATGCGTTCGACTGAGGTTAAATTTGCGAATTTGAGGTTACAATATTTTATAGACTTATTTTATACAGTACATTATACATAACAGTATAAGAACGAGCGTTGCACGTGTTATAGTTATTAAATTATCATTATACAATAAAGTAATTGAAACGTGGAATTGATATAGGTATAATAAAAATTACCTATCCGCGGTCGTCCGTACATAACGATCAGCTGAACTCTACGACCCGCGAACTGTAAATATTTATAGGTAAAAAATAAAATAATATTACAATAGGCACACGTATACAAAAAATATTGTATAATATAACTCGTCAATCCATAATATATTTGGAAATTTTATCATATTTCGTATCGTGTAAAACGATGGTATTTAAATTTTTTAATGCTACATAATATTATACCTATTTATTTCAAATCTCGTTATATTTCTATATTACGGAAATCCATAGATCGGCAAAAAATTCAAATAAACGTACTCGTATATAAGGCACGTTAATTTACAACGACTGTTATATTTTATAATATTATGCACTGCGATCAATTTAAAAACGTTTATGCGTAGGTATACACGCGTGCATTCGTCAATGATATAATATATAACTTTTAAACTTCGTCCGGAATCGCTGTGCGAGTTGGACTGTATATATAAAAATGTATATAACGTCGTTCGTGCCTTATAGAAACGAACGAGACTTCAACCGTCGATTATAATTAATATAATAATATGTTACAATTTATAACAAGGTCTCCCCGTCATAATATACGAACAATAATTATTATCACATTAGGTATACTTACTTATACAATAAACGCGTTTCGGTATTTTACTATTATACAGTGAGAATATTGTGTTGTTATCGATTCAAATATAATATACGTATAATATAATAATATTATACGCGTATCGTAAAAATGTCTAATATGACCCTATAGAACCATTCGGACAAAGTCCTATCACACACGTCTATAAAAAATCTATAATATAATGATTTATTTTTAAACGTTTTGACTGGACACACCGAGAGCACGTTAATTATTATAACATCGTTGAAATTTACATAAATTAATATTTTTAATATAATATAATCATTATCATCTTTTCCTCCGTCATATTTAGCCCATACCTATACGTAATACGTTCTTATTTAAACGGACCATATGACGTATATGGACGTATTATATTAAACAACTATTAATATAATAGACGTACTTATAGGCGTTATCATGATAACGTGATATATATGATTTTCGAAACGACCGTATATGAAAATATTTCGATACACAACATAAATTACCCACCATATCCATACGACACACAATATTTTAAATTTATAATAATATTCGACACGCAAAAAGTGCGAACGCGCGTCGGGGCGCAACCATACATTATTATATACACAGCGATATGTGCTAATTGACCGCTGCTAATAAAATGCGCCGCGTATTAACGGGCGTTATTACTACTGTCTGCAGCGATCGTCTGTCGAACGAGCCTCGCAGTCGTAAACAGACCACGCGCGATTATCGCTATTGGCGTGGCCCAGAAATTATATCTGTTCCGTTACATAATATAGCCTCATAACATTTTGTCCTCAATAATAATTATAACTTCGCGTCGTCGCGAAATAATGGTTACGATGCGATTAGCCATTTTAACGTGTTTTATTGTTGCGTTGGCCGCCCGCATCACCCGTTTGTCAGCGGAATTTCGCACTACCGATAAGGACGGAGGCCTGTTTCTGACGCCCATGATACGCGACGGTAAGATCCACGAAGCGCGGGCCGCGTGCAACGTTCGTCTGCAGGACAATGTCAACGACACGGTGCGGAGTTGTGCCGGATACCTGACCGTGGACGAGGCGCACGGTTCCAACATGTTCTTTTGGTTCTTTCCGGCCGAAAACGGTGCGGACATCGCGCCCGTCCTGTTGTGGCTGCAGGGAGGTCCGGGCGCGCCCAGTCTGTACTCGGTGTTCAACGAACACGGGCCGTACGTCGTGGACGACGATGACGTGCTGAAGTTACGCCAGTACCCGTGGACGTCCACACATTCTGTCCTATACGTGGACAACCCCGTGGGCGTTGGGTACAGCTTTACTGGTGACCTCGACGGATACAGTGCAAACCAGACGGCCGTCGGTCGCAACTTGTACGCTGCTCTGGTACAGTTTTTCACGCTATTCCCTGAGTATCGAGACAACGATTTTTACGTGGCCGGCGAATCGTACGCTGGAAAATATATACCGGCTGTGTCACACGTCATCCACACGAACAATCCCGGGGCCCAGGTCAAAATCAACCTTAAAGGACTGGCCATTGGCAACGGACTAATAGACCCCGTTAACCAGATGGTCTACAGCGATTATTTGTACCAACAAGGGATCATCGACGGTACCGATAATTATTAATACTTAAATCAGTGAATTATACGCAATACATAATACCTGTATATTAAATAGTTGTAGAGATTGAGGTTGACTTTTAGTTTTTACTCTGAAATCTCAAGAGAAATAATATACAAAACACGTAAACCCCTAAGCAATCTAAGGTCTTATAATATATATATTATGGGTAGAAATTCGATTTGCTCAATATCAAGAACTTTGTTTTTTAATTTTATATATAATAATGTATTAAATTTTTAAATTATAAGAAACAGAAACGGAAGCGCTATTTATTAAGAGGCTAAATATTGAAAGATAATTGCATCACAGTATTATAAAATAATAAATAATATAGTCAAATATCGTTAAAAATATTTTTTATCGAGTGATTTCGTAGATTCACATTCATTTTAGAATTTATTTAATTAAACACATAAGTGTTACATAACACATTAACGTGTGTGTATAAAATTTAAAAATCGAGTAACTATAGTCACTCTAAAATTCCTTTTATCATTTTAACAAAAAAAATCCAAAATTCGTTCCGAGTTTATACATTGAAAATAGTTTTTATGTTTTAGTGATTTCTATATTGGAAAAAAGTCACTTCCGTTCCTTTTAAGCATAATGTTGAATATATAAATTTGATATTTATCAATTAAAATATAAAAGTTTCATTTAATCTCAATACATTGTTTTCTTAATAACAAATAAACATTATAATACCCCTTGAAATATAATAAAATAACGAAATTTGTCCAATAACAATTGGATACATTTTAATATACCTATACGATAATATATGAATTTATACCGTTTTTAGTTATACATTAATTCCACGTTTTGTCTATAGTCTATTTTAAAATAGTACATTAATAGATTATAAAACCATTAAAACCACGGTAAATTTTCTAAAAAGTTTTATTCTTATTTTATAAAGCGTGTCGTGTGTGTTTACGCCATATACGGTATAATAAAGTGCGTCAATCATTATCTACGCAGTCGTTATTACCTATATCAAAGTGAAATAATTATTATGACAGTTAATTCGTTCGATTTTTTTTTTTTTGTTAATGTGCCGAAAAAATACAAATACACACAATTATTTTTTATAGCATATAATTACGGTTTCGCTATCAAGTATCAACCGTGGTGTAACTTTAAGAAGCAATATTATAATACAGATATAATAGGTATATCTATACATTATAGCGTCGTAAAGATAAATAATTTTTATTTTATAGGTTATTAATATTTATATTATTACTTACATAGTTACATATATTTGTATGTTGTAGTTTAGATTTAGAGTATAGTAGTTATATAGTAGTTATATATATAGCTCAAAAGTTATCGCGACACGTCAATATGAAAACAAGAGTCAAGAATATACGTAAAATTGAAAAAAATGTATATATAATATATATCATAAAAAAATTCGTACTATATTACGATAAAAGATAATATAATGTTTGAAAATCAGTATACTATAAAATCTAGATGTTTTTGACTTTCGAAATCTACACTTATTATAAATATAATACGTAAACATACGCAGACAGTCGAGAATTTAAAATATGCACCGATTATAGGTATTCGTATATCTATCGATAATAAGACATAAAGACATTATGCGTTCGTTCGACCATTACAAAAAATAAATAGGTCTAAGGACTAACCGGCATCATTTCACCTTCGTACAATAATTAAAACGATTTGAGGTCTCCCTCTTCTAAATATATATATATATATATATATATATATATATATATATATTATATAATATATCTTTAATAAATATAAAAGTAATCAATATACTGGAATAATATTTATTTTTTACATGTTTGTCGCATATTTATCATAATATACAGGTATTATTAATACAGTGAAACCTCCCTTAACGGACACCTCTAAATAACGGACAAAATTACGGCGACCGAGAGTGTCCGGTATTTAGAGGTTTCACTGTAATTATATATTTAATTTTTAAATATTTTAACGGCGTAAAATTTCGTTTTTTATAAAAGTATACGTATAGATTATTATGGGCATAATTACTAGAGTATATATAGAAATCTCTTAACTTTAGTGTTCGCTGTATGTTTAATGTATGACGTGTTAAGAGAAAATCCATATTTAAATGTACGTGGAATTTATATTGTGTCTTGCTAACAATAATAATAATAAAAAAAATTGTTTAACGGATTTGTAGTAATGCGTATGTCATGAACATAAAATTATACGAAGAACGTTATAAAATAAAAAATAGGTATAATATTTTATTATTTTTTTAATATTAAATGTATATATATTATTTTATATAAAGACAAAGAGAGACGTATATTATTTTAAAAACGTTTAAATTATATATTAATTATTGTACTTATATTATCACAATAGTTGATCAGTTGATGACAACAATAAGTTATGTATAGTTTCTATAGTTTACATTAGTAATTATTTCATTATTTGTATTGAAAACCCGGTTACAAATATTGAAATATGTAATAAGTATAACTAGACCATGAAAGCTTAAATTTATGAAAAGGACAAGTTAAGTGATGCCAATTGGTGTTAAATAATGATCAGTGATATTCACTGTATATACAGAAACACGCTCTATTTTCTAATAAATGATGAATGATTCACTTACAGAACTGCTATTAAAAATTAAAATATTATTATTTATCATTTATGACTATTTCATCATAGCATAATATGTAAACCATAGAGTATAATATTGTTATTTAATATTTAATAATACCTAATAACACGTTTATTACAGTATTATACTCGAATATAGGAAACAACGTTAAATTATACACATTATATAAGTAAAATGAGAATGTTAAATATTTATAAAAAATAAATAATTTGCATGCATATAAATATGATTTGTTTCATTATTTTGTCTCTAATAATATACTTGACTAATAAACTTCAATTAAAATTCGTCAAAAAAATTACTAATATACAATATTATAGATTTATAGAAATATCAATCCTGTATAAATTCAATATAACTATATTTATAATATGGCATTGTGTTTACATAATATGTTTTGCAGAAGACGGTAAACGAAAGTTCGAAGAAAAAGAGCAATTAATTCGGGATCGGATCGTTGCGGGCGATTATGTGGGGGCGTATGGTGAGATGATGGAAATGATGATGTCCACACCTTCACTGTACAGTATGTTGACCGGTATGCGGAATATTTACAACGTGATGTGGAACGAAAATCCGATACCGTTCGAGAGCGGCAGCTGGCATAGTTTCCTGCAAAAACAATCCACGCGTTCCGCGCTGCACGTGGATGATCGCCCGTGGTCGTCCGTTCACGAAATCGTATACGAACGGCTGATGTTTGATATACCTCGATCGGTGGCCCCGTGGCTGGCCGAACTTCTCGATGCAGGCATATATCGTGTGCTGCTCTATTCGGGGCAGTTGGACGTGATTGTACCGTACCGCGGAACGGTGAACGTGGCCCAGTCACTACAGTGGTCGGGGGCGCAGCGTTTCAAGAACGCGACGCGCACTGTGTGGCGGGTTACGTCTTCTGACCATTACTCTTGCGGCAATAGTGGAAATAATTATCGTTGGTGTAACGTGACCATCAGCAATGTGGCCGGTTACGCGACCACTTACGGACCACTTACCGTGTTACTGGTCAGAAACGCTGGACACATGGTTCCTTATGACCAACCGATGTGGGCTAAAGACATGATTAGCAAATTCACGTCCGGAAAATCGTTTTCATAAATCAAATCTATACGTTTCCATATTTCCACATTGATGAATTGTGCGTATAGCTGATATAAAAGAGGTTGATCAAATTCCTTTTGATACGCCTGTGTATTATATTATATATTATATTATTTAAACATCGGATGATATAAATATCATGATTCGTTTCAGATAATAATTAATAAGCAATATAATAATTATTTTCGATAATAAATGATAATTAATAATTATAAATTCATAACGAATATCTTATAATAGAAAACATTTACTATCAATAATAGTCATGGGTCATTTCACATTTGCAATTGATGATTGGTAATCAATATTATAGGAATTGAAAAATATATCATAGGGTTACTAAAAGACAGTTTTCTTATAATTATGTTTTGTCTCCGTCTCCTTCTCCAACTCATCAAATTATAGGAATATTTTTAAGTAATATTTTTTTTTTAGAATTTTAACACGATCAATAGAAAATAGATAAACTTAAACTTATTTACTTATTTATTTATTTTATTTTTTTTATTGAAATATAATAAATAAATACTATAAAAATAGCAAAATACAATAAAATATAAATTATTTAATATTTATTATTTAAAAACATAAAAAATAACAAAAATATATGTATTTTTTTTCTGTAAGATTTTAAATGAATTATCTATAATAATAACTAATTGTTAATTCATTTAACTGAGAAGTGAGTTTTAAAAATATTGATTTGTATTATTTTTATAATTATTTTATATTTTTAATTTACATAAAAAATATTAAATTTAAATTAAATTTCTAATTAACCAAAATGATAATATATATAATAAACAAATAATCATATTAAAATTTATATTCACATAATCTTTACAATATAATGTTAATTTGTACATTAAAACGCACATGAGTCATCAATATATTAGATGATTAATTAAAGTATTATATGTTTTAGGTAATCAAATTAAACGTACTTAAAATATTGTTTAAATAATTATGTTGTTATTGTACCTACTTCATACTTGTATTATAATAATTGATAATCAATAAATTGTTATGATTTACAAAATGGATTATTTTTTTTTTGTCGACCAAATAATTATTAAATTATATCTATTTAATAATAGATTTCCATCGTATATTTGTACTTATAATTTAAGCATCGTTCCGTCATCTGCAGCAAAATATTATACGTTTTACATTAATTATTATATATTTGACATCGATAAGTCATAAGTGACGCCGTTGCCCATAATTTGCAACAATAAGATTACAGATTCGCAAAAAACGTTTAAAAAGCCTGTGAAATGTGAATTCGTAATGGTCCATGGATAGTTATTTCGGTTACTTGACCGTGGGCGATAATTACGTTTCCAACATGTTCTTCTTAGTGACGAACATTATCCGGACATATGTCTGTTCATACAACACGTTCAATGAAAACGGCCCGCAGAGGTTGGGCAAGGACAATAATTTATATTCGCGTGAATACGCATGTGGGTGGCTACTGGAGTACTGGCCACGCATTTGGTGCTATACGTTGGCAATCCGATGGGCGCCGGATTCAGTTACACAAACCATGACGTAGTGTACAGCACCACCTAACCTAACCAAGACGGTTGTGGGACAGGACATGCATGAATTCCAGAATCAGTTTTTCACGCTGTTCCCGACTATCGAAAATACGATGTATATACGTGACCAGCAAACGTACGCCGACAAGTTCGAGCTTCATCCATCAAACGAACCAAAAAGCAAAAGAACAGAACACGATCAACCTAAAAACTAAAATGTTTTAATACAATTTTTTTGTATTATGTGTTATTTAATATTATTAATATATAGACATATGGTCCAAAAATTATTTATTTATTATAATTTGTGGTGTATATCTAATTAATTAAATGGGAATAAAATCTTGTTAATGACCTACACATAACACATACATCATATTATACGAATAGGTTAGGTTATACCAACCTAGAATTTATATTTTATTTTATAAATTATTATTAACTATTTATATAAATTTTATGAAAACATATTAAACAATAATACATGTAGGTATAATGTACGCATAATTAATATAATACTACGTTAGTATTCATATTGAATTTATGATTTATATTATGAATACCTAGTCGAATAGGTAATATTGTCTATATCACATTAATCATTATTAAAAAAATAAAATCAATTAATTAACCGTGAAAAATTTCTATGCACCAATACGAATATTATTATATAATAATACAATATGTAGTTTTATATTATATATTTATAGGTATTGGTAATTATTGTACAAACTATACAATAATCAATTTTGGTTTAAAACTTTTTTAAATTTAAATTTTTTAAAAAAAAATTTATGAGTCCAATTAAATCTAAGTGGTCTCATAAAATAAACATATTATTAAATTGTCCATTTTGTATACCTATGCATGTTCATTTGTATTTATCATTTATATACCTACCTATATAATATTTAACTTATAATTACAAATATAGGTACCTATACAGATAAGAAAATGTTTAATTCTGACTATCTCTTCAAAACATATTATTATAATATACCTATAGTTCTTATTTTGTTGTAAAAATTAAAAGTATTTAATCTAATAATACAGGTACTAGGTAGGTACTATCGTATATGAAATTTTTATTATACTCTTATACTTATACATATAATTAATAATTACATCCTGGTTTGTTATATTCGAATTTCGAATACAGAAATATTAAATAATAAGAAAATTAGAAAACCCATAATACTAATTATGAGTACCTATAGTATTTTTACTACCAATTCGACTAGAAACTATCTAATACTAATACTGATATCACTAAGCATTTAAACCGTAAATAACTATTTCGATTTTGATTTTAGATATACGCCTTTACTTAATACTTGATTCATTTATATTTCCATTTTGACTAATTATCTAATTTGTTATTTTGAAAATTGTAATTTATACCAATTTTAGATCATATATGAAACAATATTTTTTAGGGTTTACCTACTATTTCAACATGCTTTAGAACCAGGACTGAAACCATATGGCGACTGGGAAAGTTATGTGCAAATGCCGGTCATGCTGTCCGCGCTGCATGTGGGCCAACAGCCCTTAAATAAACAAAGGACAGAAAACTATTCTAATTATAATATATTAGAATACCTTTGATAACCTAACCTAATCTATGCACTATGCACATTATTATTGTAAAAATATAATATAAATATTAATGATGTATTATAATTATTATAATTTGTTCCGTAATTTCTATATAGTATTTTTCTTCATAAACTGGTTAACCACAAAGTGAAAAAATTACACAACATAAAAATTGACCGTCCATAATTATGAAAAGCGACCATATGATGACTTATTTTATTATTTTACAAAGTGTCAAAATTTGGTTTATATTTCATGAAGTGGTTAACTTTTCATAAAATGAACAATTTCATAGAGTGGCTAAGACATATATATTATATAGTATACAAAGTGATCAAAATTACACGTTTTAAAAATGATGGAAATTGAAAACATATATTTAATTGACGTTATTTTTGTAAAATGAAATTTTAATCATTTTATATGTACTTATGATATATTTAAACTATATTATGATATAATATAAGCATTTTACAATATTTAATATATATACAAAACAACGACTCGAGAAGATATATAAAATATAATATTTACTATATATATAGGTACCTATATTCTATATATTATATCATGAAAAAATATTTTTTTAAAAACTAATTAAATTATCATTCGTATAGGTATAGATAACTGATAAAATAATATTTAATGTAATGTATGTGATAAGTATAATGGTATAAGTATAAATATACGTGTGTAAGGTAAGTAGATTGTAGACATATTATTATATTATATATAATAGACAATAATACCTACACAATAATTTGTTAAACAACTGACCGGCTGACTCATATGTCATATCTAAATACTGAAATATTATATTAATATACCCAATAATAATAATATAAACGAGTTATTTTTTTTTTATATTAATGTATTTATGTCCTACCTATTATATAGCTAACGGACCAAAAGTCATTGGATGACCTATTCGTTATCATTTATCTATAGATAAATATATAACATATTCGATGTTTGTACTTATATTGTTATTAAAAATTATGAGGATATTAAATTAGGTAATACAACTGTTATTTCTATTATCAACCATATTAATATATATAATATGCCGGCCGGCTTAGTATAAGTTTTCAGTCTGCTGTCGATTTCCATCGTGTAATCGAAAGCGTCGTCCCGTCATCGTACATAAAATTACATAATTTATGCTACGCAGGAATATAATATATAATTATAGAATTTATTTTCGCTGTTAATATTACGTCTTTTATATTACGTCTAATATACGTCTTGGCTATAAAATATATTCGCGATGCGTTTCACCACACAACCGTCATCGTTACCCTGGCTGATGCTAATGGTGCTGCAGATGACCATGATCGTCCAGTACGGCGAATCGCTGGTGACTGCAGCAAAAACGCCTTCGAAGGGCGGCAATGACGGGGCCTTGTATCTGACGCCAATGATTCGCGACGGTAAGATCAAAGAAGCGCGGCTCGCGAGCAAGGTGCAACCAGTGAAAGGGGCCATTGAGAGCTATTCCGGATACCTGACAGTGGATGAAAAACACGGTTCCAACATGTTCTTTTGGTTCTTCCCGGCGATGAACGGCGCTGCGGACGCTCCCGTTCTCTTGTGGTTACAGGGCGGTCCGGGCGCGTCCAGCCTGTACGGCTTGTTTGAAGAGCACGGCCCGTTTTCGGTGGCCAAGACCCATGGGCTCAAGCTGCGAAACCACACGTGGGTGTCCACTCATTCGGTACTGTACGTGGACAACCCGGTGGGCACCGGTTACAGTTTCACAAGTGATGACGCCGGATACAGCACCGACCAGGCTGCCGTAGGACTGAATATGTACGAAGCGTTGATCCAGTTCTTCACGCTGTTCTTCGAATACCGAAAGAACGATTTTTACGTGACCGGCGAGTCGTACGCCGGCAAGTACGTGCCAGCCGTGTCGTATGCCATTCATCTTAACAATCCCGGGGCACAAGTCAAAATCAACCTTAAAGGGCTGGCCATCGGCAACGGTCTGGTCGACCCCGTCAACCAAATGTTTTACAGCGAGTATTTGTATCAACACGGATTCGTCGACGGTAATTATAATATTATTATATAAATATTAATAATATAATCATTCTTTTTTAAATAAAAGTACCGTAAATAATAAATAATATAATAATTATATGGATTTAATTATTATAGGATAGTGCACTAATGCAATGCAATCTGAAAGAAATATAAGTTATAAGTAGTTAAAATAAACGTACTAGTGTTTAATATTATTAATATTATAATATGAAATATAATAAAATAAAATATTATGGCCTATATTATATTATAAGGCTATATATAAAGATTAATTATAATACATCCTAAATACTTGGAAAGCAAATTATAACATGAAAGCAATAATGACGCCATTTTTGTTTAATATAAAGATGTTTATATTAAAACGTAAAATACGATAAAAACTATTTAAATATATATTTAAATTATATTTATTTCACCGCGATTAAATTGTTTGATAGTTCCTATAAATAATATTATTATATTATAATATTATAAAATATAATGTATATAGAAGAACGATTCTAAACAAATGTCTCGTACGTTAAACGTTAAACTATCTATAGTACCATCTCAACAGTGACGTTTTGACATTTTGACGTTTGTCATGTAATTCATTTCCTTGAACGAGAAAAACTTCGAGAATATATTAAATTACTTTTCGTATTACAAATATTGTACAAAAAAATACATTTACAATTTACTAAGATTAAGTTTTTATATTCTTTTATAGTGTTATAAGTTATAACTATAAGTAAATATAACTATAAATAGGTATTATTCAATCGTTAAAAAAAGCATATTCTTCCTTCTTGATTAATATATTCTATTATAATATTATATTTTCATGAATCGCTGATCATAAATCATAATGTTGAGTAATAAGAATAACTTATTCTTTTCAAAATTCTTCAAAATTGTATCTCGAATGTGACACATATAGTACCTATTATGAACACCCAATATAATTTTCAAGTCTCTAAGTTCTAAATTGTCTGAGTTATCGTGAAATATTGAAATTGATTTCGTTGAAATTTCAATTTCTTTGTAAATGCTGTTTTTTCATCAATTTTTGGTCGTTTATCTTATCGCATAGGGTTAATTTTGAGAAATTCTAAAAATGATCAAAATAAAGTACAAACTACATCCACTTTCTAATCGGAAATATTTGCTATTCGTGAAAATCGGATCATTATTTCGTGTCGAAAAAGTGTCTTTAGTCATAAAAAAAAGACACATCATTGTAAAACTATAATACATTTTTGCTTTGCTCTAAATGATAAAATCTAAAATCTAAAATTATAATTATTAGAAAATGAATATTACAATAATTATAATTATTGTATTTTATTAAATCATAATGATCAATTAATTTAAACACTAAAACATTTCTATACCATATTTTGTAATATATGGTGTTAATAATTTTATTTATGTATTTACATTTATATATAAAAAAAAAAACAATTTCCACTGTTTAGTGAATCATTTGAACCTTGAACCTGTGTAGTTAATTGGACATATTATTTATTAAATGTTTTAATTGTCTATAATATTATATATATAATAACGATATTATTGATAATATGTTTTGATATAATTTAATATTATTATTTATCATTTCATAATAATTAATTTTCTTATTTTTTAGATTTTTTTCATAATTAAAAATAGATTTGATAATTAAACATAAATATGTATTTCTTACAATCTAACTCTCAAAGTCAAACATATTATAATTATAGATTTATTAATTAATATTAATTTTTTTTTTTATAAAAATAACATAATATTGTACAATATTATTTTTTATTTATTAACAAATAAATATATTAAATATTTATACTCGTATAATTTATATAATAAATTGCAATATAATTATTGTTGAACGATGTTCATTTTAAATTGTATTAAATATTAGAAATATTATAGTTAAATTTAATTAATTTGTTCCTTATAATATTATTTATTAGTAATTTTGTATTCATTACCATATCCTTATACAATACGTATTATCACAATAATTGACAAATCACTAATATTAAATCGTATATAAATATAGCAAATGTGATTATTGTAATATACGAGTGTATTTTACAGAATATAATGTAATAGGGTATGCTAAATTGCTTAGTAATCACTAATCGGCTATCGATATTTGAAACCATATATCTGCCACAATGATCTATATTATACTAGGTACTTGTACTTTCTCGTATACAATTTTTTTTTAATAATATAATCTCATTAATGTACGTATTAATGTATTATATTTTACATGTATACAGAACGATCAGAATATTCATATGTCATGTGCTACCTATTTGGAGTTATATAAAATAATGAAAATTTAAAAATATTAGCAATAATAGCAATTACATTAGAAACTAATGAAATTCTTACAATTTTTGTAACTTGATACATGAAAACTTAAAATTTCGTTTAATCTGTAAATACATTAAGTAGGTAATAAGTACCTTACCTTGTACGCCTAGGTACATCATAATATACCTATGTGTTATATTATAATATTAGTACGACACGTATAATTCATATAATTTTGTATTTTTGTATACTTACCCCTAAAATATAAGTAAAAGTCCAGATTAGGATTGTTTCATGTTTTTAATATTTGATTTTAGAATATTGATTTTATATTTTTATATTGACATTAGACTATCCAGTGGCGTATCTAGGATTTTTTCATGGGAGGATATAAAAATGTTTATATATACATAGAAATGTATATAAACACTTTATATTAATAAAAACAAGAAATAATTTATATTATTTATTTATTTTATTTATTTATTTCATAAACTTACGCCTTGCGGCAATTTTAATATAATAACAATTTGATGTAGGTATATAAATAGTTAAGGCATAAGAAAATTACAAATACAATTACAATATATATTATATATATGTGTATACAAAAATATTAAATTAAAAACTAAGGTCGGACTAAGAAAGGTTAAGGCGACGAAGCATTCGGTGGAGTGGATGATTGTGGCCATAAGTAGTGCGGTGGTGGGGTATAAGGAATAATGATTTATTTCTAGTAGAATAAGTAGGAACCCGAAAGGGGATGGATTATAATACAAAATTAATTTTTTTTAGAGGACCGTGCCATATAATATTATGTTACAAAAATATAATCATAAGCATAATATTGTGATGGAAATTATAAAAAAAAATTATTTATTTTACCACAGGTTAGGTTATGTCTACGGAAGGATATGACCCCCATGTCCTATTCGTAAATCAGCAATTGCGTCTCTGTAATATGTACAATATAATAATAATAAAAAACAATAATATATGTAATAAACTATTGAAATAATAATTATGTGCGTTCGATTTTTTAGAGGTTGGTAAGAGCAAGATCGAAGAGATGGAGAATAAGGCACACGATCATATAGTCGATGGCGATTACATGGCCGCGTTCCAGTGTTTCGACATGCTGCTCAACGGTGACATTTACCCATATCCCACGCTGTTCCAGAACGTAACCGGGTTTACATACTATTTCAACATGCTTTGGAACCAGGACCCGAAACCGTATGGTGACTGGGAAAGTTACGTGCAAATGCCGGGCATGAGGTCCGCGCTGCATGTGGGCCAACGGCCGCTAAATAACGGAACAAAGGTGGAATATCATCTGAGAAACGACATGATGCAGTCGGTGAGCTCGTGGTTGTCTGCGCTGTTGGACGATGGACATTACCGCGTGCTGTTGTATTCCGGACAGCTGGACATCATTGTGCCATATCGAGGCACGATGCGCATGGCCCAATCGCTCCAATGGTCGGGTGCGGAACAGTTCAAGAACGCCACGCGCACAGTTTGGCGAGTCCAACGACCACAAAACGAAGTTAACGATACCAATGGTACAATCGAAGATGTTGCCGGATACTCGACCACATTTGGTCCGCTGACCGTTGTATTGGTTAGGGATGCCGGCCACATGGTGCCGAGCGACCAGCCCATTTGGGGTCTCGACCTTATCAACAGATTCACGACTGCAAAACCTTTTTAATTGTAGTATATAAATATACTATATAGTATACATAATATACTTGTACTTTCGTTATATGCGTTTAAATAAGTTATTAAAAATAAAAATAAAAATAAAATATTAAATTGGTTAAAAAATGGTTATATTATTATGCATACAGTACAATATTGTAATAGGTAGGAGTAAAGAGTAACAATAAGTACTTAATTATACTTAATGGTAATCGTCAATATTATAATAATAGTACTATAATTTATTTAAAATCTTAAAAATTAATAAATAAAAGGAAAAATAAGTTGAATTATTATGTATCAGAATATCAAAAGACGACCTGTCAATATGACAATACGAAATGCAAAGATGATTTGAATATGAACAAAAAACACGCGTTTGTATAATTCTATATGAAATTATATGAATAAATAATATTTTACTTTATAACATACAAATTTATTTAATTAAAACATTAAATCTCTTATGCATCTTTACGTAATTATGCGCTATAACTAACTATTTTTAATATTTATTCTTTTCAAATAAAATTAATTATAATTTATAAAATGTATTGCATAATATAGTTTACTCTTTACTATATATTATAATAATTGATTTTAATTATTTATTTAGTTTCAAATAATACATTGATAAGGAACAGTATAAACAGTATATTATAATTATATTTAAACTATATAATATAATATTTATTGAGTATATAATGTAACTAATAATCATATTCGTATAATCTCCAATTAATTGGTTATTTTATTTATAATAATAAATTGATTTCTATTGAATATTCTTTTTAATTATCATAAATATTAATAGTCAATATTAGTTATTAGTTTATATACGTATGTACAAGATTAATGGTTGTATTTGTATAAATTAATAAATTATTATGCATTTATAGTTATAGATTATAGATATAGGTTAAAAATCAATTATATTATGTTCACCATGGTGATGGTCCACGTATTAGTATTATAATAATAAATCTTAAATAATACTAATAATAGTGTTAATATTTCTAAATTAGATGGGTATAAGGTATAACGTAGGTATAACAATAAGTTACTAAATGTCAAAAATCAAAATAAATATTACCTAATAATATATTATATTATATTGTACCTATAGTATAAATGGTGAAAAACCATGTTTAACAAGTAAAGTGTATAGCCAGAGTGATTCAATAATTTAGAATAGCAAAATTTTCTACTAATGTTATTATGAATACATTTCTTAATAAGCTTGTAAAATTATCGAAATTCGAAACATACGTGGACGTGTTGATTACTATGAAAAATGTTTAAATGTATAATTAACATTTCTTGATTGCAGTGAATAATAACACAGAATATAACAATAATAAGGCAGGTCGTAGGTAAATACGCAATTCAGTGTTTTGTACTTGGAAACAATCGAAATACTCGGTGTCCTAACTTCAGGGGCGATTCCAGAGACTTGGTTGAGGGGGTGCCAAGTCAAAATTTTGGGATAACTTTATAACAAAAAAACACAAATTTATACCACCAATCCACCATAATTATACGTAATCAGGGCCGGATTGGACAAATTCGGCCCACCGAGTTTTTGTAATTAACCGGCCCAATTATATATATATATATATACATATATATATATAATATTATTATATATATTATATATTAAACGGCCCAAAATTGTCGCGGCCCACCGAGTTTTACTCGGTAACTCGCCGGGCCAGTCCGGCCCTGTACGTAATAATGTAATTTTGTTTTTAACAGTACACAATTTTTTTAAATACGGTTCTGGGGGGGCGTGGTCCCTTGGCCCCCTCTGGAACCGCCCCTACCTAACTTATAATTTTCCATAGAATATTGAATTTCGTATTTAAAATTTTAATTAGATATTTAAATTTTAAATAAACACAATTATTATAATACATTTGATTAATGAATTAGGTATTTAAATAATACCACTGTAATAAATACTTGGTCTATCTCAGGCTCTTTGCTAATTCTATTGAAATAAATATAATTTGATATAAGTAGTTTACTATATTTATTATTTATATATAACATTAAACATAATTCATAATTTACCTATTTTTTATTGTTTTTTATTTTTTTTTTTTAAAAAAAAACTTGTATTTTTCTTGAGTTTATTCGTGCCTTTATTTTTGACCATTGTTTAAAGTTTGAACGTATACACATTACATACTATATAAATAACTCGAAACTTGAAGATCAAGGTCAATCAGTGGTGCTAAAGTTCTTAAAAACATGTAGGACATATTAACAAATTTAAAAACCTCATGGTAATTTAAACTTTTTTTTTTTACTCATTCTTGATAAATAATTAATAATATTAATTTTATAAATGGAATAACCTACGTAGGTTAGGGGGGGACTAAATTTTTTTTAAATTAATTAGATATAATAATTTGTCGTAACTTATAAATATAATATTAATTGTTTTAAAGTTAAAACATTTATATTTTTTTGAAAATTTCGGGGGTCTAGACCACCTTAGATATGGTCTTGTACAATATAGGCATTACCAATATACTGTACCATTCATCATTCATGTCATTTAAAATATTATGTATCAACTTAATACTTTGGAGATATTTTGAAAATAGTACCTAAACCAGAAGTCGGTACATCGTTAGTCGTGGCGTGCAGTCGTTATAGAAAATCCATTATTGGTTATCATAATATCATTTAATATTTATGTTTAGCGTTATTATTAAACATATTATTTTATTAATTCTAATCAAATGTCAATTGCATAATAAACAATTTTAATTGAAATTTAATTGATAAGCAATTAAATGAGTAATAATAAAATTGTAATATACCTAATAGTCTATTACCATTAAAATTACCATTAATATTATTATAATATATTATGGACTTATGATGGATTGTTGATAAATTGATGACGTCAATAATAAATTTATAGAAAAAATTGTATGTATTGTGGGTACAAAACAAACTACAAAACCACAAACACAAAGTACGTCTAAATTGTAAAATTATCACTTACAACTTATTCACTTATCAGTGAGCTTATCACTTGGCGTGGCACAACTTTTTTTATTATAGCGTTGGAAAAGCGCATTACGTGAAAGTGGAAAAACTGCCGTCGTCACGGCGTGTTGGCTGCTGAGGTAACTGGTAAAAGGTAAATGGTAAAGTGGTAACAGTAACTCGTAACGACTACCGGTTGCACATGGTGTTACCAATCCACATAAATATTACTATGGTGGGTTTTTTTTTTAGAGAAATAACGAAGATTATTATTATATTATGTCACTTGTGGCCACCGGAATATCATCATGGTTCACTGCGACTAAGAAAGTGGAAACCTGAAGCAGTGAAGTCTGAACCCGAGTTTCAGTGATCGTCACATTTTTATTATAGAAATCACGCCGCGCGATTTTTGATTCGGGGCCGATACAGTACACCAAAAATGATAAGGAATATTGAAAAATAATGATATAATCGAAAATTCATTGTTACCAACATAGAAAACAAAATTTCTTCACCTAAATAATAAAAATTATTAGATTGCTAACTAAAATTCTAACTACCTCCTTATCAATATAACTCTTATCAATATTATTTATTTTATACATTATACGATTTTTGTTATTATTTAATAATATTTTAATTTATATTATTAATTTAGATGAATTCAAATAGCATTTGTAATAATGATACTAACTATGACCATCCCTTTTTAGTTTTTTACTCACAAATATGCAATATATTAAAATCAATAGCAGAAAATTTAGTTACAGTTATTTGAATATTATTTGTACTCTGCCCATTTATTATTTAGTTCGCATATATTAGTAAGTATAAAGATATTTTATTTGTAATCAAGTAGTTTTTATACTTGTTATTTTCAGACTCATATATGTTTGTAGAGTAAATAATGATAAACTTCCATCGGCAATATCAAGACTGCGTAATACTTAAATACAGTAAAACAATGAAAATGAAATAAACCAAGATCCATTTGCAAGTATGATATTTATTTAATTTTTAATTTTAAACAATTCAATAATTATTATTAAATACAAGATAGAATAGTAGAATTATAGAATTTTCACTATGTGTTCTTATATATTTCTATAGTATTAATAAATATTATTTAGACGTTTAGTAAAGAAATCAAAAGCAACTAAATTATTGTTTCATATAATTTAGTTCTTTAAATAATAAGTAAATTTATAATAAAATATTAATAAAGGCAAATTTAATTTCAGATTCAAGAACCTTTGGCTTTACCTATGTTAAGCTTAACAGATAGGTACTAACAATCTATTTTGTGTTTCTGAATTGTTGCTGTACATCTTTAATATTTTTAGAAGAACAATATAAACTATTGCATATTTGAATTCAATATTAATATCGGATACAAGTAGTCATTCATTACAACAATTTTATAATCAAGTAAATATTTTTTTTTTTTTAATTTACATAAATATACTTAAATATTGAAATATTTTTTTATAATGAGAACACCTAAATTATTTGTTTTTGTTAGAGATAGATAGATATTTTAATTATAAAATAAATAATTGTTCAAAGTATATAAATTAGTTTTGAATAAATATTAATCATAATACATTATTATTCTTTGTATAGCTGTAATCCAACTTTTTAAAAATTAATTATTTAATTATTAATTCTTATTATTTTTTATTGGGAAATACGAGAATTTTTCAAATTTCTCAAAACATTAACATTAAATATTTATTCAAAAGAACAGGCATTAAATAAATTTGGGAAACTATTGGCATTCTAGTATATTAAGTTTTTATTGAAGGATAATTTTTATTATAATTAATGTATTTTTTTTTTTTTTTGTTATTAAATTATTATGTTTTTTTCAGATTCTCATTGGTAAAAATTGTTCAACAGCTGATATTTAATATATTATTATATAATATTAGTATATTTCACCACGTCAGTAGCCAAACTAAATATTATTATTGTTAAATGAATTTCATACGATTACTTCAAGCAACTATATACATTGTAATATTTAAAACAGAACCATATGTTAATAAAAAAATATGTTAAAACTATGCCGTCGTATATCTACTTTTTTTTTTTTTGTATTTAGAAATATTATAAAATATATGAGTTAATTATTTTTACATTTTATTATTGTAATTTTTACTCCATGTTAATTAAATTTTCTATTTTTCTAAAAAAATTAATTTTCTCAATATTTACCTCAACTTTATGTAAAATGAATCCAGAAATATTAATTTATACTAGAGTGTTTTAATTATAATAGATGTAGCTTTTTTACAAATTTTAATAATTTGATACATTTTCATAATGTAATTTCAGAATTTTAAGAACCACACAAACAGTAGACTTATAAACAAAATTATTGTCCTTTAAAATGTACTAATTTATTATACCATGTTCGTATAACACTTTTTCATTTTATTTTTTACAAAGATAATGGAATATTATATTATATTATATAAAATAGAAATAATACATTTAATTAACATAACAATGTGATCGTGTAAACGACTGACAGTGAAATTTAACCGATTCAAAAATATTTAGTTTATTAATAAATAAATTTAAAGTTTTAATTTGAATATTATGCTGTTTATTTCTTTATTTTAAACCCAAATTTCCATATACTCTAATATGTTTTTCAGTTTCAATACAAATAATTACATCCTTACTTATTAATAAACGACAAAAAATGAGAAAAATGTTTTTAATAACAATGATTTATTATTGGTGCCAAATATTATGAAATATTTGGTGTAATTTAATTTTTCAATTAGGTAATTAGTCGAAAAATCCACGACCATCCTCCCTGTGATTTTGGAGAGCCTCACTACAAAATCCCTTGATCGGTGGGTTTGTGTGGGGTGGGGGGCGTGGAAAATATGAAAAACAGTGCTATCATCACCAAATTCACAGGTTTGGTGTAGTTCGACACGTGGATCGTTTTAGGTTCTATGACGAAATGCGTTAGGACCTACGGTTAAGAAGAAACACGATATTAAACGCAAAAAACTTCGCGACGATTACGTGTTTACAAAAAAAAAAAAAAAACTTTTAATAACGGACCGATCTTTTTGAAACTTTCAGGATACCTTGTCTTCCGCGATAAAATGAGTTTTAATTCTTTGGTAAAGTCTCTAAGTATAACGGTTAAAGAGTTATTCGGATTAAAATTAGTTGGAATCGCACACCGCGATAATTCGAAATACCGTGGTAGAGTACTGTATATTGAGAGGACCTGCGAATTTTAGCTGAAAACTAATTTAAACTATTCCAGGTCGATTTAACTGCAGAACCGTTGAAGTTAGAGACTTTAACCATAGAGGCAAAACTCATTTTTTCAACCAAGACAAGTTATCTTGAAAGTTTCAAAAAGATCGGTTCATTTTAATTTTTGTTTTTTTTTTTTTTAAACACGTAATTGTCGTTTTTTTTTTTTTTGAATTTCTCGATTTTTCCGCTCAACCGTCACTCGTAGGGTAGGGACTTGTGCCATATAAATAAAGTCATTCCTCGTGAGCCTATTGAAAAGTCCTACGAGTTTGAAAGGGATTGCTTCGATATCCAGGACGCTATGACGCGGGACCTATAGATTTTTATGCCATAGTTTTTTATTAAATTTGTAGCGGGCGAACCGTTCGACGTAGAACGTTCAAATTTCGTATGATTTAGTTTCTAGGGACGTAGAATGACGTCCCTTTGGAATCAGGGTCCTAAGATTATTGGTTCGGGAGAAAAAATTTCTCAGAAACTAATAGTGATAGGGTCTTAAAAAGTCCGGGATCGTAAGCGGACGGTCCCAAAAACGGTTTTCGATAAGAAAGTCAAGTCCCGTAAGTCCCTTCGTTCCCTTCGTTTCGGCCGCCGAAAATTTTTTACGAAAAAATCTATGGGTTCCGCCTCGTCGCGTCCTGGATATTGAAGTTATCCATTTAAAACTCGCAGGACTTCTCAATGGGCTCATTAGGAACGACTTCAGTCATATGGTGCAAGTCCCTACGAGGGACGGTTGAGCGGCAAAATCGAGAAATAAAAAAAAAAAACGACAATTTATGTGTTCTATTCCAACTATTTCTAATCCGAATAACTCGATAACCGTTATACTTAGAGACTTTTACCATAGAAGCAAAACTCATTTTTTCGACGAAGACAATGTATCCTGAAAGTTTCAAAAAGATCGGTTCGTTATTAATAGTTTTTTTTTTCATTTTCTTCAATATGTTAGGTTAGGTTGATTATTAATCGATTACGATTAGACGATACTCGTCTAAACACGTGGACACTAATAACGCAAAATGTCTCTAGGTTTGCTCCGCCAGGGGCCAGATTATGATTAATAATTACTCTAGATGGCGTCGTTATGATACATATATTGCGATTGATACATATTGACCTTAAAAAATAAATAAATTAAAAAGTCTAATTGTTTACTTTTATAAAATCATTTTACATATTATTCATAAATTCTCAATAAATGATTTATTTTGAGTAGTTTATAAAAAAAACGGTAGTAATTACTAATAGTAGTTTTTAATAATTTTCCTTCTGCATCTCATCATTGGAAATTATTCACATATAACACACAAATTCTAAGTCATTCTTTATCATATGATCGGTAACTAAGGTATGTTATCATATCAACGCGATATGTTAACCTTAGTTTATAAGTGCTAGGTAGGAATCTCTATTTTTAAGTTATGTTTATGCTCGAATAATAATTTTTGTACAGCCTGCCTGACGGCGGGCCAAGATCACAATATTGAAGTACTCAGTGCAACAACCAGACAAGTCCACTTTTTAAAACTTTTCAGAAGATGAAATAAACATTTGTAAAGAGTAATAGTACTAATAGTGTTTTCATGATTTTTTAAATACATATAAATATTGCTTATATAATATATACATAAGTTACTTGATCACTTGGACATCATGCTTATACTTATGTTTAAGGTTAAAAAATATGGACTTACCTGTGTTCTTGGCCAAAATATTTTTTTTTTTTGCTAATTTTAATTTTTTTAGTGACTTTATAATTTAATTAAGTTAATAAAAGTTTATAATTAATTTATGCCAGTATACGTACATATTATTTGTTTTATTTAAATAAACTTTAACTGGTTTATAAAATCATATATAGTCATATATATAAGTCCGAACTTGTGTTATTCTACTGAAATTTTTAAACCAGACAAGTCCATTTCACTGTTTTCTCTAAATGTAATAAGTGCTCATTCTTGCACCAAAGTATGTAGAATTGTATGCTTTATTCAAAACTATCATAAAGTGATTTTCGAAAAGAAGTGGACTTATCTTGTTTCACTGAGGCCTTCAATTATGGTAAAAATTTAAAAATGGCCAATTTAGTCATATTTTGTATAATATTTTACAATGGTTTTATATTGTACAATTTTTTCTATTGAATGTCTAAACAATGTCTATTTTCAATGACAAATTGGTTTAATAACTACACTCCATCTCTTCATAGTTTACAAAAGTTAATTAATTTAAAAATATCCTTGATAATGGATATGTAATGGATAAAAAACAAATTTTAAAATTATTGCATTTAATGTATGAAATGTTTATTTACATGAACTAAATATCTATGGATAAGTTAAATTATAAAACGAAAAAATGACAACTTTAATAATTTATAAATTTATTTACATTTTTCACACATTTATAACAAATTAAAATAGAAATTAGTTAATTGTTGTTCCAACGAACCAAAAAATTACAATATTATTATAATATACATATTTTACATAATGGATAAATGTTAGTGTATACAAAAATTTACAATTTATCTATATCATTAATCTGATCTACATAAATCTGATTACAAATTATAAATATTATACTGTATAATAAATACTTGTTCCTAAAATATATGTTATTGAAATTTATAATATAATATTGTAGTATATTTTTATTAATTGTAATAAATAAAATAAAAATAACTTAAATAACAATAAATATTAAAATATAAAATAAATATCAAGTTTACAAAAATATGGTTAGGTTAGGTTAATAATAAAACAATTTTATTTATTTGTATAATAATCAAATGAAATAATTAAAACAAGTAACAAGATATACTACTTATATAAGCAAAGATTTCAATGACACTTAACCGAAGGATAGTTACCAACTAGGCCGTATGCAACTACAGAAAAATAAGATAGCTATACTGAATGCAAAACATAGACATAAATGAATGATCTATCTATAAATTTATTTGCAGATTAATATTAAAATATAATAAGAAGAAGAAGACGAATTAAAAAACAATATAGTCTTGGTATTGCCCAAGGAAGATATAACAGATGTAAAAGTACCATCAACCCCTGCGATGGTGCAAGACAAAAGAACATCCCTATATTTTACAATGGCATCTATATTAGCAAATACAACTCCGACAGTCTCGCCATCGGCAAATAATTGTTCTTGGAAAAATCTAAATAACAAATATATTACGTATTAATGATTGGTATAAAAAAAAGTATCATTTCTCTTTAAAACAATAATATAATTTTTATAATTTTACCTTGAAGATGGATGCTGCAGTGTTGATGAATACATTCTATTTTGTGGTAGTCTAAGCAATTGAATAAATTCTAAAATAGTGGTTGGATTAATTGGTCTACGACTACGACGCATTCTGTTGACACTGTGTCTCGATTGCTGGAATGTGTAGTTGTATGCGCCATCTGGGTTTCTAAAATAAATAAAAATATGTATTCAGCATTATGATTACTTACATTATGTATAGCTTATATTCAAAAAAGTATTTTACTTACTGGACTATTGAACTATTATATATTTGTCTGACTGAGTCAGATATTCTTGCAGGGTCTGTAGCAGCTAAACCAATTGTCCTTCTGAGATGTGCCATAGGGATGTCTGTATTTGGTGGTAAATGATTATGCCGATGAGTAATTGAAATTGCTGAATTATTCAGGTTAGTACTTATTTTTGCCAATGCCGGACAAAACTCTGATCTTCTATTTTTTTGATTTTCACATCTTAGATATCTTAATATTATAAAATAAAAGATTCCAATATATTTATTTATAATTTGACACCAACTAAATATTATAACAAATTATACTCACATTGTATTGTTGTTCATATTACACTTATGGTATCTATAACTCAAATTATCAAGGTAAATTAGTGATTTTAATCTCATACCAGGTACTGTTGTATACGTTGTTGCTTCTTCGATTAAATTTTGATTTTCTTCTGGAAATTACAAAAAGGTTTCATATATATATATATATATATATATAAATTCAAATCATTATAATTATAAAATTTAATAAATTATTTCATTAAAAATCCTATATCAGGTTGCATGAAAACAATTAAATAAAGTTTTGAATAAAATAATACATTTTTTATGTATATAAAAACTATAGGTAATTAAGTTATAACCAAAATTTATGAAATTAATAATTGTGAATTGTTTTTAATAATACATAAATATTAGGTAAATGTTAAGGTACTAATAAACATTAGATTTTATATAACTATCTAACACAAATCATACCAATAAATTAGATTGAGACATTGAGTATCTTTATATTATTTTAAGTTCAAGTTTTTTCATTTTACTGTAAATTTTCATGCAACCCAGCATAAAGGTAATTTAGTTGTGTATCTTGTACAGTAGTTGCCAGATAGATTGGCACGGAAGGCATGATTAAGGGAAACCAGAGGTTCTTTGCATTGATTTTTATAAATTTTTAATAGACCAGGGTGGCTGAAACCGGAAACTCACACCATAGCTTGTTTTGGATAAAATTACAGAAAAGTATTCCTGCCGCCATACTAATTTATCTGGCACGATTGTACTAATGTATGGGATTGCAGAGAAATAGTTTTTACATAGTACCTTCATAAATATGTTTTTATATTCTAACTAATTTACTAATTAAATATAAAATAATTGATACCAAGTAGGCAAATAACAATATTTATCTATTATAAGCACATAATATGTAGGTTAGTTGAGTGTACATGCCATAATAAAATACTATATAAATTGTCAAATAGTAATGATATAACAATTTTATTAAATAAATAAAAAAATATATTTTACCATTGTTCTCTTCTGGTATTTCATCTTCTAAGTCTTCAACTTCAACATTGTTCACTGCTACATTATTATTACATACATACATTGTTATTATAATTATTATTTTTATTACGATGGAATATTTTTCCTACTCTTGTTACTTAATACTTATAGAAGAAGTTAATATAGAAAAAATTAAATTGTTCCTTTTTTACATTTATTTTTATATATTATTAATGATAAGTTAATCACTTTTGTTTTTGTTAGTATGTTGGTAAAAACATTTTAAATAAGATTAAACTAATTTAGTAAGAATTTTAAAATAATAATTTACCATTGTTCTCTTCTTCCAACATCAAATTTAAATGCTCCAGATCTAATCCATTTTCTGGAACTATAAAATATTTTTTTTAGGTAAAGAAATAATTTATTTATTAAAATTTTAATTATACATTTCAAATTTGTATACTTAATTAGTAACTACCTTGTAAAATATAGTTGTGTTCATTTAAAATTTGAACGAGCACGTTCTCCATTCTATGTTTGGTAATAAGTAGGTGGTTAGTTTTGAAAAAAAAAAATGTTTTAATATAGCGCAATTAGTTTTGAAAAAAACTGTTTTAAATAATACTAATTGCAAAAAATCGTAAAAAGGCTGAAACATAAAAACACAAAAAAACAAAATGAATACACAATATTATATACAGATTATATAACATAATGTTACATGTACAAAAGCAGCACAAATATGAGGTTTATACTCAAATTAAAAAAAAAAAAAAAATATAGTTAGATAATATATAAAATATTAGACACAAATCATATAACAGTGGTCTTCAATCGGTGGGTCGGATTAGACAATTGTATGTTGTATTTATGTTTCATGGGTCGTAAAAAATGTATAGTAAAACACGTGGTTTGACGTCGAAAAGGTTGAAGGCCACTGTCATATAAAATGGCAAAACCAGTACAATATATGGTTTATACTCGAATAATATAATGTATAATGTACAAAACCAGTACAAATATGTGGTTTATACTAGAATAATATAATGTACGATGTATTGATGTACAAAAACAGTACAAACATGTGGTTTATACTCGAATAATATAATGTATGATGTACAAATCCAGTACAAACACGTGGTTTATACTAGAATAATATAATGTATGATGTACAAATATGTAGTTTATGCTAAAACAATTAAAATTATAAAATATAAAATATAATAATATAACAAAAGGATATATAAAGAGATATAGTAATGCAGCAACTTCAATCACGATAAAAACAGTTAAACATTTCATATTTTTAAATGAAATAATATAAACTAATAAATATATATAAATTTTAATGTAAATAGTACAGCACTTAAACATTGAAAACTTTTTTTAAAAAAAAAGAAAAGAATAGTGAATTAATATGAAATAATAAAATGAATAAATAGCTAATGAAATGAAATGAACGAAATGAACGAAATGAACGAAATGAACGAAATGAACGA
>JAIUCT010000007.1:9631311-9667509 GCA_021307375.1 Tetraneura akinire
AACGAAATGAACGAAATGAACGAAATGAACGAAATGAACGAAATGAATGAAATGAAAATGAAAGACGACTGATGAAAACGAATACGTTAATATAAATAATATTTCATTTCATAAAACCATTTAATTTGAAAAATAAAAGCTAACTACAATATAATTAAAACATAACTAATCAGTGTTTTAAATTATAAATCACAAAATTTCTTTTCCCGCTTTTTCAATAATTTTTATGTTGGTATGAACAGAAAATAAGAAATTTGATAATAATTTTCCTTATCATTTTTGGTGTACTGTATACATCCCTTTTGATTCACGCCAACACGATTACACCGGCTCGGTAGATTTCATGGCAGAAACGGCTGGTGGTCACGTGACACCGGTCGACCAATGACGGCATCCGACCCGGAATAATCGTGCTCTATACGTGGCACGCATGTAGAACTTACAGGAGAGGTGCGAGAGCGAGAGAGAGAGAGTGAGTGAGAAAAAGAGTAAATAAATAAAAAAAAAAAATAAAGAGAAATACCGATTACCGAGTCAACAAGACTGGAACCCGTGCTCCGCCATCTTATCCGATTATCGGTTAAATGTATACATATTATATTGTATAGTTACATTCATTCGTTTATAAATTATATTATTAGTATTAAATATATTTAATATTAGACACAGTAACGGCGTAGTAATTAATTTGTTTGTTACGATTTCCGTTGATTCATGTGATATTTATTTTTCTTCGTTCCGCTGACGCGCCCCGTTAATACGTTCGATCAACCGCTGCCGCTGCCAACGTTCTACCGTCATCATCTCGTTTTTCGTTGATCAACATTCGGCATCAAGTAAGTACTCGGAAAAACGGCGTACATCATCGCATTTGTTCGACGATTTCTATTTTTTCATACTTTTTCCCGGTCGTACCGTCGCGGCCACGGACAATAAATGCCCGCCCCCGCAGATCGTAGCCGGCTGCTACGTATGCGTTTCCTCCGCAGCTTTTACCGGTTAGTTTTGGCTCGGTTAAATTTGCAACGTGGGTTTTTCGTTTTTCTCGGAAGTGTATTGAGATCCGAAAAACATATTCTTCGTAGTCATTGTCATGAATGGAAACAAATCCACGAACTCGGTCTTTTTATAACTTTCAGTGCCTAATTCATTTGATATTATTTTCTTGCCAGCACTTAACTTTGATTTTTATTTCTAATGTGATGGCCTTTCTTAAAATGTTTGTTCTTGACTCAGCGTGTTATTGATTACAAAAGAAAGAAAATAAAGTAATTTTTACACTCTTACAAAATTCCTTTCCTGTGTTTGTATTAATAATTACAAATGAAAAATACATTTTGTATAAACTAAAAATGTTAAACGCTAATCAATATTGTAACCATAAATCACACAAATCTGAAGATCATAATTTGATGGCTATTATACCACCTACCTATTGTTTATATATCTATATTTTACCACTTCGTTATGTTCTTTAATTTAGTTTTTTGAAAAAAAAATGTCTCAAATGATTGTACAATTATTAAAACAATTTCTTTAACTATAACATTTTGTTTAAAATCTAATCATAACTATCATAATGCAAGCTATTTTATTTATATAATTAATTTTGATGTGCTTTATGATTAGGTACTTATCATTGTATATTTCATTACGTAATACATTTTATTATAGATAAATAATACATACACACACACACACACACACATATATATATAAATATAGGTTATTTTCTGAATTGTATTTGTTCTTTGTTGTAAATAAAATTAGGTAAACTCATTTTCATGATTTGTTTTATTGTTTTTTATCAACATACCTATTACCATTATAATTATGGGAAGTAGATCAGGTTTTTGATTAACTAGGTTAATTATTCAAAATTATTTTTATTATAGTAATCAAGTTAATTAATGTATATAATTAAGCAATAATTTTTTACTATTTTAGTAATATAAGTTATCTACTCCAATATTTCTATAGTATCTAAGTGATGATTAATCGTATGATAAGTAGAGTCTAAATTGTGTAAAAATTTTATTTTATTTTAGTATTTGATTTAACATATTTATTTGTCCAAATTATCTAATTTAATTGCATTATTTTTTTACCATATGGTAAAAATTATTGACATTAAATTATTTAAATTTAATATTACAATTATCTATTTTGTTTAATTAAAAACATAGGTTACCTAATCATTAATTCATTTATAATTACGTTTTATTGGATACCTACTTAATTATAGAAATAAAATTTTGCTAACTTATAATTTGAAATTAATGTAGGTAGGTACTTAATTTTTTTTAAAATAATTATAATTAATACCTATAAATTTATTATTTATTTAATAAAAAATAATTTCCTTAATTATACATGCAATATTTAATAATATATAGGTAATAGATAGAATTAATTATTAATACTATGTTAAATTATTTTCAGAATGGGAAATGTTTTTGCAAATTTGTTCAAAAATTTATTTGGCAAAAAAGAGATGAGAATACTTATGGTAGGCTTGGACGCAGCTGGTAAAACAACAATTTTATATAAATTGAAATTAGGCGAAATTGTTACAACTATACCAACTATTGGTAAGATTTAATATTTTTTATAATCCACATAATACAATACTTTAATAAATATTTTATAGGATTTAATGTGGAAACTGTTGAGTACAAAAATATAAGTTTCACAGTGTGGGATGTTGGTGGACAGGATAAAATCCGACCACTTTGGAGGCATTATTTCCAAAACACACAGGCACGTTATTTATTTAATATCTATTGATATATCATAATATATTTTAATTTAATTTTATGCGCAAATAAATTTCTCATTAATCAAAAACTAGATAGGTTTGTAGAGTGTAGACTCTGAACTAAGTTTAATTTAGCTTTTCAAGAAGTTTACAGTTTCTTTATTTTAAAATAATTATGTATCTGAAATAATTTTTATTTTATTATAAAATTATATTATATTATAATAATATAAAGATTAATAGGTATACCCTAAGATATAAATTACATTCATTAAATGTATTATAGGAAATTAGGAAGATAATACAATTATGTTCATTATAACAGCTTAATAAATTTTTTTTTCAATTTCGCTTTTTTTAAAAAATATATAGGTATAGAATTATATAAAATATAACTTTCTATTTTAAATAAAACATTATGCATAATATTTTTTATATTTACTATATTATAAATTAATAAAATAAATATATCTTGTAAAACTGTATACTAAAATATTCTATGATTTTTTTTTTTTTTTTTTTGCATCGTACAGGGTTTGATTTTCGTAGTAGACAGTAATGATAAAGAACGTATATTTGAAGCTAAAGAAGAATTAATGAGAATGCTTGGTGAAGACGAGCTTAGAGACGCAGTATTGTTGATATTCGCTAATAAACAAGTAAATATTTATATAGAGACTAATGTAAAAAAAGTATAATATCTAACTTATATGTACTTATATTATTTTAGGATTTGCCTAATGCCATGAATGCGTCAGAAATTACAGATAAATTAAGCTTGCATACGCTACGTAATCGTAACTGGTATATTCAAGCAACGTGCGCTACTAGCGGCGATGGTCTATATGAAGGTCTTGATTGGCTATCAAATCAATTGAAAAATGCCAACCGTTAACTGACTTCAGACATTATTATTCTTATAAATATTTAAATTGAAAAAAAAAACTTTATTTGTAATTTGTGAAAACAAACTTAAGTATATATAACAGACTAAAGACATTTTACTAGCCAGTAAAATTAATATTGTCAAACATGTTCATATAATTAAATAACTATTATACTACTATAATAAATTTATGTTTTATCAAGTTAAATGATCAAAACTATTTATAAAACAGTTTGACAACTATTAATTTTCATAAAAAAATTTAATTAAAAAAAAATATATTTATGAATATATAATTCTATTGTATCTTTCCTCTTAAGCAAATTATTTTATAACTGTATTTCATCAACATTTTTGTAATGCAAAGAAAAAGTAATTGTTATGTTGATTTCCACAGATATTTTTTAGCTTTATTTTGAAAATTTTATTTTTAGCTTAAACACTTTTTAGTTTATACATTTTTTATATATATATATATTTATATATAAAAGTTATATACCCAAACCCGCTATATAAAATTAAATATGTATAATTTTTTTCTTTATAAGTTATACAAAGCTGATTTTTTTGTAAATAAAATTTACTATTTATATTACTATTTAAAGTTAAAACAACTCGTTTGAATTTGTTTTTCAACCATTATTATTTGCCCTATCTATTTGATTTTAAACTTATTATAACTTGTTTAAGTTATACAAAGGAGAAAAATTATAGTAAATATAAATATAAAACATTTATTTTGAGATTTAAATCTGATATTTAGCGAAACATAAGTGTGATTTTTATTATTTAACACAACATTCCATTGTCAATAATAGTCATTCAAAAGGTTGGAAACAATTTTTATTTTAAATATTCAAACTGTTGTTCGAGGTTATTTTAATTTATTTGATTTAAGAGTTGATGAAAGTTTCATGGTGTAACCTAACCAAAAAGAGTGAAAATCTAGACCTACTCATAATATTTGTAATAAAATAATTGATAAGCTATTATTATAAATTTGTTTTACTATAAATGAATTTGTTTATGGTTATTACTTATTGTATTAATCTTAATTTTGTGAAAGTGGAAAAAAAAAATCATGATATTTATGTATTTCTTATATAAATTTTTAAATAAATGTAAATATCCTTTTTTATTATTATTGGATCGTTTAATTTGACAACAACCAAATACTAAACAGTAATATTTTGTAACAAGTATATTTTTATACTACCTTGTATAAAATATAAATATTACGTAGTACACGCTAAAAAAGTTAATTGAAGTTAGTTTCAATCCTATCGATAATTTTTACTTATATTTACTTTCAACTATCGTGTAATATTAGATACAGTATAATTTAAAATACGTATTTGTACATGGATGTTTATATAAATTGTATTTTATTTAATATTTTGTGGCGCAGAAAAAATAATCGTGAAATAGATTATAATATAAAACTTATTTCCAAAGCTTTTTAATAGACATATTCTTTTCGGAGTCTTTTTGCATAACTTTAGCAACAGCCATTTCAAAATCGTCTTGTGTAACATGAACGCGTCTCTCACGTAATGCGTACATACCAGCTTCTGTACATACACCCTATAAACAAAAAATTAATTTACAATATTGTCATATTGTATGCAATATAACCACATTACCTTAACTTCAGCTCCAGAAGCCCCAGGCATAAGTTCTGCAATTTTCTTTAAATTTATACCTCTTGTCAAGTTCATTTTTCTTGAATGAATACGCAAAATGTCCCAACGAGCTTCTTCATTTGGTGGCGGGAACTCAATTTTTCGGTCAATACGTCCGGGTCTTAATAAAGCCGTATCCAAAATATCAATACGATTAGTTGCCATTATAACCTAAAATAAAATATATGTAATGTTTTACATGATAGTTTCATTTCATCTATTAATCAAACCTTTATATTCTTGGTTGCTTCAAAACCATCGAGTTGATTAAGTAACTCCAACATTGTTCTTTGTACTTCAGAATCACCACCACTGCCAGATTCAATTCGTGATGAACCAATAGAATCAATTTCATCCATAAAAATAATGCTGGGTGCGTGTTCTCTACAATAATGTATTCAAAAAGTTTAACAAAAGGAGACTATTATAAAAAAAATAAACAATTATTAATATACCTTGCCATGACGAAGAGTTCTCTGACCATTCTTGAACCTTCACCAATAAACTTCTGAACAAGTTCAGAACCAGAAACTCTAATAAAAGTGCACTCTGTATGATGAGCAACAGCTCTAGCCAATAACGTTTTACCTATTCAAAATAAAATAAATGTAACACATGTTGTAAAAATTATTGTATTATATATACCAGTTCCAGGTGGTCCATATAACAGTACACCTTTAGGTTGGGCAATTCCAAGAGCATCAAACAATTCAGGATGTTTTACTGGCAATTCAATAACTTCTTTAATTTCTTTAATTTGAGTATCTAGTCCACCTACCATTTCATAAGTAGAATCTGGTACTTTTTCAACCATCATAAGAGATACTAAAGGATCCACCTAATATAAAAATAAAATGAATAAATATATTTATGACTTAACTTAAAAATTATTATTTACCTTATTAGGTAGAATTTTATGTAAAGTATAACTTTCATTGCGCAATGCAACACGACAATTTGGTGTAACATCATTGATATCAATATTCTTGTCAATATCCACAACAAATTTACCTTCTGGATGTACTTTTACGAGTACTTTTTTTTTGTCCATAGGTTTCACTACTTCACCAACATAAGATCCTTGTTCTTGAAGCAATTGCAATTCTTCTCTTAATAATCTCACTAGAAATAAAATTTAATCATATAATTACAAAAAGAAAGAACTTAAACTAAAGAATTTAATATTTTGTTATTGGAAATAATATAATATTTGTCCGTTTGGATCATGACAAATGTATGCAATAATGAATAATGCACATTCGATAACACATGTATCTACCAAGTTGAATAGTGACAATATTTGTAAAACATGCAATAACAAAGTATAATATATTCCAATAATAGAAATCTACTGGAATAAATTTCTGTGATTTTCAATAATTTTGTATAAAAAACTAATGCTGGTATCAACAATTTGTGAACAAGAATCAAATCATTTGTCAAATATCGAAAAGCAAGTTAAAACATAAATTAATTTGAATGTTGAAGACGAACTTGAGTGTGGACTTACATTAATATTTTTGATATGAGTAACAAAATTTAACAAAATATTTCCTTTATATTAAGTGAATAAATTACAATACAAAAATTTGAATATTTATAATTAATCCAATACCTTTAGCATTAAGTTCATTTCTCTGAGCTTGTAAACGCCTGAGATTCATACTTTTCTCTGCTACAACCAATAACAATTCTTCAATTTTGGTTGTGTAGTATGATTTAAAACCATCTCCTCTAGAACCAATACTTTGGTCCACCTCCATAAACTAAATGGTTAAAAAAATATATAAATTATAATTAAATATTATTAGGACATCTAATGTTATATATATATTTTTTTTTTAAAAAAAGAAAATGACTTTAGTTTGGATTATTACAATCTATACAAGTGTACAATAAGTAATAATTATGATAAAAGTGAAAACCAAGAATTAATACATGGATAACATGGTAAGAAATCTCACATTAGAGACACCTAGTGACTTTACATTAACATTTACAATTTATACAATTTTTAAATCTTGGCACCAGTTCCATTTTAGTCATCTTGTTGGGTTACCGGGTAATTAGCTATGTGAACACCCAAAAAAATTTTCAGGACTCTATCTTAAAAAAATTGCCCGAATTATCGAGAAATATAGAAATTGAATTCGTCAAAATTTCATTTTTCGTGAAAAATGCTGTTTTTTCATCATTTTTTCGAAGTTTTTTCTACAGCTTATAGTCAATTTTGAGAAATTCGAAAAATGACCTAAATAAAGTACCTACCAACTAGATCCACTTTTCTACCGGAAACATACCCTATTCATGATAATCGGAGTATTATTTCGGGTAGTAAAAATGTCTTTGCTTCGATCAGAATCTAAATTGAATAATTAATAATAAAGTATTCTCAAATATTTCAAATTATTGAATAATATAATTTTTTTCTTTTAACTTTTTTAAAAAAAAACAATTTACAAATTAAAAAAAAATCCAATAAAATGTATATTATTTTTGAAAATTACATGATGATATTATGGATTTATTTATATCACATATCTACAAAAATATTTTGCACTTAATTAATTATATTATGATATGTAGTAGAGCCATTTTTATTATCTAATTAATAGTAAAAACTGACAATAATAAATCTGTCAAAATATTCAAAATTTTCAAGAAGTCATTATTAGTACGTATGGGTTTTTATAGTGATACGTATCGCAGAAAAAACCTATATGACGTATTGATATGTCATTAGTAAATTTGATGTTCAATGAGAGCGTTACAACATTCTGTTTGTTTCTTTCTATTTTCAAGCACATACCAATGTACCACTATCAGAAAACAAGTTCGTATCACCATAATGAAATTATATCCCAATATGTATCACAAATGGTACCTCTTTGACTTACCGAAAACTTCTTGAACGTTAGAGTTTGTTTTCTCTACATATCAATATATACTATTTTCCTCCTTGAAAATCTTTAATTAATTACCACTATACTTAGGCTCTAATGTTTTATTATTACGTGTAAGTTTTTTTTCTTTTTGTAATTCATTGTTATTTATTATTTTTGCAATTTAAAGTTCAATAAATATAATGGTGGTGGAAAAAAAATCTTAGTCAATTGAGTAAGTGATCATGAAAACATTCGATAATTCGGATGAATCGATAACACGGACTTTAAACAGTACATATATAAAATATATAAATATACAACATTTAATTTAAATTATGACCAAAAATGTAATTATAATTTACTGTGCAACAAATTAATATTATTATTATATTATGTTTTTAGTGTCTCATATGTATTAACTATTAAGTCAAATTTTCTTACTTCAGGAGGATTTGGCGACATGATTGCAAATTGGATTTATAAAAACAAACTTAAAACTCACAGAAAATATTTAAAAACTCAATATTTAACTACGAGCTACGAAATACGAATCGGTGAATCACTAAGACAAGCCACAAGCATACACTTGCAAATATAAAATAACTATAACAATAACACTATACAAAATTGCAAATGATAAAATAAAAATACATTGTTCTCAATAATTATTAATTTTTCATCAAAATTTACTTGTAATGGTTTGCTATCAGTTTATTCACGTTTATCATTATCATTATAAATATTGATGGAGTTAATCTTTTTTCCATGAATTTTTCCATTCATTACTTACCGCGTAATTTGTAAATCTAAAAAGTCTGTGCAATAATAATTTTTAGATTCTGAGCGTAGCGAAGAATGTATTGGTTTTACAATGATGAGTTTCTTGTTTTTTTTTTTTTTAAGTATGAAGACACTTTTACTACCCGAAATAATGCTCCGATTATAACGAACAGCATACGTTTCCGGTAGCAAAGTGGATGTAGTTGGTACTTTATTTAGGTCATTTTTCGATTTTCTCTAAATTCACCCTAAGCGGTAGAAAAAACGACCAAAAAATAACGAAAAAACGGCATTTTTCAAATTTCAACGAATTCGATTTCAATATTTCACGATAACTCGGCCGATTTTGAAGTTAGAGACTTGAAAATTTTTTGGGAGTTCATATAGGTACTGTAGGTACTATGTATATGTAATAAAATTTTGGAACCGTTACGTTCATTTTTCTACAAAATATAGGACTTTGAATATTTCGTAAAATTCTCGTTTTTTTATATATAATGTTTGATAAAATTAGCGATATTTGGTATTAAGGTCGGAAAATTTTACTGAAGTATATTTATATATTACTTAATATTAATTCAAAATATTAGAAAAATCCATAGTCTCAATTTTTTTTATAGCTGTTTAAAGTTGATATTTTAATTTTTTTGTTTTTATGACTGAAGACACTTGTACCATAGAATAAAGACTTGTACTACCCGAAATAATGGTCTCATTTTCACGAATAGCGTATGTTTCTGGTAGGAAAGTGAATGTTCTTGTGTTCTTGGTACTTTATTTAGGCCATTTTTAGAATTTCTCAAAATTGATCCTATGCGTTAGAAAATACGATGAAAAAATGACGAAAAACGGCAATATATTAATCAATACCTACATTATCTGACTGAACTTCGCTCAGAATCGTTTTTTCGAATGCAATGGTTTAACATTGCATTTAAATTATAATTATAATTAAATACTATGATATGCAAACCTATATACCTGAGGCAGGAGTATCAGATCGTCTTTTTAATTTATACATTCATACTATTATCGTTTATTCATTCATGGACTCATAGTTAATGGTTAATCATTATAATTTCTTTTTACATTAATTTTTCACAATATAATACTTATTTCATATTATTAAAGATCATAATTTAATAAATTTAAACCATTTTTAGTTGCGTCATTTTTCCTGAATATTAAAAATAAATATTCAATGAGCGTGGCAAATCACGAATTAAAGTGGAATATAATAATTTCAGATGAAGTCTATTATATTGTCTGTGCCATCGCCATCATACCGACTCATTCTATAATTGTTTTGTTTTTACTAATTAGTAATTATTAATTAATAATATTATATAATAGTATATTGGAAAAATGTAATATGTTCGTCTTGGCCAATTTTTATTTATTATTTGTTTGTTACCTAGCCCTAGGTACTCATTAATTATTAAAAAATTGGAATATCGTATATTTTAATATTATGTTAATTAATTATAATAGTTAATACCTAGCATTTAATTGTAAGTTAATAGTAATAAATAATAGATTATAAATATGTATTGTATTACAAGCATATATAATAAATAATTGTGTAATAATAAATTAATAAATATTAAATAATTAATAATCAATGACACAACTTGATAACATGAGGTCCATGTGAAAATTTTCAAAGTGGGATCCCCTATCTAAAAAAATATTAAACATTTCTTGAAATTAATACAAATTAATAAGTATATTATTTCTTGTACAATAAATGAAATTAAGTTGTGTTAATATTTTAGATTTATAATTATGACATTCTATTCATAGGTGTAATAAAGATTGTTAAGAAACATATTATAATATAAAAGACAATTGTTATTATTTATAGTTTATTATGTATGTGTCATTTGATGAACATTGTCCTAGACATATGGTACAAGTATTATACATAAATGTTATATGTTAGAATTATTATTTAATATACATAGGAATTAATCAGTAACTTGTAACCAATGTGTACAATAATATAAATTAGAAAAAAAAAATTGTAAAAAAATATACCTATAAAATAATCTATATATTATAAATTTAAGTCAAATATTAAGTTTATAGTATTAAGGATGACAGATTTCAAAATAAAAAATACTGGATAAAACATTATACACCAGAGAACACACAAATTTAACTTTTGCAACATTATTTATATTTTATATCAAAATTATTTTAAAAATATCACAAATATTTTATTTGGTAAATGTTGAAGGCATAATTAAGGAACATTTTTTTTTTTTTTATAAACATCAGTCAGTTAGTGGTTAAAAATGTGAAAACACATTTTAAATATTATATACAACTAAATAAGTATTAAACAATGATGTATTATGGCTTATGGGTACTCTTATGATGGGACATATGAAACAAGAATTTTGAAATAAGACACATTCTTATATTTCATCAGTTACTGGAACACCGGGAAACTGTTACGAATCACGGGACCTTCTGGATGTCCTTTACGAGTACTTTACAAGTATTTTTGTCCATAAGTTTCACTACTTCACCAACAACACATCCTTGTTCTTGAAGTAATTGCAATTCTTTTTTTACTAATCTCACTAGAAATAAAATTTAATTATATAATTACAAAAAGAAAGAACTAAAACTAAAGAATTTAATATTTTGTTATTGGAAATAATATATTTGTCAGTCTTAGATTATGACATATGCATGCAATAATGAATGATGCGCATTCGATAACACATGTATCTACCAAGTTGAACAGAGACAATATTTGTAAAACATGCAATAACAAAGTATATACTCCATTATTCCAATAACAGAAATCTACTGGAATAGATTTCTATGCGATTTTCAATAATTTTGTATAAAAAACAAATGCTGGTATCAACATTTGTGAACAAGAATCAAATCATTTGTCAAATATCAAAAAGCAAGTTGAAACATAAATTAATATGAATTTGAAGACTAAACTTAAGTGTGGACATGCATTAATATTTTTGATATGACATATGAGTAACAACATTTAACAAAATATTTAATTTATATTAAGTGAATAAATTACAATACAAAAATTTGAATATTTATAATTAATCCAATACCTTTAGCAATAAGTTCATTTTTCTGAGCTTGTAAACGCCTGACATTCATATTTTTCTCTGCTACAACCAATGACAACTCTTCAATTATGGTTGTGTAATATGATAAACCATCTTCTCTAGAACCAATACTTTGGTCCACCTCCATAAACTAAATGGTTAAATAAATATATTAATTATAATTAAATATTATTAGAACATCTAATGTTATAGTTATATCTACTTAAATACGGCTTTATCAAAATTTGGTTATAACTAAAATATGTAATTCAGTTGATTTGTAAATTGTTGCTAATTACTAATTAGTAATTATGTATATTAATATGACTTGATTTATACAGAACTTAAAACCGATGAAAGTTAAAGTAATTAAAATATTATAACATATAACAGAATAACCATTAAAAAAATAAAAAATTAATAAAAAAGTATTCTCAAATATTTTAAATTATTGAATTTTCAAATTTTTTTCTTTTAACTTTTTTAAAAGAACAATTTATCTACAATTAAAAAAAAAACCATTAAATGTAAATTTTTGAAAATTACATGGTGATATTATGGATTTATTTTTATCACATATCTACAAAGATATTTCGCACTTAATTAATTATATTATGATATATAGTAGAGCCATTTTTATTATCTACTATTAATACTAAAAACTGACAATAATAAGTCTGTCATTAAAAAATATTCAAGATTTTAAGAAGTCTTTATTAGAACGTATCGGTTTTTATAGTGTTACGTATCAAGGAAAAAACCTAAACGACTTATTGATATTATGTCCTTAGTAAATTTGATGTTCAATGAGAGCGTTATAACATTATGTTTACATTTCATTCCATTTTCAAGCATGTATCAATGTACCACTATTAGACAAGTCTGTACCACCATACTGAAATTAAACAGGGCCGGATTAAGGTATTTGCCGCTTGTAGGCTAAGATAATTTTGCCGCCTTACGAGGCGGCAAAATTATATTTAACTGTGAGCTATTGAAATTGTTACTTCCAAATTCTATAATTTTTATTTGTTTGTATTGTTATAATTTTTTTTAAATTAATATATTAATATATTATCCCTATAATATAAAAGTAGTAATATTTACAACTACTGCAAGTTTTTTGCCGCTCCTTTCAAATTTGCCGCCGTAGGCCGGTGGCCTATACAGCCTAAGCGGTAATACGCCACTGAAATTAAATCCCAATATGAATAGATATGTATCACAAATGTACCGCTATGACTTACAAAAAACTTCTTGAACATTAGAGTTTGTTTTCTGTACTTATCAATATTTACTATTTTCCTCCTTGAAAATCTTAAATTAATTACCACTATACTTAGGCTCTAATGTTCTATTATTACGTGAAAGTTTTTTTTTTTTTTTGTAATTCATTATGTTATTTATTATTTTTGCAATTTAAAGTTCAATAAATATAATGGTGGTGGAAAAAAATCTTAGTCAATTGAGTAAGTGATCATGAAAACATTCGATAATTCGGATGAATCGATAACACGGACTTTAAACAGTACATATATAAAATATATAAATATACAACATTTAATTTAAATTATGACCAAAAATGTAATTATAATTTATTGTGCATTAAATTAATATTATTATTATATTATGTTTTTAATGTCTCATATGTATTAGGTAACTATTAAGTCAAATTTTCTTACTTCAGGAGGATTTGGCGTCATGATTGCAAATTGGATTTATAAAAACAAACTTAAAACTCACAGAAAATATTTAAAAACTCAATATTTAACTACGAGCTACGAAATACGAATCGGTGAATCACTAAGCCAAGCATACACTCGCAGTGTCGCAGTCGCAAATATAAAATAAAAATAACTTAACGATAACTCGTCAACTCGATAACACTATACAAAATTGCAAATGATAAAATAAAAATACATTGTTCTCAATAATTATTAACTTTTCATCAAAATTTACTTGTAATGGTTTGCTATCAGTTTATTCACGTTTATCATTATCATTATAAATATTGATGGAGTAAATCATTTTTCCATGAATTTTTCCATTCATTATTTACCGCGTAATTTGTAAATCTAAAAGGTTTATCTGTGCAATAATAATTTTTTAATTTATACATTCATATTCATACTATTATCGTTTATTCATTCATGGACTTATGGTTAATGGTTAATCATTATAATTTCTTTTTACATTAATTTTTTTACAATATAATACGTATTTCATATTATTAAAGATCATAATTTAATAAATTTAAACCATTTTTCGTTGCGTCATTTTTCCTGAATATTAAAAATAAATATTCAAAATATTTTTTATATTTTTTTATTCGTATCAATATTCAAAAAGCGTGGCAAATCACGAATTAAAGTGGAATATAATAATTTCAGATGAAGTCTAGTATATTGTCTGTGCCATCGTTATCATACCGACTCATTCTATAATTGTTTAGTTTTTACTAATTAGTAATTGTTAATTAATAATATTATATAATAGTATATTGGAAAAATGTAATATGTTCATCTTGGCCAATTGTTATTAATTATTTGTTTGTTACCTAGCCCTAGGTACTCATTAATTTTTAGAAAATTGGAATATCGTATATTTTAATATTATGTTAATTAATTATAATAGTTAATACTTAGCATTTAATTGTAAGTTAATAGTAATAAATAATAGATTATAAATATGTATTGTATTACAAGCATATATAAAAATAATTGTTTAATAATAAATTAATAAATATTAAATAAGTAATAATCAATGACACACAACTTGATAACATGAGGCCCATGTGAAAATTTTCAAAGTGGCATCCCCTATTTAAAAAATATTAAACATTTCTTGAATTAATACAAATTAATAAGTATATTATTTTCTGTACAATAAATGAAATTAAGTTGTGTGATTTATTAATTTTTTAGATTTATGATTTTGACATTATATTCATAGGTGTAATAAAGATTGTTAAGAAACATATTATAATATAAAAGACTATTATTATTTATAGTTTATTATGTATATGTCATTTGAATATTTGATGTACATTGTCCTAGACATTAGGTACAAGTATTTTACATAATATGTTATACAATATACATTAGAAATATTATTTAATATAGGTACATAGGAATTAGTCAGTAACTTGTAACCATTGTTGAGCAATAATATAAATTAGAAAAAAAAATTGTAAAAAATATACCTACCTATAAAATAATCTATATATTATAAATTTAAGTCAAATATTAAGTTTATAGTATTAAGGATGACAGATTTCAAAATAAAAAATACTGGATAAAGCATTATACACCAGAGAACACACAAATTTAACTTTTGCAATATTATTTATATTTTATATTAAAATTAAAATCATACTTATATAGATTATTTAAATTTTAAAATAATCACATTTATTTTATTTGGTAAATGTTTAAGCTCCAAGGCATAATTAAGGAACATTTTTTTTTACTGACATCAGTCAGTCAGTGGTTAAAAAATGTTTTAGTCTTGACATTTGAAAACACATTTTGAATATTATATACAACTAAATAAGTATATTGTATAAAACAATGATGTATAATGGCTTATGGCCTATGGGTACTCTTATGATGGGACATACGAAACAAAAATTTCGAAATAAGACACTTTCTTAAATTTCATCAGTTACCTACTGGAACACCGGGAAACTGTTACGAATCACGGGACGTATAGCATCCCTAATGGTATTTGCAATTTTGCATAAGTATCTTGGGGAAAAAATGGTGGCTCTAAATTGCACAATAATTAAGAGTTAAGACTTAACATTCCCAAATACCAACACCTGTAAATTTCGCCACTGATAATAAATAATAATGCCATAATGGTTTAATATCAACATTATTTTAATTTACAGTTGTCTCGAATTTTCATGGAGTAGAGTGTTTTTGTTCAAAGTGGGCCATGGGCTAAAAAAAAAAAAAAATTATAATAGCAACGTACATAGTGATAAAGTGAAATCTGGAAGACTCAAAAAGTCAAAACTATTTTTTTATTGTTCTACGTATATTCTACTTACCAATTTGAAATTACAAAAAAAAATAATATTTTATATGCGTATAATATTTTCCATTTTCAAATATGGACACTTACGAAAGTATATTATTGGTAAAAAGTGAAGTTTTTGTTTTTAAAATACCTCCAAGAACCACCAATAGAGGATACAAGTGAATATAAATTTAATGTTTAATCAAACATTTTTTAATGTTATCGTATAGGATTAATTATTTTATTGTTCTGTTACAAATTTACGTTCGTTTTTGTACATATTGATATAAATATTTTTATCTATTATGAATTATGTTAACATTTCTGTTGTTTATATAATAGGGCGGCTGATTGGAATCTATCCGAACCAACATGGACAGGTCGTATGAGAATTGTGAGTGTAGGTGATGCATGTACCCTTAAACTTGAAGATCGTACCAATGGTGAACTATTTGCCAAATGTCCTATTGATCAGTACCCAGGTGTGGCCATTGAATCTGTTTCTGACTCGTCACGATACTTTGTCATACGCATCCAAGATGAAAATGGTATAATTTTATTTAGGTACTCAATTTTTTTTATAACTAATTTTATAATATTGTATTTTTACTAGGTCGTGCTGCGTTCATAGGTCTTGGATTTGGAGATCGTTCAGATAGTTTTGATTTAAATGTTGCCTTACAAGATCATTTTAAGAGAATTAAAGTTTGTGAAGAAATTGCTAAGGAAAAGAATGAACCTAAACAGGAATTAGACCTAAAATTTAAGGAAGGTGAAACAATTAAAATTAACATGAAAATTACTGTAAGTTATAATATTAACATGACTTATATTAATTATATTATCATGTTATATAATACTTAATTTTATTTTCAGAAAAAGGATGGTAGCGAAGGAACTAATAAGCAAGCTAAACCTCGACCGGTATCTACAGGTAGTGGAGGGCTGTTGCCACCTCCTCCTAGTACTGGTTTGAAAACAATTCCAGCACCACCTTCACAAACATCATCTCCATCACATCAATCTACAAATTCAAATAATTGGGGTGAATTTACTTCAGCAAATAATACTTCCCAATCAGGTGGAAGTTCTAATCCTAATTGGGTACAATTTTAAAACCAACATATTAGGCCAGGTAACCAAATATTTGATTTTATTATTATTAATAATTATTATTATTATTATTATTATTATTATTATTATTATTATTATTATTATTATTATTATTAATATTATACACTAAACTTTTTTGTTATTTTATGATTGATTTCTTTATTTATTATTATTATTTTTATTACATGTTTATGTTTCTGATTATTCAAAAATATTGTCTTAAATTATGTGTTAATACCTAATTCATTAACAAATTTCATTATTTAGTTAATTTACAACCTATATTTTGTTTTTACTATTATATAATATGCAATTTATTATCATATTATACATATAAATGGTATAGATAGTGAATATATAAATATTAAATCAATATTTTGTTTTCTTACAATGTAAAAATACAGAAAAATAAATATAGTTTATTCCAATGTTTAATAAAACTAATATTTATTATTAACTATTAATATTACATAATTTATTATCAACCATTTTAATACTACAATAATTTCTCTATTTAATGAAGGAAATTAGCCAGTATTATAAACATACTGTAATAGTATTATTTATAACAAAAACAGTATTTTAAATTTAAATTTTCATAATTATTTAATATATTGACACTATACAATAATTACCAATAGTCATGTCATGGTCTAGGGAAAATTGTATTAGTTTACTTTTAGGAATTGTAAAATAAAAATTAATCATAATTTATTTATAATATTTTAGTTATGTATAAAGATATACATATATTTATATATACAATTTTTTCTTATTGCAAAAATTTATTGAATTATAATTAGTAATTATCTTCCAAATAAATACTGTATTATTGTTGGTTTTTTAATTAAGTACCATTTATATTTATATTTTAGAGTAATATAAAACGTATGGATTAAAATATATATTATGTCTTATGAAATATGAGGAAAGTTAATGTTTGTTACTGAAATAGTTATGGAACAAAATCAATTAAACTCATAGGCGCCCATAGACGAAATTTCAAGAGGGGCAAAAACATTCTCTAAATGTACCTACGTTTATTATAATATGTATTATTTAGGTATCTTATAAATTTATAATGATAAAAAATAGTTGAATTATGTTCAATTCATAAATAATCATAAGTAATTGTTCAATACAATGATAATCGTGTCTCAATTTTTATACTTATAGAAGTTTAAAATTTTCAAAATTACAAGTATTTTATTTTCTTAAGAAGAGCCAAATGCCTCAACTTGCCCCCCTACCCATGGGCGCCCATGATTATACTTGGATCACATTAAAAAAGAATCACAGCAGCAAACAATTTTTATCCGAGATGGTCAGTTTTTGACAGTTTTTCATGATTACAATTTCCCCTATTAAATAAAATAATATGTTTGAGTCTTTACAAAATATCGTGTATAACTGGAGGGCTCAAGTTCAATAGGAATAATGTATTTCCAATTATCTATATGCATTAACTGTTGATTTGAAATTAATGTGTTACTTTCTTCATTGATGTTAAACTTATCTACGAGAGTAGCATATCTATACCTAAGACCTAACCCATTATGTTGAAGTCAACCACTGAGGTATTTTTTTTAATGTGAATCGAGTATAGATACATACATGTTTCCAATGTTTATTAATACAATTTTTATTATTACACAAGTAGTAATATTAATTATTGTAATTAAATTATCAGAATTTTGTTATACCATTATACTTAAATTTTTTATATACATAGTTAATAAAGAATGCTAAGACTTAACAATTTAAAAATGTTTATCATAAACGCACATAATTACCTATAATATGATTTGATGTTATTTTTATTAAATTATTTAATTGTTAATGTGAAATTTTCTCACTTTGAAATATTTTACTGCTATTTATTTAATTTAGAATAATTTAATTAAATATGATAAATTTTATTATATAAAACATATATAGTTGAAAAAAAATGTATTTAACTAAAAAAAGATATTTGTTATGAGTATATTATTTCATTGTCAATCTGTTATTCACATAATATGTAATTTATATTCTTAATTAGTAAATTTTTTAAATCTTAATTTGTAAGTATTATACATAATATTATATATTTATTATTATTACCTATCTCATTAAGTATAGTATGAACTTAATTATTTAAAATCAATACATTGTATAATCATACTAACTAAATGTATAATCAGATACCTACTATTTAAAATTTATCATTTGTAAGTTTATTATAATTGAATATTTTTAGATAATTGTTATTAACTATATAATTAATCAAAAATGTATATTAAAACTATCTTAATAATTTATAGCTAAATATGTATAATATTTAATGTGTACACTAATATATATTATAGTTATTAATAATTTTTGTAAAAATTGATAGTCTCCTTCAGGTGAAATAGTGTATCTTATTTATATGATATGTAATAAAAATAAACCATTCCACTTGTAAAGTTTTTTTCATTTTTTTATTTATTATTTTAATTTTAAATCTTTATATAATTGTTATTATTAATAACTGAGAGAAAAAAATGTCCTTTTATAATAATTAAAACCTAAAAAATACTGCAAATTGTAAGAAATGTTGATTTTTATCTTAATCTTTATATATTTTATTAAACTATAATAAATTTAAATCTATACATTTTATTATTTATTATAGCTTGAAAATCATTTAATTTTAGGAATTTTAAGCAATATTATAAAATTTTTTTCTAATTATCATTATATTGATAGTTTGACACATATATTAATAAATATACATATAACAAATAAATAAAATTGGGTATATTATATTTTATTGCGTACATTAATTTAATATTAATATGTAAATAATATTTATTTTTAAATCGTAAAGCTGTTTTTATTTTGCGATTATAAATCATACTGACACATAGTGAAATAATTTTGTACCAAAAGTTTTGTTTTTATACATTATAAAATTACATTGAAATAATAAATAGTATACCTACCTAAATATTAAATTGTTTTTTTATTAAAATTAAATAAATAACCATGAAATTACATTATATTTATAATAATTATAAAAATAAATTTATGTTATACTAAAAAAAATATTATCTAGTCGAAAAAACAATAACTTTTATAAATATAAGCTTTTATATTATAGAGGTACCTATATTCAAACATTGGTGGATTGTAGACAAATAAAAATAGCTATAAATTTGATGGTTAGGTTATTTATTGGATACCTATGCATTAGGTATTATTTTTAAGCTTAATATAAACAATAAATATATTTACAAATTGACATTACATTGTATTAATAATTAAACATTTAAAAATAATGTTATAGTTATATCTAATATCTATATCATAACATAATACATTTTAAGTTGAAACGTTAAACTTTACAATACTATAAGTCTATAGCAGTGTATAAATTTGATAAAGAAATTGCATAATTTTTTGTTCTTATTTATATTAAAAAAAAATATATAAATTTATTACTCGTATGTAAAATTTCATTATATTTTTTCTTATACAAAATGTATCAATGGCTTAGTCAGAAAAATATTATGGTTCAGGTTGTAAATTTTAACTCTAAAAAAAATGAGTACCTAATATTGGTAAATTTTATGGGTATTACCAAAATGAGAGGGGTTAGAATCCCTACCATTCTGTCTACGCCACTGAAATGTATATTACTCGAAGAAAAAATTTTTTTTTTTGTGTAATTGACTGAGGGGTAGGTACTAGTGGTTATGCCTATTTATTTTTTAAATAGTAGCTACTGGAAGAATTAATAATATACATATAACACATTTAACCTTGGGCTGCTTTGAGTTCACCAAGGCCTCCACATAGATTTCGGAGGATTTTCACCGACATGTGTAGAATGGTTGTGTGATGGTCTAGTGGTGTTGGTGGTATGGTTGTTAGTGTTGTTAGTGTTGTTAGTGGTGTTGTTGGATTCTTCTTCGTCGTCCTCGGGCTCGGACGAGTCGTTCGAACAATATCGTCGTGGCACTTTCAACTGTTGCGTGCGCGCTTCCAAGTGTTCAATCATTCGCTGGCCGGTCTGTTGTAGCCCTTTGTCCGTCCACTGTTCGGCCAACAGATCCTGGAGTTGTTCTACGCACTGTTTGTACCCGGCCAAGTACATTTGTCCCAGGTTTGGCGTCGGCGGCATGACACTCCGTTTTAAGTATTTTACTGTCATTTCGAGTATGTCGGCCTTTTCCAGTTTGTTTACTCTGCATGTAATGTCTTGTCCGGCCTGTAAGATGCAATAATTCCATTATATTATAAACGTATCATAATATGTAGGCCAAAGGGTTAGCTTTAAGGAGATGAAAAAAAAAATCAATAAAAGAAACTTTTATTGCTTGAAAAAGTAGTTGAGACTTGAGCATAAAAAAATCTAAGACGTATTCAAAAATACGTAAAAAAAAAACGTTTACCTATACACCTTTTTTGAATAATTATACAAATAGCTTTAAATTTTAGTCGATTCAAATTTTTATTAATATAAGATATAAGTATATAACATATTATATAAGATATTATTTCGATAAATTCGGCGAGTGAATCATAGACTCGTAGGTCTTAACCAGTGGCGTGGTGACGGTATACTTTTGATGCCCAGGCGTCATGATATTTTTGGTAGGGTGGGTGTCTTAATCTTTGATAAATTATAGGTAGGTACATAATTACATATTTTATTGTATTATAAAATTTGAACTTATTATTTAATTATTATTATTAAGTAGGTACTAGGTACCTAATAGTATTTAATAGTAGATATAAATTGGTTATTTCAATGTTAGTTAAATTTTTAGCCCTTTAAAATTAAATTAAGAACGATAGGTATTTAAGTGAAAAGGGTGGGTACTAAAAAAATTATATTGTGCATCACGTCTTATAAATGTTCATCACGCCACTGGTCTTAACATTATTATATAGTTTTTCTGCAGGTGGTTATATAAATAGGTACATTAAAAAAAGTATAGCGTGATGGTTTTAAAAATAAATATAATATTTTAAGTTTAAGTTGAGAATCGCGAATTTTTCACAATACTACACATAGTACGAATATATTATATAATATTAATTATTTTTAGTTATTTATATGGTTATCCATTGACGTTTAAGGTATAGCCTAATTTTAACGTGGTTAATTATATATAGGTATAAGCATAATATTTTAGTTAAATTTAATTTATAATCTAAAGTTTAGGCATGTCTTTATTATGTGATCGGAGTTTTTGATAATTTAATTTTGAATAAGTGCAAACTCAAGAACTTACGAATTAATAATGTACTTAAAAATATGTAGGTATTTATAATCTTAATACAAATACTTATCTCAAATTTTATAAAATCGAGTACCTATTAAGTGCATACATCATAATTATTATATTACATGTCCAACATTAGAATATTAAAGTATATATTTGTGTTTTTGTAGTAGGTATATTGTATATAATATTAAATGTGATAATAAATTTATTTGTTAAACTCGTTTGGTTAAAAAATATTACGTATATTAATATTTGCTTACGAGTTTTTCAGCTTCCACTACGATACGTTTAAGTTCATCTAAACTTAGGTTGATTCTTGCTCGTCGTTTTCTCTCCATCAAAGGCTTTCGTATCTGTTGAAAATGTTTAAGAAAATTGTCAAAATTAATAAAATCACAGCTCAGAGAACCGTCTAGGTAACCGTCAGACAGTCGATTTAAATTTAAAGAAGTTAATTACAGTAAGATATAACCTAAACAAAAATCTATAGGCAAAAATGATATAAAAACGAAACGAGCTTAGCTTACCTTTCTGGGCACTGCGAATCTTACGGTTTTCTTGTTACACGTTGAAGATGAAATTTCATTCATATCGTTGATGTTAATATCCGAGTTCTGGCACATTTTATTTGCCTGTAATATATGTACGGGGAAAAAATAAATATCGTATAATGTAATATTATAAATAGTATTATACGATTCGCGAGACGTGCGGAATCTTTGAATGAAATATAAAAGCTTAAACTATGTTTTCGATTGGTCTCGAATTACACGAAAAAATCCGAGGAAAATCTTTCGAAATTTTTAAAATGTATCCCATAGGTATAGGTACGATATATTACATTTACTTATTATTATGTTATTAAGTAATACGGTATTTAGATAATTCAACTTACGAAAAAAATAACGTTCCACCTCGTGACGCTCGTAAAATAAAAAAAAAAAACTACTTTATTTTTGGCGTAAAATATAAATATAATATAATATACGCATACACTCGCGGATAAATCGTTTCGAAATTTTTTGAAAAAAAACCCCTTCGATTCGTATAGTTCAATTTTTTTTCTCTAAATAATATTCGTAATTTCAAAATTTTAAGACGACGAGTATCGGCCACACGTCACTGTCAGTCGGATGCACGAACGAGTACTGACTGCCCTGAAACATATATTATAATATTGCGGTGACCGATCGACCGACCCTTAAGAAATACCACCGTCTTCGGTTGTAGTCCACTCCAAACTGTTCGATATACATGTGTACACGAATAAACGTGCGTGTGACATTGAAAGAAAGAAAAAAAAACGGTCGTCTTGTTCGCGGTTTCCCTCTTTTTTTCTTCTTCTTCTTCTCTCTCCCCTAAGATTTTGTCGAACATCGCAGGTCGCGGTGGTGGTAACAAGAACCACGGTATTGGTCCGATTCGGGTAGGTAGTCCAGAGATTATTCGTATTATGTTATATGTTATACCTATATATAATATATATATTACAGTTTACAGGTATTACGGTCGTGGGGGTGGTGGTTTATTAACGCGTATGTGTGTGTTGGTGGTGGAATTATTGTGGAAAGAAGACCGTTCGTCGGTTTGTTCGAAAAAAAAAAAAACACCTACACGTTGATACCTGCATATATTATATTAATAAACCTTTATATGTAGCATATTCTACGAGATGACAATGGACAAACGATTTTTACAGGTCGTTTTTTTATTTGTTTTTTTTTATGTGTATAATACGTATATTATTACATTATAATAATACAATTTCAAAAGCCATTTCGAAATAAAAATACATTACGAAATGAAAGTCGAGAATTTGATCATTTTATTATACGATTTGTACGTATTGAACTTAGGTATAATAATATTATATACAAAATACGACACATTAAAATATTTTTAGGATGATCTTTGAAGGACGCGATGTAATTAATAAATCACTAGATAATATTATTCGGTATTATGTAATATGTTTATTGGGTTGTACATTAATTAATATGTCATTGTTTTTGGAATCGTCATTTTTTTGGCTGTATTAAAAATATGCAGATTATATTCATTATAGATTAATTTGTTATCGGTATGTAGCTGATACAGTATAATTACTTACGATATTAGAAAATCGAAAGTCGTAATTATTGTTAAACATAAACTTAATCTATATTATTATATTTATACGAAATCTGTGGGAAATAAATATTATAAAATATACAATAATATATTAAAATAATAATCGATTATCTATGCGTCGAAGTTAAAAGTGTCGTTTCTTTAATTTTTCGAACGAATGGATATAAAATTTCATTTCGTTATATTTTTAAAATGTAGGTATTTACATTTTTAATTTGTATTATATTATACGTGTCGTGTTTGGTTTTAAACGTCGAAATAAATTGTGTATTTTTTTAAACAAATATGAAAAAAACTTTTCGACTGGCCCCTAAACAAACATTTATAATACATATGTATATATTTATTATAATTTATAATAATATTATATTGTTATCAACCCGTTCAAGTTCGTCGTTTTGATTTACATATTACATATAGATATTATAATATGCTTTTTATATACGTCTTTTTTTATTGTTATATTATAATATTATCCTTATTTACGGGCGTAACGTATAATGTATGTATAATAAATATATAATATAGTATATATAAAATAAATTATTCCTTCGTCCTTTTTCTACTTATTTAATAATTTAGTTATTTTACCAAGTTTTAGTTAATATCGTAGTTTCTCCTCAGAATCTATTGGATTTACAATGATGTGCCTTTTTTTTTTTTTTTTTTTTTTGTTTAAAGCGCGAATTAAAGCAATATAAATGGTCTGATTATTACGAATATGTTATGTTTCGCCAATAAAGTATATTACACCTAGTTGGTACTTTATTCAGGTCATTTTTTGAATTTCCAAATTTATTGAATTTTTTTTTCGTGGTTGGGGGAGTTCTGTGGTTAAAACTAAAAAACAAATTGTGCGGATAACGTCAAATTTAAAATTGCAATGCAAATTGCAAGTAACAACTTTGTACGCTCGCTCTGCTTCTATATACCTACGTAGGATAAATTTACAAATTATGTACCTATTTGGTCGTGACAAATAAAATCAGTAGAATAATAATAATACATTAATCTCTCGCTTATTGTGTTTTTTGCGTATTCGAACGCACGCCTACTCCAACCGTTACCACCGTTCATCAAACCCCAATTAAGCCTGGTAAAATTATATACCTAATGTAATAATATAGTTGAAAAAATTTCCAACGACGATTGGAGAATGTTATTGTTCGTTTTTTTAAATTTTCATTTTCGAAATGATTTCCTCGGGTTTATTCTTTTTTCCGAGGACATTTCACACAAATTTTGATCTCGACTTCTAAGTCTCCGACGAGCAAACGAGCACCATCTGCAGACACGTACATTTCTGCAATTTCTGAATTCTTCCGATGCTTCAAATCACGTATGGTGTCGTATATAACCCGATGAACTGCTTGTATTCGCGGTGAATTGTATACCGTAAATATCTAGGAGATCGTTGTTTGGTAAAGATTCCAAGGTATACAATTCCATCGTCTAAAGTTCGTCGTTGATAATGTTATCAATCGCCAATAGTTCTAACCGTTCAACGTGCCATATTTAATTTATATTTATTTCTGTTCGCGTTCATAGCGATAAAAGTAATAAATAATACAGTAAAAATTATAAAAGTTATCTATACATGCGAGTATATCGAAAGCACATATAGCTTAATATTATGGTAATTAGACAAATATTATGTCTGGTCGAAAAAGCGTCTTCATACAAACTACGAATAAAAATAAAATAATAAAGCATCACACATGAATGTAAAACCGTTCGCTTCGTTCAGGATCTAAATGATACGTACCTACGTTTAATATTTAAATGTTTGAATATGAAAAGTAATTTTTCTTTATATAAATATTATTATGAATTGTATTTTTACTATATTTCTTCTTTTTTTTTTTTTTTTGTACCCTACACCCTCGGACACATTTCTCGCTGTCATAAATAAACGGCACTCGGTATTGTAGATATATATTGTTATATAATAATATATCCGTCGGATTTGACATGATACCAGTTTTTTTTTCTATAAAATTATAATATCCTTAATCGACGACGATTTTTTCTTTTTTAATTTATTTCCATATATCGTTTGACACCGCATAGTCGTGAGACGACGGTAATTTTCATAAGCCTTTTTGTTGTATATTACGTACAAATATATATGCCTACCTTAATATAGTATACCATAACCATGTATCATATAAGAAGTATTTGTCATCGTAATATATACATAAATACATAATAAATTTACGTATATTTTTATGGGCACAGGAGATAGCAGGACATATGGTGTAAAATTAAGTTATCTTAATTCAACAAACCGCTAACCAATAACCAGTAAACAGGATATAATAATAAATAGGTATATATATATAAAAAAAAAATGAATATGACATTAAATACGTTTGTAATATTTAATTTTTTTTTTCTTTTATTATACATATATACCATAAAACTCTGAACAGGATATAGGATATATTGTATAGATTATGGGGTTAAGGTACATCGAAAATTCATTTTTTTTTTTATTTTCGAAGACTGATACGCATTCATTGCCATGTCTATTGTCTACATTATAAATTTATAATATACAGATTACAGGTATAGTAAATATTATATAATACCTAATAAATAATATTATACAATTTTTTATTTTTACAATATGTTCTAGATTTTGTAATGATGTGTGTCTAATTGTTTTGTTTTTTTGTATGAAGACACTTTTTCGATTTGAAAAAATTATCCGATTTTCATAAATAGCAAATGTTTCCGATTGGAAAGTGGATTATGTAGTTGATACTTTGATTTCGAATTTCTTAAAATTGACCCTATGCGATAGGAAAACGCAAAAAAAATGATGAAAAATGGCAATTTTCACGAAAACTGAAATTTCGACAAATTCGATTTCAATATTTTATGATAACTCAGGTAATTTTGAACTTAGAGACTTGAAAATTTTATTGGGTGTAATTTTGGCGGTAACGCGAATAAATAACCCCGGAAAAAATAACCCCGGAATTTTAAACCCGGAAAAAATAACCCTGGAAAAAATAACCCCCGGAAAAAATAACCCCAGAAATACATTTTTATTATTTATACTACTTCAGTACTTTTTAATATTTATAATTAACATAAAATAACAAATTGTGCATTGTAATAATTTAATAAACGAAATTTTCATATAGTATTATGTAGTTTGTATAGATAATTATTATTATTATATGAAATAATAATATACAAAATAAATAAATACCTACGCTCAAAAAAGAAAGATAAAAAATATATAATATATATATAAAACCTTATATTTTATTATCATGGTTATTTTTTCCGGCGTTATTTATTAGGGGATTCAATTTTGGTACCGTTAATTGCATTCATTCCGGTACACGCGTTATATTTTTATAAATATTTATAACATACAGACTTTTACAATAATAATATAGAATGTGTTACATGTTACTCGTTTTCAGACAACAAATAAAATATTATTATTTTATATAACTTATTTTATACACCCTTAAAACTGAATCGAATCCACCGGAATGATGAATTATAAAAAAAATATATAGTTTTCCTTATGAGTACGTTGTTATAATTACTGAATATCGATTACAAACATAGTACGTATTATTTCATTATTATTTTTTTTTATAGTATTATATGAAAAGTTATAAATTCGTTTTAAAAAACGCTGTTAAAATAGTATAGTATAGATTCGCAGATGAATATTCATATAAATATATTATAATAATTTATATACGATATATAAATTTTAAAACGATGATTTATCATTTAATATATATAGGAATTAGGAATGATATTTGTAGAAAACTGGATAGACTGGATATAACTGGAAGCGAGAACATAATAATATAAGGTCTGTATAATACGGTAAAAAACAAATATTATTATTATTTATTAGCACACGAATACACGAGGGGTTGATTTTCATTGTTTTTCGGATGAAATTCGACGTGACCTACTTTTATAATATACAGATATATATTATATTTTTCCAACTATAGGCATATAATGTTTAATGATTTCCATCATTTGGTTTGTATAATATTTATTATATAGCTTTCTCTTAGATATGATTCATATCACGATGACGTGTACAGGAATACGGAAAGTATTGCGTGTAGCAGTAATTGTTATTAACGATTTAAAGAAAACTGAAGAGCTGAAAAATAAAAGTATCGAGGATACGCGACAAGTGGCGCGAAAAAAAAAGGAGGAAACGAGAGACGAGATTAGGACACGAGGGTTGTTTCTTTTTTTTTTTTCACAAATCAAAGCCGGACAACCGAACAAAAGACTCGCGGGGATGAAGAGGTGATTATTTTCTTATACATCTTCGTTATATTAAGATATAATACGTTAAGTACTATATTATGTCTTAAATATATACACGTGTCAGTCACGGCGCACATTCACGTGCTTCCCGCTGGTTTTACTTTTAAATTTAATACGATATTATCAACGTAGCGCATTTATAATATACTCTCCTACGATTGTACTCCTTACAATTGATCGTGGGATTTTTTTTAATTTTATAATAATATGACAAAAATTCGTAATATAATTACAATTTACTGTATAAAACGTTATATCTATAAAACTCGTTAGAGGATAAAAAGATCTTTTTCGCGCTATTCGTTCCGATCGTTTTACATAATAGTCCGGTATACGCGGACACTCGCATTGTTCTAATGTCGAAATGAACGTATTATTATAATATTACCGAATATGAATTTTTGCGATCCGTTAAAAAACGAATCTCTCGCGACGTACGTATCGTATTTTTTTTTTTTACTTTGTATTATTTCGGTAGGCGTTACCGTAATTTTATATACTATATAATATAATATAACGTACCTACTGAAAACGAAATACTACCCATTATGATAACGCGTAGATATACAAGTACGATTAACGGTCGATTTATCTTTTTTTTTTTTCCCCCTATCTATTTTCACCGCGTGTATACGTTATAGTATATCATTTACTATTACTATATACAAGAGTATAAAAACGCGTGTTTTTATTATTATTACTATAAATATATATATATTTATTATACATAGGTATAGTATATGAAATCGGAACCTGTTTCGGAATACGAAAATCTTGAAGGGTCTCGCGCGCGGGAGAGCATCAGCACGCATCACAGAGAGAAAACCGTGAATGAAACGGCCGGAAATGCCGATGCCATTCATTATTATATCGCTGTGCCGGGCGGTCCACCGCAACCCATATAATATTATAATATACAGTGAATTCTCTGCGGATCCTTTTATTTTTTTTTTTTTTTGCCTTGTTCACCTGCTTTTTTTTTTCCTTTCGGATGTGTTCCGAACGTATTTTATATACCTAGGTATATAATTTATATATAAATGACGCACACTCCAAAAACTCGCGACCTTATATATAATACAGTGCTGGTATGCGTATATCGCATTTATCGACTTTACACGTGTGCGTGTGTGTATATTATGTTCTATTTTACGCACTCGTATTGTATTGTTGTCGACCATATTATAATAAATTATACCATGTCCTGTCAATAAACGATACGTCCTGGACGATTTTTATTATAATATTGTGTATAGCCAATATATACCTCGTATTACAATGTACCTATTTAAATATAACATAATAGATAAGTATTATTTTGTAAAACGTAAAATTCGATACACTGTTTTTATAGAAACACAATTTTATTTTTTACCTCCGAGTCCAAAAACACAATGACCAAGATTGTATACGAGTAGAGGTATATCATCATTATAATAATAATGAGAGACGGATTAAGAGAAAACGCTCACCTCTCACCTATTGGCAATTATTTTTCCCGCACCCCAGTACTCGATACACAATGTGTACATTTTTGTAGGTTTCTGTCCCTCACACATCAACCATAACAATCTTATTTTATAAATAATTGTGTGTATTTTCTAGATATTTTAAGAAGAAGATCTTTTTTATATACCCAACGTATAGTTTTATCACAATGTTGTACTCTTATAATTAAATATGAAATATATACTATATGAGTTGAAATATTATCAATAAGTTTTACCCATATACGTTTCGGAAATCTGACGAAATTATACAACGATAACAATATATGATGTATAGTAAAAGTAATTCTTATCATATTATATAAAATATTATATGGATCAATAAGACTATTGTATATTTATTATAGAATACCTATAGTTTAAGTTCATAATAAATTTCAAAATTAAATTCAAAGACAACCGATTATCTAGCATTATTTTTTTTCAAAATTATTATATACTTAAAAGAAACATTATATATTTTGTAAACTTTAGGTTGATTAAATAATAACGGTTTACCACGTACGTCTAAAAGCTTGTTGATGTCTTATACACAACACATATATTATTTCTTACCTCTAACAGAGGCTAACTATATTGAACTTATTTAATCGATGTGTGTCCATTAAAATTTTTTCAGAACATATTGTGTTGTTGCTGTAGTTATAAAATATATTGTAATTTTTCAAAAAAATGCAAAAAAACAAATCGTAAAAAATTGTAATTAAAAACATTTTGAAAAATCTAGAAAATTGTCTGTATAATACATTGTCTATACGTTATCGACACCAATTTTTTTTTTATCGATTTCCCCAAAGAATATGTATTTATGGAATTCCGAATGTAATCAAAATATTATTGCCGAAATAATGTACCTATTATTTTATGTTTAATTTATTTTACCCTCAGACGCACGTGCAAATATTTTGTGTCCTGCCTCGGTAGTTATTATTTATTTGCGTTATCGCACGACATGGTCGACGTATTATATAGATATAGATACCTATTGTATCGCATATTATTTATATTGTTTAGTCCTTAAAATACCTAAAAGGATATTCCTGTCCATTGATCATTGACATTTTGACTCGAGCGTGTATCCGACGTGAGGGTGGCAAGGTGCGATCGTTACATACTTCCCTCCACTTATTGACTGTAGTATTATATCACATGGTGACAGTTTTTTTTCTTATAATTTATATTATATTTACTTCCCAGCATATTATTTTAAAATATAATATATTAATATGTTATAAAACGTAATAATACGGTTTTATGTAATTTGTTTTATTTTTCCCACCTTCATTTATAGACGAGTACCTATTTATCATTATAATATATTAATACGATTTAAATTTTAAATTACAATAATGTATTGATACAATATTGATATAATTTTATAAAAAAAAACATGATTAGCCCTTCCGAAAAAGTGAATTCACCCTGACCTATGTCTAGTTGACTGGCCGTAGTGGGATATACATACGACGTTATATTATAATACCTAATATAAATTTTTATATCGACTTATTCAAGATTTCGCTCGTGAATTATTGTGCGTCCACTTTTGACCCGCCTCTACACGTTTTTTTCTTTTTACATTTTTCAATCGATTAGCACAATTATAAATTTGCAAAAGGCTAAAACAAAATATAAAGTAATATACTTATATACTTGAAACGAGTTGAATAATATAAAATTTCTCGACAAAATGGTCCGCTATATTCGAACATACAGAACGGATTTAATTATGTATATATTACTCGACTATTGATGGTTATAGTCTTATAAATTTATAATTATGCGATTTATAAATTATATTTTATACCGAAAGATTTAATTTGTTGATGTTGATGTCCGTACTTATATATTTTTTTTAAATATAAAACTCGATGTAATAATGATATAATATTAACCAATGAAATATTATATACCTATATTATAAGTAATACAAGCGGTTCACGGATATTATTTGTAAATTTTCCGACGGAATATAAGTATTAAAATATTATAATATATAGGTACTATATAAGTATATATATATAAGTATTATGTTATACTTATAATGCACCAGGGTCCGGTTCTGGGGAAAGACGCGAAATTTTATACGCGAGAAAGAATAAGAAAAAAGGACGAGCGTGTGTTATTCTCTTCTCGTCACCTATTCCGCAGGATATTGTGTCGAGTTTATGTTATTTGTACAATGAACACGGTATAAGTATATACATAAAATATAATGTAAATATAGTACCTTATATAGTATATAAAACGGGACGTTTGTTCGTTTCAGGATGTCGTCGAGATGCGAAATCAAGATAACGTCATTCACACTCTGATCGCCGCCGACTTTGTACCTGCGTGGCGCGAGGACATCACGTGAAATGACACGTATTATTGAATTTTGCACTCTTCGCATAATATTTTTATTATTTTTTTCTACCTCCCCGTTCCATAGAGAAAAAAAACTTACACGCATCACGTTCGAAGAATACATTTTCACATTCTAGTTATGTTCACAAAATATATAAGCGTGTTATTATTATATATTATAATATAGTGACTATACAATCGGAGTTTGTGTGCGCGATGTCCATTGAAATATTTAAAAGTAATATTTTTAAAAACTGTACATAATAGTATAAACATCATGTTATAACGAAACCAGCTGGTTCCCTTTATTCACGCACATACTCGTCATATTATATATTATTGTAAAATTTTAAACTATATAATACTGTGTAAAAATTTCGTACATTTCAAGCGAATTTACGTGTACCGAAGCGAGGTCTTTGTCGAAATTAGGTATGTATCGCATAGGGTCAATTTTGAGAAATTCGAAAAATGACCTAAATAAAGTACCAACTACATCCACTTTCCAACCGGAAACATAATATGCTATTCGTGAAATTCGGAGCATTATTTCGGGTAATAAAAGTATCTTCAGACATAAAAAGAAAGAAAAAAGACATACATCATTGTAAAACCAATACATTCTTCGTTTCGCTCAGAATCTAAAAGGAAGAGCTGATATTGCTATGGAAGCAATACAGGTGTAAAAAGGATAGTTATGAATTTAATTAAAATTTGAATGCAATTTTTTATAAAAAAATATGTATAAAACGACTCCTTAAACGGCATATTATTGTCGTTAAAGTACGCATTTTCAAGTCAAGATTATATTCGTATAATATATTTTTATTTACCTATTTATTATTATTATTATTATTATTATTATTATTATTATTATTATTATTAATCTATGATAATAATACGAGTAACATCAATTTCTATGAAAGCACGTACCTACCCTTATTGGATTTAACAAATATTTATTTAATTCAGTCTTTATAGCTATATTTACACCCCAAAAAGGTTAGGTATAATAGATTATAATCTCATTATATATATATATATAAAATAAATGTTACGCGACACCTTTATTATAATATTAATAATATTTTATATATAATTTTCCTTCGTTATTGCTTTATACCCATTTGTGAATATTAAAATATTATATTGAAATAATTTTTTTGTATTTTTTCATGTTTGTACATACATTTTCGACCAGAAATAATGCTCCGCTTTTCACGAATAGATTATGTTTCCTGTAGGAAAGTGGATGTAGTTGGTAATTTATTTAGGTCATTTTTTGACCTTATCAAAATTAATCCTATGCGATAAGAAAATGACGAAAAAATTACAAAAATATGGCAATTTTCATGGACACTAAAATTTTGAAGATATTAATTTTAATATTTTACAGTAACTCGGACAATATTAAATTTAGAGACTTGAAAATTTTACCGGAGCTTTATTTACATAAATACTATATATAAATTATACGTGATAAAATTTGGAACGGTTATGTTACTTTTTTGAGAAAATATAAAACTTTAAATATTTCATAAATTTTTTTTTTTTATCTCTATAATGTTTGATAAAATTGGCAATTTTAAGTTGTAAAGTCTTACAATTTCATTGTAGTTTGTAGTATACACAAATATTAATGGACATGTTATCAATATATTAGAAAAATCAGGCTCATATCCCCAACACCCTCACTAATCACTTGTGATGTTTAAAATAAAACCCGAGGTGATCGTTTGTATTACGCTTGTAGTTTTGTACCGTAAATTTCATCGTTTGTACCTGAAGAGGTGAAAAGTTATGAAGCTTTCAAAGTAGGGGTACTGGCACTATTGAAAGTGAAATTTTTATTGAAGCTCGAATACATTAATACATATTACTAATCTGAGTTCCCTCTAAAATAATAATTGTGAATATTACATTTACGATTTTTTCTTGCTTTATAGCTGTTTAAAGGATAAAAAAGAGAGTTGATACTACTGTGGAAGGGATACAGGTCTAAAGAGTAAAGTGTTGAATTTTGATTAAAATTTGTATGCAATGATAAATAATTATACATTCGAAAAACGATTCTGAGCGAAGTATTGCAGATTTGGGTATTTAGGTAACTCATTAAAGGATTTTATTGGCATTTATATGAACTTAGAAACTGTATGAATGTAAACAATTTTAAATTATTATCTGATGAACTTCGCTCATAAACGTATTTGCAAATGTTATGATTTATCATTGCATTCAAATTTTAATCAAAATTCCTCACTTCTTTATACCTGTATCCCATTCACAGCAGTATATCAACTCTTCTTCTTAAAATTGTATAGGTTTGCTCTACAATTGACGTAACCAATTTTTTAATCATTTTTTGCCAACTGCATAGGATCCTTATGCTAATATTGTTAGGTATATACTCAGTAGGTATTCACCTGTTATCGTTTTCATTAAAATACGGGAAAATTTATTATATCGGACGCTGGACCTACGTACTGTACCTACGTGTAAATGTGTAATAATTGTTATAATAGTGTAGGGTGGGGTGAGAGTATCATCATTTCGAGGGTTACAATTCTGAGAGTATATTTTTTACTTTTTTAGTAGGTATATCATTTTTACGCGAGCCGAATAACATTTTTTACGGGAGTCATCGGAGAATCGAAATGGTCCCCGTATATAAAAATCATATTAATAAATTTGACACGGACAACAATGCACTTTAATAATATTACCCCTCGTTCATCCCTTCTGACTCTTCAACAACAAACGAGTCGTATAAATATTCGTCCGAGCAATAAAATTCAACGCTATATATGAATACCTCTACATTATAATACAAGCATATATATTATAAATTTATAAGTATTGAAAAAGTGGTTTTTGGCGAATAATATTAACCGTATTATAATATTTTCCAATAAACCATTCTGCGAAACCTAAACACGATTCTCGTTACGATAATATGGCGTATATATTATTATATAATATATCTACTCGTTATAATATATATTATATTTGTATATAATACGGCACGGATTATTATTATAATAATATATACTTATATTGTATATAATATATGTATATATATAATATATATATATATATACGAGGCGGCGGTGTGACGATAACAAGAGAGAGGAAAAGGACATTATCTGAGGACGAAGCAGATGTTTTCCGCCGCGACTTTGTGACCGAATGACTCCCCGGGTCCCGTGGCTAATAGACGCCAAATAGGCCCAGGGATTGTGTCCATTCAGTGTATTTGTCAAGTTAATAAAACCCCGTATATGAAATATACGATTGGCATCGTGTCGGGCGGTCGCGACAGCTGTTCACCGCGTATTATCATAATAATAATAATAATAATAATAATAATAATAATAATAATAATAATAATAATAATAATAATAATAATAATAA
>JAIUCT010000007.1:9673035-9708057 GCA_021307375.1 Tetraneura akinire
ATTATTATTATTATTATTATTATTATTATTATTATTATTATTATTATATCAGTATTTATGCACTTATTATTTTTATTATACGATGACCTACGTATAATACGAATATAACATGTACACGACTAAATGTACTGTTGGAGCATCTTTGTTGTACAACACTTGTATGTTATTAATATTATAGACGTGTATTATATAGTTGCGATTTGTTTTTCTTATATTTTTTCTTTCCAGCTGGCCACAAAAAAGGTCAGTTTTCTTCTCGTATAGCCGCCGTCGGCAATCTTCAGTGGCGGGCGGCGCGAGAGCATGTGTGCAAAAACGGCGTCGGTCCGAATCAAAGGAAGCCGCGATATACCATACCTACCTACTGTTAGTATACACCTATATACCATGGTATAGTTCGTGCGATAAAATAATAATTTTACATCCCGCGGTTTTTTCATTGTGATTTTCAGTACATTTGCGCCCGACCACGACCGTGACTAGGAAATAAATGTCAATAATTAATACACAATTATACGCATATTGTATACACATGGGGCGATCAATATATTATTTAATGTTATTTTGATCAAACCGTGTAAAGACGTTGTGCAGACGCTAATACAATGCCCCTTATGTGTTTCGGAACCAAATGTTTTATTGAATTTAACTATAATCGTGATACAATATATCATTTTTATAAGTCCATTTCAAATTCAATATCTCATTATATAAAGCGATTATATTTAGTAATTTACTTGACAAGTTTTTTAATTGTATATTTTGAAGCACGTTCGCGCAGAATTTGACCCACAAGATTTCAAAATATTATCAATGTTTTACGAATAGAATGAAAATTTATTCGCGAAATTTGCAAGTAGGTATACCTAAGTATATAGTCTTCCTTAAATCGTTAAAAATAAACCTATGAGTTTACTAATTATTCATATACCCAATTTTCTTTATATTCGTTTGAGTATATTGTATATGTAATTATTATTATGTAAAATATACGAAATCACATTACCAACCAGTATTAGGATCAAGGGTTAGGTTTCGTCCCTCGAAGACCTCGTGACTGTCACAGGTATGTCACGTGTTTATTATTGACATAATCAAAAGCAATCGAAAAACCATTCTGAGAAAATAAACCCCTGGTATATAAGGGTAACTTTAATATTGATTTAATTATTATATTACATAATATATAATATTCAATGTCGTATTAATAGACGAATATAGAAATTGTATACTAATAGATATTTTTTTTTTTAAATTATTTATTTCGCGAATTATTTAGAACATGTATTAATACAGGGCTATTAATAGATATTATACTTTTAAATATAATTTTATATTGATATATCTAAGATAATAAATATATTTCTATTTAAAATTATATTACTTTTAATTTTGTTCATTTATAAGTTCAAAACCCTCCTTTCCGACCAAAATTAGAGTCTAAGTACGCCATCGAAAAAATATCAAATTCATGTTTTTAATCATAAAATATACGACTACAACAATATAAACGAATGATAAAAAATATGTCGGATATGATTGAAAATAATATATTTGTTGCAATTGTGTTTACCAAAGTTACTTGTTACATGTACAACATTATAATTATTATTTTTTTTCATTGAATATGTAAATGAAATTATTTTTTTTTTCAATCAGTTTGTGTGTTATAAGTTATAAACTATTCCCCCGAGAAATCTTATATGTATATTATTAAATACTCGTATATTATATTTACGCCATTAATCGTATCATAATAGTTAATCGTTATGTTTAAAATTATATTCGCGTCTTCGCTTCATTAGAATTCGTAAGACACTAATACTGTATTTATAATTTTTTTTTTAAATTAGTATTATATTTATATAAGTATTATAGTAAATTATTTTAAATGTTTAAATTATACAATGCTCAAATTCGAGAAGCATATTATAGGTACTTCAAAACTTGGGTATCTAATAGAGGATACACCATATACTTAAATCTCACAAGAATATAATATAATATAAATTGTAATAAGAATAAGAGATTGTAAGATATTTTATGCGTTTGACCCATGAACGGCGTGTAATCAATATTGCACGTAGTTTTTCTTTAATCCGAAATATACGCAATTGGATACAGTCGAATCGAGGCGTGGTTAAATTGGCAAGATATTTATTTTTTTTTGGCGCCAGTCCTTTTTAGCAGGTGTATATCACATGGTGGTTGGTATATGAAACAATATTTTAATATAATTTACAACGTATTACTCTTATATAATTTCAGTGTGTTATTGTATCCCGTCGTAATGCGATATGTCATATTTAAAATCTATAAACTCGATTTGAAAAATCATCAGAAAAAATAAAAAAAAAATAAATTCTCATACTTTATCTACAAAACGTAGACCGAATTTACGGTTATAAAATAAGTCAATCTGTTATTTTGAAGTCGTTACAATATTATAATATTAAGTAGTCTGATTATTACATTTAGAAAACTAAACAGTCCAATTTAAAAATAAGTTACACAAATGCCAAATTTAGTATTGTGCAGTAAGAATACTATACGAATTAGTAAATTATATGTAAGTTATCAACGCAGTAGACTCCCAAATTACACGTTAAAGACCTGAAAATTTAAGTCTCTTTGTCTTATATAACGATTTAAGGTTTAAATAATTCAATTTCAATCTTATAATTTATAAATTTAAAGATCAGATTTTTAGATTTTAAAATCATTTTATTGGCTTTACGCATTTCACCGCGGGGGTAAAATAGGGCGTACGAATAGAATTCACGATAAAAAAATTAATTTGCCCATTTTTCTCGAATCAAAATATTACATTATATTAATTTATTATAAATAAAAAGAAAAAATTGCTCGTTTTATTATTATTATTATTATTATTTTTTTTTTTTTGTAAAAATATTGGTGATGATAATTTGTTTTTTCACCGATAGATATAATAATAGGTATATATATATGCATTATAAATCGATTATAATAATTCTATTGGATATAATGCTCCGCAATATAAATAATGGACGAAAAAATTAAAAAATTTGAGTTGAAAATTAGATCACAATTTGAAATTGAGAGATTTTTTGGACTATTATCTAACAGGAATATTGAACGAACGTTTGTGGGGTTTATCTGCATTCTGCAGTGATGCCTAATACTCGTATATAAATATAATATTTTGAAATTTTAAAAATCGAAAAATTCGCTCTCTATTCATATGATACATATACGTGTATAATATGTTTGATACAAATAACATATATTATTGTGTATGAGGATTATGCACGTATACGCGGTAACAATAATTTTGTTGTACTTGTATTTATATAGGTAATCTTAAAATTCTCTTTCGGCGTTCCTCATCTCTTTCATATTACGAGTATATGTAATAATATTACAGAACGAGAACCTTTTTATAATATTGTAATATATTCGAATCGATCTACTTGTATGAACACACGCGGATTTATACGAGTATACACGGGAAAAATAGTGAAAAAGAAAAGAAAAAAGGTGATACCCGAAAGAAAACTTCACGGTCGGCTAAGTATAAAAACGTTTGTTCGAATTCCGACTCGTTTTGGACGCGAATGATGGTTTGGCAATAACCGCGTGTGCAAATACGACGAATATTATATACATGTGATTATCATATATTGACAAAAATACGGTACGGGTTATTGTGCGAACGCGTTATAATATACATATTATTATTGTTATGAATACGACCTTTATGTTATTATATGTATAATATGGTACGTCTGTAACGTCTCACGTTACACCGCGCATCTTAAAAAGACGTTCGACGTAGGCATAACCGCGGTATATAAACCGCACACACACACATATAATATAGATTTTATTATGCGCGGGTGTTTACTGTGTACATAATAATATAATATATGGGTATCCTCCGCAGATGTATACGCGCGTATACCAGATACCATTTATACGCGGGACGAAGTGTGAAACTTCCGAAAAGCTTCATCGATGCGTTAAACTCGTACAAAAAAAGACTCGGACGAACGCGTCTACAGGTTTATAATATAATATTATATGTGTATAATAATATAATATAATCTATACATATAATATCACACCTTTTGACGATAGAAAAAAAAAAAGAATAACAATAATATACGCGAAGGGAATCCTGAATCCGTTCCGACGTGAACGTGTATTGTGATTTTTCGTGAAGTAGCTATATATGAAATGTATATTATACCCGTACGCGTTATAAGTAATACGGTATATTATAATACCTATATACATTATATACCTGGTATACGGTATACACGCGGTTTTAAATATTATAATATATCCGCATTGTATATAGGAATACGGAATAGGTGATACGTGATTTCTGTCTTCTGTGTTTTATACAATATGTACTCGTATTTAAACCTGTATAGTCAATATGGTGTTATAATCCTCGTCGGCTCGTCATCTCAAAACCAAAAATATAAGACCTTCGACCGGTATTAAGTACATGGTATAAATACTACGGTATTGTTGGTCCTAGTGAAAACAACCCTTTGAAGCAACCGCGATAGCGTATAAAATAACGACAAACGCATCACATATTATACATCATGTACATTTTTGACAAAATAATCCATATTTATTCGTGTGCTTCTGAGACATTAAAATATATTATGTTTGCACGAGAAAAATTTGAATGTACGAAAAAGACGCTGAAATTTCGACGGCAAAACATTTTTACGCTTAAAATAATTTCGATATCAATATATGGAATCCGAACAGAAATTATTATTTCTTTGGATTTTCCATTAGTGAAATAAATCTCAATTAATTGACATTGTATCATATCTCATATGCCTTAAACAGTATATCATAAATTTATAAGGTTTATTTAATGTGATTTTTATCTCGGAAGAAGTCGTTATCAAAATAACATCAATAATCTAATTTGAACACACTCGTGGACCGTGGTTAGTTTCATAAAGTCAGTTTCTTAATAAAATGATGATATGAAATAATATAGAAAATCTTTTAGTAATACAATCCAAACCATAAAATCGTTGACAATTTAATATTATACAAATTATGGCACAAAGAAATATTATAATTTAGATATTTTAAGAGTATGATAACCTTTGCTGTTTATTCAAATTGCAATAATTTTGGTATAGAATCCAAAATAAATTTCATATGGTAATATTTTAAGGTTATAATATTATTAATTTGTTAAACGTGTTTAAAACGTATAATGATTTATTATACGGATTAAAATATTAAATTTTTTTAATTACAATATTATGCAGGGTTTGAACTATATAAACGAATTTCCACTGTCATATAATATAGTGTAATATAATAATTATTATAATACGTATATTTTCAATCCTATATAATCGTAAAATATTACAACGGGGTTAGGGTAAATCACAGTGTGCAGTCGTCAAATTAGAAAAAAACCCTATATATAATATATTATAGAAAATCAACGAATCGTATAATTATAAAACAATATTATAGACGTTTATTCACGATGAGGACGATACCGCACTATATTACGTGTAATATTATGATATTTTATAGCGGTAAGTGCGGTGGTAATAACCAAACCCTTATTTGTTATTTGGAAATCGGAAAGCGACGACGACGACGACGACGACGACGCGCATTTTAGATTTTACCCATTAATTCTGGCGGCCAACCCAATGAACCATCACGTGTTTTTCTTGTTTATTCTGGCTAATTGGGGTAGGTCGAACACTATTATAATATACACACTAACGACCGTTACAGACGGTACTACATACAGGAAACCAATAAACAACATTACATAATGGAATCGTCTTTGGATAATATATTATATATTATACAGTGATACACGACGTGTACATAATAATAATAATAATAATAATAATAATAATAATAATTACTATCGTGAGTTAATGGCATACGCGTACCTAGTCATGAGAAAAAATAATGAGGATCACATTAAAAATAATAATATTATATGCTTAAAAAAAAAAAAAAAAAACACTGATACGATATAATGTTCGTTGTCGAATCCGACGATATTTTATATATTATTATATGTATACTATACGCCATTATGGAAAAACAAATGTATACCGTCGGATTTACGGATTTTTTTTTTTTTATTTAGTACAAACCATATACACAATATTCCTAATTGGGGAAGAAATAGGAACCTATATGTATTTACTATTTCTCTCAACGTGGCGTACAATATCATAATATGTGCGTAAGTACTGTATTAGACGAAGGCGACTATGCGCGTATGCGACTTATCGATTCCATATAACGACTTAACGAGCGGTTTCATAAAAATTATTATTTTAAATTTAATAATAATATCGAAAAATATTATCTGTAACAATATTATCATATTGTAATGATAACTCGTATATTATTGACTTTGACACGCGCGTTACGAGTATACGATCAATTCGATCGTTTATTTAACGTTATAAGAATAAGAAGACTTCCTCCGGTGTTCAAAGGCACGTTTCCATAACTCATCCGAATCAGTAGGTATTTCTGTAGTCGAAAATTGGGATTTTTGCGCGAATAATTCGTTTTTCTCGTTCCGTGTTTATCTCGTTATACACAAAACAATATTATTGACATCGATAAACTTTAATATTACGATACGACCTCTATATATGTATTAGAACTATAATACCTAGTGGAGGAGATTCGTACTCGGAATTTCGATATAATAACATGATATTATATTATTTCTAGGTTATTTCTAAATTTGTGCTCGACCAAATGGTGTCATTCGTATCATTGTGAATATTGTAATATGATACGAGAACTGCAGCGAACCAGTCATTTGCCGTTTTGCTTTAAAATCGTTCGGTTTCGAGAAAAGTCCGACCAGAGCAATAATTTCAAATAAAATATACACTAGCTAAAAATTAAGTGAGAATTCTCGGTGAGTTAATTTTACGATATTATATAAATATTTTTTTTTTTTTTTTTAAATAAAAAGAACTATACGTTAAGTATTTATCTACATATTATGGTACATATTGTAATAGATTTAAAATATCCCGTTAGAAACGGTTTCATTTTTCGATTTTAGTATAGTTCAGAAATTCGTATGTCGTATTATTAATTTAATTATTTCAACATTATTTCAAGCAAAGAGTAGTTTTTATTTCGTTTTACCAATAAAACGTGCATTTAAAATTAAAGAAAAAAAAAACATTACCATTGAAAATCGAATTAATATATACGTATTGGCGCTCGCGTGTCACACACGTGTCGCATTGGTTCGATATCCTCGTTGTTGCTATATTTAGGTACTTACCTAAAGTATTCGTATGCTTTTATATTTTACATAACATGCGTATTATAATATATTATAATATTTTATTTTTATCTTGAAATTCGTATGCGTTTTCCGTTGATAAATGTCGAGATTTTTTTTTTCAACCGCTAATTATATGTACGCCGTATACCGCGACCACGGTCGGTAAAAAACGTCATTGTGCGTTATAATAATAATATTATGTATAGGTACTATACAGGATTTTACATATCTATGTATCTAATTATAATATATATATATATATAATTTCAATATCTCTACAAATAATTATTAAGATCCTTGAATGCGATTTTTTTCATAAATTATTAGTTAGGCAAATGGATTACAACATTACCTTAATTTATAGGTCTTTTAAAAAAGGCGTTTTATAACAAAAAATAGCTTTTTATTTTTTTTAATGATGTTAAATTTGAAGATGGTCAATTTAAAAAGTACTCACATTTTTATGAAAAATTTAATGCGTCCATTTCTTATATATAGTTTCATCAAAGCAAATGTTCGAAATTTTTTTCATTTAATTGAAATACTCTTATAAAAATATACTCGTTAAACTATGGCTATCTTCAAATTTCAGGTAATTTAAAAAATAAAATATTTAAAAATATAATATAGGTATCTACCTAATATTATATTATAAATATTATAATTAACGAATAATTTATAAAAGGCATTAAAAAATTTAAATTTTTTTGCGGAGTTAATACAATATTAGTAAATAGATAAATTTGGGACACCCTGTATGTATATTAATGCGTTCTCGTCAGAATAAAAAATTAAAAACTATCGACTATGTTTACATATCATAGTCCATCTAAACAGTTTACATAATATTATAATATTCACTCGTTGTCGATAACGGACGATAAAACACATAAACGTTCACACGCATATTATTTATACTCGTAAGGACTGCATAAAATTTTTAAAAAAAATTACAACGATATACTCATTGTGTCGTACAATATTCGAAAAAAATATATACATCGCGTCTTACATAACATAATATTATAATGTATACATCGTCATCATAATATGTCATACGCGCAATCTACGCGTACCCCACTGCTCGTCGAGTGAAAAAAACCCTATCCAAGTGTTCAAGTCCGTGTAGATAATTTCGTTTAAATCATTTTTATTAAACGTGCGTTTGCAGTTCGTCCTGTTATTTATACGTTTTTGTTCATTATTATTATATATTTTTTATACTCGAACTATATACAAACTTTAAAGAAATCGAATTACGAATATTTTACAGAACGATACGGTTTTATTTTTCAGACGGATTGTATAAATTATATATATATATTTAATATTTCAGATTAAAATCATATTTTATCTCCTTCGCACGATGGCGTGGATCACTAGTGAAAAAGCAGTTCGAAGACAAATGTTCGTCGCTGTGATCGGTACGTACATTGTGAATAATATTATATAACTAAATATTGGAATATTGTCGTAATGGTATTATGGTAATAACCATATAAATATATATATAAAAAATGGGTTTAAAGAATTGTTTCACTTCTGCATCTTGGTACATTATCTAACAGCACACTTCAAAATGATTTAAAAATATAAACAGTAAGCCACTAAAATTTTATTCAAAATTATTAATAAATCCAAACCATCTAATTTCATCGCTTTTGTGTAACGTAATTGAAATGTAATAAAAATTACACAATGTAATCTAATATTAATATTAATTTAAGTTCACACTGTTTACTCTAAATTATTGTAATCCCTTGTCCTTTTTAAATTAAACATTCATTATTTCTATATATATTATAATGCGATCACGATTTCTGTTAACACTTAATATTTCGGCCAGATGACCTTATTTTGAAATGCGTTTTTGCAATAATAATAATAAAAATATCGGCGAATCCAAATCTAGTGTTAAAATAGAGGTTACCATTTAAAAAAAAACACAAACTGTATTGCCCACCGTAAGTGTTAAAAATTTGAAAATTTCACAAATACCACCTAGTCCACTTAAGTCCCTAATTGTTACCAGAAATCGTAATCGCACTTTACATAATTTTTTTCTCACTTAATTTTATAATCATAATGTTATAATATTTAAAAACCAAATTAATAATCTTAGTTTTTGCAATATCAATAAAATAATGTATCTAAATATGATATAAATTCGGGAGATTAATATATTACAAGTTTAATCAAAAAAGTTTTATTTAACACCATCACATGGTTACACAAAATTTAAATATGATATATAATTATTGTATATATAGTTTATTATATTATAATGCCAATATTATTGGATAATTAATAATTTCATATACATGATAATACGTATTATACAATGTAATATTAATATAACGTTATTAAATCGCTTATTATTTATTATACATACATTTATGACGATTGACGGTTCATTGCCTGTTAACATATTTATCTTATCGATTTATTTCGTTAATTTTTCAGCTACTTTGGGAGCCCTGTCCATGGGCTCGGTCCTGGGATGGTCGTCTCCAGCACTGATCACGTTGCGCTTGGCGTTTTCGTTCTCGGTCACCGACGACGATTCTCGCGCTTACGGGTCTGTTTTCGGCTTAGGGGCCGTGATAGGCGCCATACCCGCCGGCGCGGTGTCTCGCGTTATCGGTCGCCGTTACGGCATGGTCCTGTACGAAATGTTCATCATGGCCGGTTGGATTTGCTTGACCTTGCCCAAAGCGGTCTGGATGCTGATCGTGGGCCGGGTGCTGCAAGGTATTGGGGTGGGTGCACTGTGCACCATCATACCGGCATACGTCGGTGAAATTTCGCAACCGAACGTCAGAGGTAAAAAACTAATATATAATTCCTTCTATATTTAACGAGATGATTATAATTAATTTGTAGTGTATAGGTAGGTACACTTTACTAATCGAGAAGAGCGATGTTTTTTTTTTTTTTTTTTTTTTTTTTATGTAATATTCACCTAACTTGAAGTGGAAATACCAAAGGTAAATTCAAGAGAATAATTTCGAAGTGTATATAGAACAAACGGCGCGATTAGAAATAATCATTGATGTCTCTTGTGCTCGTTTAATATATTATTATTTATTTTATGTATTAATTCTGTACAATATTTTATCCGATATTATTCGCTCTTGATTATAGCCGTCATAGCTTATCGAAAATTTAAAATTTAAACGCTTATTGACCGCCACGGTGGATATCTGATAACAATTTTTTATCCTACCTCATTTTCTCTGCAGGTAGCTTAGGGGCCATTTTTCAAGTGTTCGTTGTCATCGGTATACTGTACGCATACGTGTTCGGCGCTTACATGGAATACGTCCCGTTCAACATATTGTGCGGTCTGTGGTCTGTGATTCACGTGTTCGGAGTGTTGTTTCTCATACCCGAATCACCGTACTTTTTGCTGAACAAGAACCGCCACGAACAAGCCACTGCCGCCATGGCGAGACTTCGCGATACTGCGTGCACCGTGGACACGGCAAAGGAATTGGCCACAATTAAAGTACACACACACACACACATATTATTGTAATATACTTAAAAGCATTATATATTTGTGATAAAATTTTGGAACCGTTACGTTAATTTTTCTACAAAATATATAGGACGTTGAATATTTCGTAAAATTCTCGTTTTTATGTATATAATGTTTGATAAAATTGACAATTTTGGTCATTAAGGTGTGAAAATTTTACTCAAGCATACTTACATATTACAACATCATATCAAAATATTAGAAAAATCCTAAATATCAATTTTTTTTTTTTTTATAGCTGTTTAAAGTTGATATTTTTAGTTTAAACAAAATTCTTAAAATCCATACGAATATTCATCTTATTACCTATAGGTACTGATTAAGTATTTCTCAATATTTTTACAATAAAAATTAATAGAAGAGCCAAAAAATTTAGAAAATTTTATGGAAGCATACTGATAAGTGATAAGTATCTTAATCTTATTTCCAAAATATTAGGGAAATCTCAGGACTTAATTTTTTTTATAGGTGTTTAAAGTTAATATTTCAGTAAAATCAATATTTAAAGAATTTACATGGATTTTTCTTTTTATATTACATTTACAATATTTTACAATAATGTTAAATAAAATTGACAAATTTTTAAATTGCTTAAATACATTTTACTTAACTCAGTTCCAATTAATTGTGAATTATTCCATTTACGATTTTTTTTTTTTTTTTTTTATAGCTTTTTAAATTATCATAAAAAAGAGAGCTGATACTCCTGCCACATGGGATACTGCAGGTGTGCGAATTATAGTGTTAAATTTTAATTATAATATGAACGCAACGATAAACCATTAAACCATTGCATTCGAAAAAAGTATTTTGAGCGAAGTTTTGTCAGATATGAATATTTAGATAACAAGGGATTTTATGATTATTTATATTGAACTCAGAGACTTGAAAATTGTGTAGGGTGTTCATTTATGTAAAATATGTGTGATAACATTTTGCGTTTAAAATATTTAATAAAAAAAATGTCAAAATTTTAATCAATACTTACATTATCTGTCTGAACTTCGCTCAGAATCTTTTTTACGAATGCAGTGGTTATTACTTATTATTATTGCATTAAAATTCCAATTAAAATTGAACACTATGATTTGCACATTTGTATCCCATACAGCAGGAGTATCAGCTCTACTTTTTATTATTACTACGAGAAAACTTTGAAAACCTACTATAATTTTTGTGTTATTAAATTTTCTGTACGTATATCAAAGTCACTATTCTAATTAATAATAATATGAAAAAAATAATTTTTAAAAGTAAAGTCTGCAGTCTTTCTATGATTATATAATATTATACATCATATCGATTAGTGCAAATTACATACTATTTAAAATGCAAAATATAAAATGTACATCAATGTTGATTTTTAATCGCATAAAGTATTATCAATAATTTTAGTATTTAACGAAGACACACGAGATTTTTATACATACTTTACCATATTAATATTTAGGCGGAAATCCAACAACAGAAAAATCAACGCAAAACTTTTTTCAAAATTCTGTCTGACAAACCAAACCGTAAATCCCTGTTGATCGGCATCGGGTGTATGTTCTTCCAACAGACAAGTGGAATCAACATAGTGATATTCAATATGAGTTATTTATTTAGCTTAACTGGTCAAATTAATACGCAAACTTCATCGATTACAGTGGCAATCGTACAGGTTAGAATTTTAGAGTTATACTTTATACATTGTTTTAGTATGTATATTATAATCATAAAGCCTAATAGTAAAAACAGGTAAACTATTCTAAAAAGAAAAAAAAATTAATAAAAACACAGATAAAAATAATATAAAAATTAGAAATTTTCATACAATATTGATAGCATTCATAATACATATGATAATTTTTCATTAGTGTACAAAAATAATATAATTTTCTCTCGAAATAGCACAACCTTACGTTTTAGAATGCACATGTTTGGATATATTCGATATATGCCTAATATATGAGTATAATCTACTGTCTACTAAGTCTAATTATAATACTCGTATACCTAATTTTTATTTCTGTATTTAAATTTTTACCTTCTCTTCAATCTATTTCTATCTATTTATAGTATTCTATATTCATGCTTTATTCTGTAAAGTCCAAATATATTATAAATAAAATCACTTTGACTTTTAAAATTAACTTAGTCTCTAGTAAAAACTCTTTACTATATAAAAAATAATAAAAATAATAATAATGTCTTAACATTACTTCATTTTACAATAATATATGATTCTTATTTAGATTATTTATTTAATATATAGATCGTTATGACATTTGTGGCTCTAATAATTATTGACAAAGTCGGCCGTCGAATCCTATTGATATGGTCGGCCATTCTGATGGGCCTAAGTTTCGCCTGTCTCGCCGCTTGTTACGTAATGATAGAAAAAAACATAATCTCTATTGATTATTTACCGCTGGTCTGCATATCCATTTACATTTCAGCATTTTCATTGGGATTCGGACCTGTGCCTTGGGTCGTTATGGGAGAGATATTTTCTTCGGAGGTACGTTAATTTTTTTGATAATTATAATTTACATTTTTTAATCAAATATTTACTGATACGCCTAAGTGAATATTTCAGCCATGATATATTACGCACTATATTGAGTAAAGGAAAAATATTCAGTTGTAGTCATTACGATTTTGTCGTTATCCGAGCTAATAAAATGAACACTGTTTTGCCATTCATAAATAAAAATTCTATAATATTTTTATAATATAAGAATTATCCATCTTAATTATTTAGTTAATAAGTAAGATGGATAATTAATTTTATTTAAATAAGCATAATAGGTAATATTACAATTTATTGCACTTAAAAAATAGAATTTATTTTTAAAGAAAGCGAGTAGCGTTTGATCATTAAAAAACGAGCGATCGTACTGTATTTCGATAGAAAAACATAATATCACATAATTATGAATTAATGTTTAAAGGTAAATCAATAATTTCTATTGTTGTATATAAATTATTCTATTGTTGTATTTTTTGATAATAACTATGAAAATCGAATACAGGCAATTATTTATTAATAAATAAAAATAAAACGTATAAAAATGTTTTGTTTCATAATCTTCACAATTCATAAATTTTAAAAAAATGTACCTAATTTTGCTAAATTTTGTGTAATAAAATTGTTTAATGTATTTGTTTTTCTATAGAACTCTGATAAAATATAATATTTTAAATTTTGTTAGGACTTAATTTATATGAGATTATATTATCTGATAGTTTATTATATTATTTATAATTTTCCTGCAATCATATTATATTTTTATTTGTAAATAAAGACTTCGAGAATATGATGTTATCCGTCGAATCACACTTATTCATAATAATAAATCGTATATAACAGTATAATGTCAGTGTCTAATTAATAATTATTATAATTCATAACACTCGACTGATTTACATTTCAGATAAAACCGTATGGCACGAGTTTGGCGACGGCTACCAATTGGATTTTGGTATTCACGGTAACATATTTGTCGAGTGATGTGGAAAAACTAGTGAAAATATATGGCCTTTTCATAATGTGCAGCTTGTTTTGCCTATTGGCCGCAGCGTTCGTTTGGTTTGTCGTACCGGAGACGAATAAAAAAAGTTTAACAGAAATACAGTTTGAGTTGTCTAGCGACAGTAACCGCGGTATAGCGAGAACCGAAATGAATAAACATTTCGACACATAAACGATATCTGCGAAAACTATGAATATACTATTTATTATGGTTTATAATTGCATAATGACAAATTTGCGTAAATAACGTATTTGACAAATAAACATAATTTTCTATTGATTAACATTTTATATTCCAAATTTTTTTTTTTATAATATATTTAATTCCATCTTATAGATAATAAATATTAAAATATAAAAATCGTTAATTACTATTCCATTCATATACTCGTATTATTATGAATTATGAACACATTTCTTTTATCATAAATATAATATTATTGGACAATTAGATAAGCAATACATTTCTGTTTCATAATTTATATTACTAAAAATTATTATTTTTCATTGTTGGGTTTTCTGACATTCGTTGTAACTTGAATAGTATTATAATTTTACTGTCGATTGGTAGCAACTTGCTCTTCGGTAACTAGAAAAATCAGGAGTTAAAATCGGGGGAGTAAAAAACTAACTACAAGTTATCGGTTACTCTCATTTTAACTCTAGATGGTGAAACCAGCTTAAACACCCAATAATAATATCTAACACGTCATCTTTACGTATCACAATACATGTATAATACAATATGTCTTTTACAAAAATGACTATTCAATGGTTTATGGTCAATGCATAGAAAATATCTATTATATAAATATAATTAGTTATTTTTAAATAAATAGATAATAAAAGATTGTATACGAGTAGTTATAAGGATTTACGTATCCTAACATCTAAATTTTATAGAATTTAACATTAATGAAAATTAACAATAATGAATATTAGAAATAATTCATTATTGTAATACTTACAGTTACCCACATCATCACTCAAATTAAGATGATCCATAGTTATATGAAGTTTTGTAGAGTGTGAAATAAATATACGTAAAAAAATTAATTTTATAGCATTTTAGATTTTGAGCAAATCGAAAAAATCTATTGATTTTAAAATGATATGTTTCATTTTTTATGTAAGTAGACCAGTGGTTAGGTTTTTCGATTTGTGTCACCTTTATTAACGATTATTATATACTTGGTCACCCTACAATCGAAATATATAGTAATTATATTAATGTAATAAATATCAAGGTCTTTATTAAACAACAGACGTTACTCCGACGTAATGACTAATGGTCATCATTCCCAATTCACTATGTGTACTTGTGTAAAGCTTTCGTAAACAAGTTCATAAATTGTTTATCGTCATTAATACAATTATGTAATAAATATTCATTGTTAGAATTAATTAAAAATTACTTACATCTATTACGTTTCGTTCCAGCAGAAACAGGTTGAACTATATAAATATGCAAAAATTTAAATGATTAAACGAATAGCGGAATACATTTTATTACAATATTAAATTGCAAGAAATTACGAGTACAATATAAGTTCTTGATGTGTAATGTGTATGTTTTGCATATTATTTATTTTTTTTTCGTACACATTTGATATTTCATAGTAATATTGATACTGAATCGCAAAATATGTAGCTGATAATAAATATTGTACATATTACACACATCTCTAAACAATGATTATTCTTGTCAGTATTTGTAGAATAGAAATAAGAGATAGTGTTACGACTTACGAGTCAATCAGAGTTACGAGTAATTCTAATAATAGTGACCCATAATGACGTTATAATGATATCTATCACATACACATATGTAAATATTATAGTTAATATTAACACAATCAAATTATTTAAACAAGTCACATATAAATAAAAATTCAATATAAGCGAAGCTATAAAAAATATCAAAAAATAGGAATATTCTGTGAAATTATAAGATTTTTATCCATTACAAAATAACATGTTAAAACCATTACCATAACATAATAATTAATAATAAAATTAATTATTAATAAATTAAACCGACATGACACTGGATGAACCGTTAAGTTAATTTTTCTACAAAGGACTTTGAATATTTGTAAACTTATAGTTTTCACTTTCATAATGTTTTATAATATTGGCAGTTATGTGTTTTAAGATTTGAAAATTTAACAGAAGTACACGAACATACTACCTTAACATGATATCATATCAAAATATTAGAAAAATCTCAAGTTTCAATTTTTCGTTATAACAGCTGTTTAAAATTGATTATTTTAGTTATACGAAATACTTAGAAACCATACAAGTATTCTACTTAATATTTTTCAATACCTTTACAATAAAAATTAATAGGATAGCCGAAAAATTGAAAAATGTTTGGAAATTGTATTGAAGCATACTTGCAATAATATATCTTAATGTATTTAAAAAATATTAGGCAAATTTCAGGTCCCAATTTTTTTTCGTGGGTTTTTAAAATTGAAATTTCAGTAATATTAATATTTATAGTAATTATATGGCTTCACCTTATTATATTTCAATTTTTTTACAATAATTTTTAAAAATTTAAAAAATTTTATTGAAGTTTAAATACATTGTACTTAACTCCGTTCAAATTAATTGTGATTATTTTATTGCAATTTGCTTTTTATAGCTGAATAAATTAATGCTTTTAGAATAAAAAATAGAGCTGATACTCCTTCCGCAGGGATAACTATCCTATTCAAAAAATTATTTTCAGCTAAGTTCTGTCAGATTGGGTATTTAGGTGACAAGTTATTTTATAAGCTTTTATATTGAACTAAGAGACTTGAAAATTTTATAGGTTGTTCATTACATAAGGGGTACTATATGAGTACCTATAAGGTCTATACATGTGTAATAAAATTTTGCATTTTAAATATTTCATATATCTTACTAAAACTTAAGATATTTTCATAAATATAATTACAATTACTATAATCATATTTTCCATTCCATCATATATAAAATTATTATATAATAAGCATTTATTATAATTGTAATTAATTGAATATTATCTACCATTAGTTTGTTTGTTACTGGCCATAACATCATCACTAACTGTATAAAATTTATTATATTAGTTGTTTAAAAAAAATTGAATTTTAAACATTTAAATAAATCTCCTTGTATTATTGATGAAACACAAGATATTATAACAATTTAATTAATATTAAGGTATTTTTAATATAATATATTAAATAAAATTTACAAAATTTTATATTTAATTTACTAGAAACGTTTTACTAATATATCAAACATCATTCTATATTTTAAAATAGTTTTCATAAAAATATAATTACAATTTGTATTCGTATTTAACATTCATTCATTTATACAACTATACATTGAATACATTTGATATTATCGGAATTAATTTTATATTATCTACCTACCTTTTATTTTTTTGTTACTATTCCCATCATCATACTTATCTGTATAAAATTGTGTATATAAATTTTTGAATTTTATATAATTAAGAAATATCACTCATATCATTGATGAAACACAAGATATTATTACAATTTAATTATAAATATGGTATTTTTAAATTAACATATTTAATAAAATATAATAAACATTCAATATTGTTAAAATTAATTAAATATTATCTACCATCAAGTTCGCAGGTACTGGCCATCTAATCAGCCATAAGTGTAATTATATATTATTATATAGGTAATTTTTCGAATTTTTCTAAATTGAAGTTGGTTTATTATTCTGTAGTAAAAGCAACCAAAGACGATGAAAAAAAATTTTCACAGAAACTAAAATTTTGAAGATATCCATTACATTATTCACAACAACTCAGTCCATATTGAACCAGAGTCATGGATGTTCACATATGCACATTGTATACTTAACTAAATTTTAAATCGTTACGTTAATATTTTTTACTAAATATAGGACTTTGAATATTTCGTAAATTTCTCGTTTTTTTTATATAATGTTTTGATAAAATTGGCAATTTTTGCTATTAAGGTCTAAAAATTTTTTGAGGTTTGTATATATACATATTCCTTAACATCGTATGAAAATATTAGGAAAATCTTAGTCTCAATTTTTTTTTTATAGTTGTTTTAAGTTGAAATTTCAGTAAAATCAATATTTAAATGATTTAAATATGGATTTTTCTTATTATACTCGTATTACAATATTTTACTATAATGTTAAATAAAATTGACAAATATTTTGAAAATTTAAAAAATTTAATTTCAGCTGAAATATATTTTACTTAACTCAGTTCCAATTAATTGTGAATTATTACATTTACGGTTATTTTTTATACCTAGCTGTTTAAATTATTAAAATGAAGAGCTGATACTCCTACCGCATGTAATACAGGTGTGCATATCATAGCGTTTAATTTAAATTAGAATTTGAATGCAATGATAAATTGATAAACCATTGCATTTGAAAAAACTATTTTGAGCGAAGTTCTGTCAGATATAGTCATTTAGGTGACAAGGGATTTTATGAGCGTTTATATAGAACTTAGAGACTTGATATTTGTATAGGGTGTTCATTTATGTAAGTACTATATGTGTGATAAAATTTTACGTTTTAAATATTTAATAAAAATGTCAAAATTTTAAAAAATACCTACATTATCTGACTGAACTTCACTTAGAATCGTTTTTTCGAATGCAATGGTCTATCATTGCATTCAAATTCTAATTACAATTAAACGCTATGACTTGCACACCTGTATCCCATGCGGTAGGAGTATCAGCTCTTCTTTTTATATTTTATAATTTTAATAAAATTGATATATTATTATATTCATATTGCATTCAGGTATTCTTCTTATTATTACTCAATATATGATGGGAAAACTATCTGTAATAACTAATTACGCACAATAATTGATTCCCGACATCTAAAGATGGAAAAACAGTAGAAGGAAAAAAGAGGGGACAGTGTCCCAAGTTCTAAACACTCATACTTAATTAATATTTTAGTATCTTTCTCATTTTAATATATGTACTCGCGAAAGGCTATCCTAAACAAGTTCTTAATTTGTTCATCGTCATTACTACAATTATATATTAAATATTCATTGTTAGAACTAACTGAAATTTACTTACATATATCATGTTTCATTCCAGCAGCAACCGGTTTAACTATATAAATATGTAAAAATTAAATTGATTCAACTAATCAACGAATACAATTTATTACGATATTAAATTACAAGAAATTACAATATAAGTTCTTAATGTACCTATATGTTTTTTTTTTTTTTTAATTTACATTTGACACTTTATAGTAATATTGATACTGAAAAGCAAATAATGTAATTGGTATACTAAATATTGTATATATTATACACATCTCGTAACAATGATTATTCTTGTCAGTAGCTGTATAATAGAAATGGAGTATAGTGTTACCCCTTTACGAGTCACTCACTCAATCATATTTACGTGTAGTTCTAATAATAGTGACCCATTATGTTATTATAATATCTATCACATACACGTCATATGTTAATATTATAGGTAATATTAACACAATCAAATTATTTAAACAAGTTTCATATAATCAAGAATTAAATATAAGCGAAGCTATAAAAAGTATCAAAAAATAGGAATATTCTGTGAAATTATAAGATTTTTATCCATTACAAAATAACATGTTAAAACCATTACCATAATAATTAATAATAAAATTAATTAATAAATTCAACCGACATGACACTGAATTAACGTTTAGTTAATTTTTCTACAAAGGACTTTGAATATTTCGTAAACTTATAGTTTTCACTTATATAATGTTTTATAATATTGGCAGTTATGTGTTTTAAGATCTGAAAATTTAACTGAAGCACACTCACATACTAACTAAATATGATATGATATCAAAAAATTAGCAATATCCCAAGTCTTAATTTATTTTTATAGGTGTTTTATAATTATTTTTTTTGTTTAAACGAAACTTATTAGAATCCATAAAAGTATTCTTCTTATTATTTTTCAATACATTTACAATAAAAATTTTAAAAAAAGCTAATTAATTTGAAAAATGTTTGAAAATTGTATTGAAGCATTATAATGATATATTTCCCTATGTATTTCCAAAATATTTTGGATAATTCCAGGTGTCAGTTTTTTATTATATGTGTTTAAATTTGAGATTTCAGTAAAATTAATATTTCAAGTATTTTTATGGAATGTTCTTTTTATATTTCAATATTTTACATTAATGTTAAATAAAATTGACAAAATTTTTAAAATTTTTAATAATTTTTTAAGCTCAAATACGTACTATATGTAATTACTAATTCTGTACAAAAGTTAATGCCCGACTTTTAAGGATGGAAAAACGCTACAAGGAAGAAAGGGGACATTTTTGAATTTCTAAACACTCATACTTAGTTAATTTATTGCATATTAGTAGAATAGTAGGTATCTTTCTCAATTCACTATAATATGTACATGTGTAATGCTTTCCTAAACAATTTCTAAAATGTTCGTAGTCATTAATACAATAATTATATAGAATAAATATTCATTGGCAGAACTAACTGAAAATAACTTACTTCTACTACTTCTCTTTCCATCACGTTTAACTATATAAATATATCAAAATTTAAAATTATTAAATGAATTCATTTTATTACAATACTACATTACAAGAAATTATAATATTTTTTCTAAATGTGTATGTATTATTTATTGTTTGATTGTCATACATATTGGATATTTCATATTAATATTGATACTGAAAAGCAAAATATGTAATTGGTACTAAAAATATTTTTTTATAATAATAAATGTGAATACGTAAATGCTTGGTTTGCCTATCAATTTTAACAATATTTTCCCTTTTTTTTTATTTTTGTGTACTTTATATACCTATAAGATATTTATTGTATGTAATATTATAAATCTGTTGTATTTGTAGGTACTCAAACTATTTACTATCTGTACTATTTAATATCTTATGTCCGTTTTATTCTACTGAATAAATTATTATTATTATTATCGTTCTAAAACTAAATACAGTTTTAATAATTATAATTACTATTATTATTCATGTTTGCCATTCATTCATTTATACAATTCTTATACATTAAGCATTTATTATAAATGTAATAAATTAAAAATTATCTACCATTAGTTTCATTGACAATGGCCATATCAACATCACTAATAACTGTATAAAATTGTTTAGAATACTTGTTTAATAAAAATTTATTACGATATTAAATTACAAGAAATTACAATATAAGTTCTTAATGTATATGTTTTTTTTTTTAAATTTACATTTGATACTTTATAGTAATATTGATACTGAAAAGCAAAATATGTAATTGATACTAAATATTTTATATATTATACAAATCTCTTAATAATGATTATTCTTGTCAGATGTCAGTATTTGTAGAATAGAAATAGGAGATAGTGTTACGAGTCAATCATAGTTACGTGTAGTTCTAATAATAGTGACCCATAATGTTATAATAATATCTATCACATATGTAAATATTATAATATTAACACAATCAAATTATTTAAACAAGTCACATACAATCCAGAATTAAATATAAGCGAAGCTATAAAAAGTATCAAAAAATAGGAATATTCTGTGAAATTATAAGATTTTTATCCATTACAAAATAACATGTTAAAACCATTACCATAATAATTAATAATAAAATTAATTATTAATAAATTAAACCGACATGACACTGAATGAACCGTTTAGTTAATTTTTCTACAAAGGACTTTGAATATTTCGTAAACTTATAGTTTTCACTTTCGTAATGTTTTATAATATTGGCAGTTATGTGTTTTAAGATTTGAAAATTTAACAGAAGTACACGAACATACTAACTTAACATGATATGATATCAAAATATTAGAAAAATGCCAAGTTTCAATTTTTCGTTATAACAGCTGTTTAAAATTGATTATTTTAGTTATACGAAATACTTAGAAACCATACAAGTATTATTCTTAATATTTTTCAATACCTTTACAATAAAAATTAATAGGATAGCCGAAAAATTGAAAAATGTTTGGAAATTGTATTGAAGCATACTTGCAATAATATATCTTAATGTATTTAAAAAATATTAGACAAATTTCAGGTCCCAATTTTTTTTCGTGGGTTTTTAAAATTGAAATTTCAGTAATATTAATATTTATAGTAATTATATGGCTTCACCTTATTATATTTCAATTTTTTTACAATAATTTTTAAATATTTAAAAAATTTTATTGAAGTTTAAATACATTGTACTTAACTCCGTTCCAATTAATTGTGATTATTTTATTGCAATTTGCTTTTTATAGCTGTTTAAAGAATAAAAAATAGAGCTGATACTCCTTCCGCAGGGATAACTATCCTATTCAAAAAATTATTTTCAGCGAAGTTCTGTCAGATTGGGTATTTAGGTGACAAGTTATTTTATGAGCTTTTATATTGAACTAAGAGACTTGAAAATTTTATAGGTTGTTCATTACATAAGGGGTACTATATGAGTACCTATAAGGTCTATACATGTGTGATAAAATTTTGCATTTTAAATATTTCATATATCTTTCTAAAACTTAAGATATTTTCATAAATATGATTACAATTACTATAATCATATTTGTCATTCCATCATTTATAAAAATATTATATATTAAGCATTTATTATAATTGTAATTAATTGAATATTATCTACCATTAGTTTCTTTGTTACTGGCCATAACATCATCACTAACTGTATAAAATTTATTATATTAGTTGTTTAAAAAAAATTGAATTTTAAACATTTAAATAAATCTCCTTGTATTATTGATGAAACACAAGATATTATAACAATTTAATTAATAATATGGTATTTTTAATATAATATATTAAATAAAATTTACAAAATTTTATATTTAATTTACTAGAAACGTTTTACTAATATATCAAACATCATTCTATATTTTAAAATAGTTTTCATAAAAATATAATTACAATTTGTATTCGTATTTAACATTCATTCATTTATACAACTATACATTGAATACATTTGATATTATCGGAATTAATTTTATATTATCTACCTACCTTTTATTTTTTTGTTACTATTCCCATCATCATACTTATCTATATAAAATTGTGTATATAAATTTTTGAATTTTATATAATTAAGAAATATCATTCATATCATTGATGAAACACAAGATATTATTACAATTTAATTATAAATATGGTATTTTTAAATTAACATATTTAATAAAATATAATAAACATTCAATATCGTTAAAATTAATTAAATATTATCTACCATCAAGTTCGCAGGTACTGGCCATCTAATCAGCCATAAGTGTAATTATATATTATTATATAGGTAATTTTTCGAATTTTTCTAAATTGAAGTTGGTTTATTATTCTGTAGTAAAAGCAACCAAAGACGATGAAAAAAAATTTTCACAGAAACTAAAATTTTGAAGATATCCATTACATTATTCACAACAACTCAGTCCATATTGAACCAGAGTCATGGATGTTCACATATGCACATTGTATACTTAACTAAATTTAAAATCTTTACGTTAATATTTTTACTAAATATAGGACTTTGAATATTTCGTAAATTTCTCGTTTTTTTTATATGTTTTGATAAAATTGGCAATTTTTGCTATTAAGGTCTAAAAACTTTTTGAGGTTTGTATATATACATATTCCTTAATATCGTATGAAAATATTAGGAAAATCTCTAGTCTCAATTTTTTTTTTATAGCTGTTTTAAGTTGAAATTTCAGTAAAATCAATATTTAAATGATTTATATATGGATTTTTCTTATTATATTACAATATTTTACTATAATGTTAAATAAAATTGACAAATATTTTGAAAATTTTGAAAATATAATTTAAGCTGAAATATATTTTACTTAACTCAGTTCCAATTAATTGTGAATTATTACATTTACGGTTATTTTTTATACCTAGCTGTTTAAATTATTAAAAAGAAGAGCTGATACTCCTGCCGAATGGTAATACAGGTGTGCATATCAAAGCGTTTAATTTAAATTAGATTTTGAATGCAATGATAAATTGATAAACCATTGCATTTGAAAAAACTATTTTGAGCGAAGTTCTGTCAGATATAGTCATTTAGGTGACAAGGGATATTATGAGCATTTATATAGAACTTAGAGACTTGAAATTTGTATATGGTGTTCATTTATGTAAGTACTATATGTGTGATAAAATTTTACGTTTTAAATATTTAATAAAAATGTCAAAATTTTAAAAAATACCTACATTATCTGACTGAACTTCGTTCAGAATCGATTTTTCGAATGCAATGGTATATCATTGCATTCAAATTCTAATTAAAATTAAACGCTATGATTTGCACACCCGTATCCCATGCGGTAGGAGTATCAGCTCTTCTTTTTATATTTTATAATTTTAATAAAACGATATATTATATTCATATTGCATTGAGGTATTCTCCTTATTATTACTCAATATATGATGGGAAAACTATCTGTAATAACTAATTACGTACAAGTACAATATCTGATTCCCAACTTTTAATGATGGAAAAACGGTAGAAGGAAAAAAGAGGACAGTGTCCCAAGTTCTAAACACTCATGTTTAGTTAATATTTTAGTATCTTTCTCATTTCACTATATGTACTCGTGAAAGGCTATCCTAAGAAAGTTATTAATTTGTTCATCGTCATTACTACAATTATATATATTCATTGTCAGAACTAACTGAAATTTACTTACATATATCATGTTTCATTCCAGCAGCAACCGGTTTAACTAATAAATATGTAAAAATTAAATTGATTCAACCAATCAACGAATTCAATTTATTACGATATTAAATTACAAGAAATTACAATATAAGTTCTTAATGTACCTATATGTTTTTTTTTTTTTAATTTACTTATTATACTATATTTATTTGAGTATTTCGTAAACTTATAATTTTCACATATATGTTTTATAATATTGACAGTTATGTGTTTTAAGATTTGAAAATTTAACTGAAGTACACTAACATAGGTACTAACACTAACTTAACATAATATGATATCAAAATATTAGAAAAATCCCAAGTCCAAATTTTTCGTTATTGCGGTTTAAAATTGATCTTTTTAGTTATACGTTTTTTTAGTTATTTTTTTAGTAAAACTTAGAATCCATTAAGGTATTCTTCTTAATATTTTTCAATACCTTTACAATAAAAACTAATTGGATGGACGAAAAATTGAAAAATGTTTGAAAATTGTATTGAAGCATACTGTAATATATATCTTAAGGTATTTCAAAAATATTAGGCAAATTTCAGGTCCTATTTTTTTTTTTCATGGATTTTTAAAATTTAAATTTCAGTAAAATTAATATTAAAAGTAATTATATATATAGTATATGTAAAATACGGCTTATAGTATATATGGCAACACCTTATTATTTCACCATATTATATTTCAATTTTTTTACAATAATTTTTAAAAAATTTAATATGTTGTTGAAGTTTAAATACATTGTACTTAACTTCGTTTCAATTAATTGTGAATTATTATATTTACGATTTGCTTTTTATAGCTGTTTAAAGTATAAAAAATAATTTGTAAATTATAGTGTTTAATTTTAATTAGAATTTTACTGCAATGATTAACCATCATATTCGAAAAAAAAAGTATTTTCAGTGAATTTCTGTCAGATTAGGTATTTAGGTGACAAGTTATTTTATGAGCATTTATATTGAACTAAGTGACTTGAAAATTTTATAGGTTGTTCATTACATAAGGAGTACGATACGAGTACTTATAAGGACAATATTTGTGTGATAAAATTTTGCGTTTTAAATATTTCATATATCATTACATCTTTGTAAAACTTAAGATATTTTCATAAATATGATTGCAATTGCTATTCATATTTGCCATTCATTCATTTATACAATAATTATATATTAAGCATTTATTATAATTGTAATTAATTGAATATTATCTACCATTAGTTTCTTTGTTACTGGCCATATCAACATCACTAACTGTATAAAATTGATTATATTAGTTGTTGTTGTGTTTACTTTTAAACAATTAAATAAACTTCCGCATATTTTTGATGAAACACAAGATATTATAACAATTAAATTATAAATATAGTATTTTTAATATAAAATATGAAATGAAATTTACAAAATTTATATTTAATTTACTAGAAAATTAGAAACGTTTTACTAATACATCATAACATCATTCAATTTACCTAATATTAAGTATTAATATAGTTTTCATAAATATAATTACAATTAGTATTCATATTTGACATTCATTCATTATACAACTATACATTGAATACATTTGATATTGTCGGAATTAATTTTATATTATCTACTTTTTTATTTTATTGTTACTATTCTCATCACCAATTATTTAAATAATTAAAAAATATCACTCATATCATATATGAAACCCAAGATATTATTATAATTAAATTATAAATATGGTATTTTTAAATTTACATATTTATTAAAATACAATATAAACATTCAGTATTGTTAAAATTAATTGTATATTATCTACCGTCAATTTCGCAGGTACTGGCTATCTAATCAGCCATAATTGCATTTATATATTATTATAAATGTAGTTATTCGATTTTCTCTAAATTGAAGTTAGTTAATTATTCCGCAGTAAAAACGACCAAAAACGACGTAAACATTTTTCAATGAAACTACTACATTCATACATTTCATTATTCATAACAACTCGGTCAATAATGAGACATGGCTATTCACATAATGCACATTGTATATTTGATAAACTTTTGGATTCGTTCTGTAATTTTTCCTAAATATATACATTTTTTTATTTACTAAAATTCTAAAGTTTATCTTTTTAATAAATAATTCAATTGATAATTTTTGATTTAAAGGGATGAATATTTTATTAAAGCATTATAATAACATATAGCATAATATATTTCAAATGCATTGAATATATCGCCAGTCCAAATATTTTAAAATTTTTATATGTTTTATGATTTTATTAAAATCGATATATTATTATTATTATTGTATATTTATATGCATTATTTTTTATCATTAATCAATATATGATGGTAAAGCTATCTGTGATTACTAATTACCAATTCCGTATAAAATTTAATGCCCGACTTCGAATGATGAAAAAACGGCAGAAGGAAAAAGATGGGACTGTGTCTTAATTTTAAGTTCTAATCACGTTTACTCAGCTAAAATATTAGTATATTTCTCAATTTACTATATGTACACAGTGTATAGCTTCCTTAAACAAGTTCTTAATTTGTTCATCGTCATTAATGTATCGTCATACAATTATGTATTAAATATTCATTGTCAGAAGTAACTGAAAATTACTTACATCGATCAGCAGAATCAGGTTTATCTTTATAAATACGTATGTAAAAATATAATAGATTATATAATATTTTATTATTATTACAATATTAAATTACAAGAAATAACAAGAATTTACAATGTAAGTTCTTAATTATGATTATTCTTGTCAGTAGCTGTATAATAGAAATAGAAGATAATAGTGTTACGAGTCACTCATAGGCATAGTACGTGTACCAAGTACTAATAATAGTGATCCATTATGTTATAATAATATCTATCACATATGTAAATATTATAATATTAACGCAATCAAATTATTTAAACAAGTCATAAATAATCAAGAATTAAATAAAAGAAAAACTATAAAAATGTCAAAAAATATTAATATTCTCTGAAATTAGGATTTTTATCCATTACAAAATAACATGTTAAAACTATTACCATAAAAATTAAAATAAATAATTGAACCGACATTACACTGAATGAACGTTACGTTAATTTTTCTACAAAATATAGGAATTTGAGTACTCGTATTTCGTAAACTTATAATTTTCACATATATGTTTTAAAATATTGGTAGTTATGTGTTTTAAGATCTGAAAATTTAACTGAACTATACTAACATAATAACTTAACATGATATGATATCAAAATATTAGAAATATCCCAAGTCTTAATTTATTTTTATAGCTGTTTAAAAATGATTTTTTTAGTTTAAACGAAACTTATTAGAATCCATAAAAGTATTCTTCTTATTATTTTTCAATACATTTACAATAAAAATTTTAAAAAAAGCTAATTAATTTGAAAAATGTTTGAAAATTTAATTTAAGCTGAAATATATTTTACTTAACTCAGTTCCAATTAATTGTGAATTATTACATTTACGGTTATTTTTTATACCTAGCTGTTTAAATTATTAAAAAGAAGAGCTGATACTCCTGCCGAATGGTAATACAGGTGTGCATATCATAGCGTTTAATTTAAATTAGAATTTGAATGCAATGATAAATTGATAAACCATTGCATTTGAAAAAACTATTTTGAGCGAAGTTCTGTCAGATATAGTCATTTAGGTGACAAGGGATATTATGAGCATTTATATAGAACTTAGAGACTTGAAATTTGTATAGGGTGTTCATTTATGACTTTATGTAAGTACTATATGTGTGATAAAATTTTACGTTTTAAATATTTAATAAAAATGTCAAAATTTTAAAAAATACCTACATTATCTGACTGAACTTCGTTCAGAATCGATTTTTCGAATGCAATGGTGTATCATTGCATTCAAATTCTAATTAAAATTAAACGCTATGATTTGCACACCCGTATCCCGTGCGGTAGGAGTATCAGCTCTTCTTTTTATATTTTATAATTTTAATAAAACGATATATTATATTCATATTGCATTCAGGTATTCTCCTTATTATTACTCAATATATGATAGGAAAACTATCTGTAATAACTAATTACGCACAATAATTGATTCCCGACTTCTAAAGATGGAAAAACGGTAGAAGGAAAAAAGAGGGGACAGTGTCCCAAGTTCTAAACACTGATGTTTAGTTAATATTTTAGTATCTTTCTCATTTCACTATATGTACTCGTGAAAGGCTATCCTAAGAAAGTTATTAATTTGTTCATCGTCATTACTACAATTATATATATTCATTGTCAGAACTAACTGAAATTTACTTACATAATACGTGATATATTATATCATGTTTCATTTCATCAGAAAAAGGTTCAACTATATAAATATGTAAAAATTAAATTGATTCAACGAATACAATATTTATTATGATATTAAATTACAAGAAATTACAATATAAGTTCTTCTTAATGTATATGTTTTTTTTTTTTTTTTTTAATTTACATTTGATACTTTATTTTATTTGTATTATTGATACTGAAAAGCAAATAATAATTGGTTACTAAATATTGTATATATTATACACATCTCATAACAATGATTAATCTTGTCAGTAGCTGTATAATAGAAATGGAGTATAATAGTGTTACGACTTTACGAGTCACTCACTCAATCATAGTTACGTGTAGTTCTAATAATAGTGACCCATAATGTTATAATAATATCTATCACATTATAATAATATTATAATATTAACACAATCAAATTATTTAAACAAGTCACATATAATTAAGATCAAGAAGTAAATATAAGCGAAGCTATAAAAGTATCAAAAAATAGGAATATTCTGTGAAATTATAATATTTTTATTCATTACAATAATTACAAAATAACATGTTAAAACCATTACCATAATAATTAGTAATAAAATTAATTAATAAATGAAACCGACATGACACTGAATGAACCGTTTAGTTAATTTTTCTACAAAGGACTTTGAATATTTCGTAAACTTATAGTTTTCACTTTCATAATGTTTTATAATATTGGCAGTTATGTGTTTTAAGATCTGAAAATTTAACTGAAGCCCACTCACATATTACCTAAATATGAAATGATATCAAAATATTAAAAATATCCCTATTTTCAATTTATTTTTATAGCTGTTTTAAAATGATTTTTATAGTTATACGAAAATCTTAGAATCTATACAAGTATTCTTCTTATGTATTTCTAAAATATGTTGGATAATTTCAGGTCCTATTTTTATATTTTATGTGTTTAAATTTGAAATTTCAGTAAAATCGATATTTCAAGTTTTTATATGGAATGTTCTTATTATAATTTAATTATTTACTCTAATGTTAAATAAATTTGATAAACAATTTTTAAAAATTTTGAAAATTTTATTGAAGCTCTTATACAATTTACTTTAAATAGTTCCAATTTATTCTGCATTATTTTTATTTTTTTATAGCTGTTAATAGTATAAAAAAGTATGGAAAGGGATACTGATGTAGAAGGTGGAAAACTGATGCACATGCAAAGAGGATAGTGTTGAATATAGATTAAAATTAGAATGCTATGATATATCATTATATTCGAAATACGATTCTACGTAATTACAGATACCCGCATATCGACAATGATGGAAAAACTATATAGTATATGTAATTACTAATTCCGTGCAATATTGGATGCCCAACTTCTTAGGATGGAAAAATGCTACAATGATGAAAGAGGGGACAGTGCTTGAAGTTCTAAACTCTCAGACTTAACTAATATAGTACCTATATATAAGTAGGTATCTTTCACAATTTACTCAGTTCTATAACTGTTATAATATATGAGTCAAGTGAAGAAACACGAGGATTAGATTGTATTCACTCTACTACTAAGTTTCCATATGTAACACACAGTGGCGTGTCTAGCCAAAAATATTTGGACAGGCCCATTATTTTAGAAATAGTCGATAATCAGGGGCGTCGTTTCAAAATATTTCATGGGATGCAAAATATTTTACCAATCACTAACCTAATCAAAGCATAGTTTTTTAGCATAGTTACTACATTGACTAGATACAGCTCCATCAGATTTTGATTTAATATACGCGTGATATTTCTCCAGACTTATTTTATATATATTACTGCATTCGTGTTTATTTGTGGTGTAACCAATATTTGTCCAATCGCAATAACCTAAACTTATGTAAGCATCTTGTTTGGAAATATAGTTTACATTTAAAGCAAAATGACGACAATAAAACAATAAATTTTATCTAATATTACAGAGTATTCAATCCATGGTCTTTTTACATACCAAGATTCATTAAATGACCTATTTTTATTAGATATAATGTGGCGAGGAAACAATCGCAAAATGGGTTTTACAGGCTTCTGGTCAGCATTTTCACTTAAATCATTTATAGCCACACTATAATTTTTTTCAATTGAAATTTTTTTTGAAGATTCTGGTGGTTCATTAATATGGTTAGAGTTAGGTATTAAAAATCGTTTCATAATGAAATTTTAACCAACAACTAATATAAACTAATATTAAATAATGTAATAGACATTACAATAAAAAAAATTTAATAAATACCTATTACAAAAAATAAAAAAAATAAACTTTAATTCTCAATATGAGATTATATTATACTATACTTAGTACTTACAAGTCAACAACCACTAACCACAGATATATAAACAATTATATAACTGTGGCCTGTGGTATTTACCTACATATTAATAATATTTGAACAATGAACAGTGGTTAGTGGTCAAAGAAATTTCTCTAAAATCATTATTTTAACCAAAATTATTCAACAATTCAACATTTCCATAGCTTTATCTATCGATGAGTAGAAACGATTAATCAACGTTATCATGTTTATAATTTGGTGTATGATACCACTGCCGTTTCAACGGTATAGCTCGACAGCTGTGAAGTATGACACAGGTTTTAATTTTACCGCCACTAACTAGTATATTGTGACAAATGACAATCGACAATCATCAATAACTCATAGCTACATATGTTATCACTTATCAGTTATCACCGCCAATCATCAAACAATTATTTATAATATGTAAAGCAATTATTTTATATGTATATAAAAAATAATGTATAATATTAAAAATTTTAAAAATGGGTAAATTATATATATATAATATACATATGATATATATATAAAAAAAAAAATGATGGGTATGCCCGGGCCTAGTCGGCCTACCCTGTAAACACGCCACTGGTAACACATTACCTACCCTAACAAGTAAATAGATAAATGTATATTCAAAATTTGTAGCATAAGATTCCTAAATACGAGTATGCATTATTATTCTTTTTATAATCATTTTTTTCCTACTATTCAATGGCCTACAGCAAATTATAAAATGTTTAAAAAATTCACTATGGTATATTATAATAATATAATATATTAAATAAAATTTACAAAATTTAATATTTAATTTACTAGAAATATTTTACTAATATATCATAAGCATAACATCATTCTAAATCTTACGATAGTTTTCATAAATATAATTACAATTATTATATATTAAGCATTTATTATAATTGTAATTAATTGAATATTATCTACCATAAGTTTCATTGTTACTGGCCATATTATCATCACTATCTGTATAAAATTGTTTAAATTAGTTGTTTAATAAAAATTGTGTTGAATTTTAATAATTAAATAAACTTCCTCATATTTATTTATAGTTTAAGTAACGTCCAACTTCTCCATATTTTTCAATATTTGGGAGTCCTGCAAGGTGATATCTCCCCTGATCTGTTTAATATATTTACATCCGACTTTCTCATAGCAGCTAACACAACTATCGCAACATATGCTGGACGTTACAACCATTCTCGCTTTCGAAATAGATCCTACTATAGCTTCCTCCGCCCTTCAAAACCACCTTGATTAATTAACTACCTAGGCGACCAGATGGCGAGTCAAAATAAACCCTGATAAATCTCTTCAATTCACATTCTGAAAAACACTACACACTCCTACAACTTGATATTCCTATTATATCGCAGGTAAAATATTTAGGAATCATAATCAACAAAAGATTAAAATGGGGTCAACACCTAAAATCTAAATGCAAATTATTAAAAAATCGACTACACAAACTTCACCCACTATTAAAATCTAAACTATCTATAAATTCAAAACTAACAATATACAAATCTCTTGTAAGGCCCATATAGATGATAAACCGTCTTAAATACAAAACATTCAAGCGTTCCAGTCCATATTCCTACGTCTCGTAGACTCTGCAACATGTTTTTATCACAAATAACGCACTCCACAAAGACTTAAAAATCAAAATATTCCAAAATCCAATTATTATATATTAAGCATTTATTATAATTTATAATTGTTATTAATTGAATATTATCTACCATTAATTTCTATGTTACTGGTCATATCAACATCAGTATCTGTACCTATATAATATTGTTTAAATTAGTTGTTTAATAAAAATTGTTTTGAATTTTAAACAATTAAATAAACCCCCGCATATTTTTGATGAAACACAATATAATATTATAATAACAATTAAATTATAAATATAGTATTTTTAATATAAAACATTTATATTATTTTTAGTATAACATATACAAAATACAAGAAATTACAACAATTAGTTCCAAATGTATGATTTACTTTACTTATTTATTGGATTGTCATTCAATTAGGATATTTTATAGTAATATTCATATTGAATAATAAAATATGCAGTAGGCATACCTACTAAATATTGTACATATTATACGTACATCTTTGAACCAAGTGTTTACTATTAATATATTTTTTTTCGTTATTTACGAAATCGTTAATTATTTAAAATACATAATGATATTAAATTTAAAACTATATTAAAATTTAAAAGCACATTATAATAAGTTTATATAAATAGTTATAGCAAAATTATTTTATTCATATGTAAACTAACAATAATAATAATAAATGTCCAATTACCATTACTTATTCCTTCACACAAAACAAATATAAATATTGCAAGAATACACTTATAATGCGAAATCATGATAAGTATTTAATATTAAGAATTAACAAAATTACGTGCGATAAAATTAAAGTAATATTATAATAAAATATTATTTAAAATATGTGAAAACGACTAAAAGTTGGCTATTTATAATAACATTTGGTATCGCACAACGTGTACATTTTATTATTTACACAATTGTTCGTAAAATTATTATGTTTATATAATTGCACAAATAATAATCGGTGCATACTATATTATTATAAACGATATCAGTTTTATATTATAATATTTAACATATTCTCTTTGTTAATTACATAAATAATAGGAAAAATATTATATTTATTTTTTCATCTTTTTAAATATGAAAGTTGTATTTTAATGATTATTTATAGTTTTGTAGAATGTACCTACTTTTTTTTTTTTTTTTTTTTTGATTCTGATTATATTACGATTTTGAGCGATGTTCATTCAGATATAGGCATTTAGGGGATTCATTTATGGATATTATGAGCATTTATATAATTTAACTTAAAAACTTGAAAATTGTATTGGATGTTCATATAGGTACAAAGTACTATAACTATAAGTAATACGTGATTAAATTTTAGAACTCTAATGTTGAAATTTAAATGTAAACGAGTATAAAATAAATAGATAAAAATATATGCGTTTTAAAGTTTTAATAAAAATGAAATAATTGTTATTAATACCTAACTATATTTGACTGAATTTCGCTAATATTTATCATTGTTTTTACATTTTAATCAATATTTAACACTATCCTTTTTATCAGAGGCGGAACTACATATATACAAGGCGGGTTTTTCCGCGGGCCTCGTCGTAGAAGGGGCCTCGCCGTATATTTGTAAAAAGAAAGTA
>JAIUCT010000007.1:9723057-9737862 GCA_021307375.1 Tetraneura akinire
TACTTTCTTTTTACAAATATACGGCGAGGCCCCTTCTACGACGAGGCTTGCGGAAAAACCCGCCTTTGTATATATGTAGTTCCGCCTCTGATACTATATGTTCCATGGTAACATAATAATATCTATCACATTACATCACTAATTATTGGATAAATGTTTATTACAAATTTGTACCATAATATTCCTGCGTATTTATTATTAATTATTTTCTAAAATCTTTCTTATACTTAAGATCATTTTCATAATTATAATTAATAATCACATTTGCCATGCATTCATTTATACAATTATATATAAAGCATTCATTGTTATCGTAATAATTTGTATATAATCTACCTTTAATTTTAATGTTGCTGGCTATCTCTTTATCACTACCTGTAAAAAATTGTTTAAATAAGTTTAAGTTGTTTAATAAAAATTATGTTGAATAATAGTAAATAATTAAATAAACCCACTCATGTAATTTATGAAACGCAAGATATAACAATTATATAAATATGATTCTTTGAAAATAATATATGAATAAAATTTACAGAATTTCATATTCCTTTAACTAGATATGTTTTACTAATATATAATAAAATAATTGTAACATTTAAGAAAATTTCATAAACACAATTATAATTACCTACCATTCATAGGGAGAGCTAGCCCAATATCACTTCCTGTATAAAATTGTTTAAATAAGTTGTTTAATAAAAATTGTGTTGAATAGTTAATAATTAAATAAACCCACATTATATTGTATATATTATACACATATCTTAACAATGAATATTCTTATCAGTAGCTGTAGAATAGAATTAGAGGATAGTGTTAAGCTTAAGGGACACTCATAGTTGACAGTTACGTGTAGTTAACGTTGGGAACTAGTGACCTATAATGTTATAAGTTATAATAATATCTAACACAAACACGTAACACAATATTTATGTATAATTGTCTCTTAAAAATATGATTATGAAAAGACTGATTCTCGAAACAAAGAAAGTATGAATTATATAATTAGTAATTTTGAAATAAAAATAATAATAAAAGTTTGTACTTATATAACTATACGTAACCTAAACTTTATATAATTTATCATTACATAACAATATTTAGAACTTATTCAGTATTATCGATCCACATCTTCGTTCAAACTAAGACGTTCTATAGTTATATGAGATTCGGTAGGACACCAAATAAATATGAGCAAAGTATAAATATAATATTATTTTAAATTTACAATATTTATATTACATTATAACATTCTGGGCGAGTAAGTGACCGATTACCAGAAATGGGATAAGTTTTTGTCAAAGATTGTACCTCTTTGGCACTATACTGGTATAGATTATTTGATGAATACTTCTCAAAAGTTTTCTTTGAGAATCGGAAAATAATTAAAAAATGTTAGAACTATAGTGTGTCAAGCGATTATAATATTCTACTAGTGTAGAGAATAAAATTGTTTGTCAATAACAAGAATATTGTAATATACGTATTACTAATCATGACAATTCAAATTAGTTCATGTCAAATTGTTTATTTATTTCTACTACCGAAAAGCTGGAATACTGGCTATTTATTTCTTTAGGTATTATCATATTAGTATTCAAATCTAAATGAGTCTTTCATTAACAAATTACAAATACAAAATATAATCGTTGACATTTATAGAATTAAACATTTAATAAAATTGTCATTACTAATTTTAATATTACTGAAATACTGACCCTCATTATCGCTTATACTGGGAATGTGACGTTTTCCAGCTATAATAAGATAATGCACAATTTGATAAAATTAATAAAATACATTTAATTACACAAATCAGTACACGTATAATTTTGAGGGTAACGTTTATATTAACTGAAAATTACTTACTTCTACTACTATTCGTTCCAGCAACATTAGGTTTAACTATATAAATATGTAAAAATTTAAATTATTAAACGAATTCATTTTATTACAATATTAAATTAAAAGAAATTACAATATTAGTTCTAAATGTGTATGATTTATTTAGTGTTTAATTGTCATACACATTAGATTTTTCATAGTAATATTGATACTGAAAAGCAAAATGTGTAATTTTTACTAAATATTTTATATATTATAAATATGTCTTAGCAATGGTTATACTTCTTAGTAGCTTAGAATAGATATAGAGGATATTGTTACGAGTCACTCATAGATACGTGTAGTTCTCATAGTGATCCATGATCTTATAATAATATCTAACACATACACTTATGCAAATATTATAATACTAACACAATCGAATTATTAGAACATAATCAAGAATTAAATATAAGAGAAACTATAAAAATATAAAAATAAGAATATTATGTGAAATTAGGATTTTTATCCATAAAAAAGTAAATTGTTAAAACCTATTACCATAATAATTAATAAAAAATAATTAAACCGACACGACACAGATGCTATATGGATGGAATAGTGCTACAAGTAAGAATGGGGGACAATTCTTGAAGTACTAAAGACTCATACTAATCTAATATACCTATTATTATAGATATCTTTCAATATTCACTATATGTACTTGCAGTGGCGTGCGCAGGAATTTTGTATGGGGGGGGGGGATGTCATAAACCAATGCAACGAAAATGTATTATATTTTAATATTTATTATAATATGAACATATCATTATCTTATACTTAATTACTATAGCTATAAACTTTACAATAAACTATAACTCTAATCAAGGCGAAAATTCATTCTTCTGGCTTTTATAGAGAAAAATTAACGAGATAAATTTTGTTTTCAACAGATAAGTGAAAAACACACATTATGTTAATGAACTGTAATTTAAAGTCATGTTTTAAGTATAAAAATAAAGGCCAATGGGGGGGATATATCCCCCATCATCCCCCCCTGCGTACGCCACTGTGTACTTGTGTAAATAGTGTAATACTTTCCTAAACAAGTTCTTAATTTGTTCACGGTCATTAATACAATTATATATTAAATATTCATTGTCAGAACTAACTGAAAATTACTTACTTCTTCTACTTTTCTTTCCATCACGTTTAACTATATAATTATGTAAGAATTTAAATTATTAAAATATTAAACGAATTCATTTTATTAAAATATTAAATTACAAGAAATTACAAAATTAGTTCTAAATGTGTATGTTTTATTTATTGTTTGATTGTCATACACAATGGATATTTAAATATTTTATAGTAATATTGATACTAAAAGTAGTAACAGACTATTGTCACGTCACGTGAGATCATGTGCTATCACATGCTATCACGACACGGGAAAAAAGTTTTGGATATAGATTTATACAGTATTTTAATTTATCAGCGCCATACTAATGTCTCCTCATGCGTGTCACGTCACATTTTGTAGCTCACGCGTGATAGCACGTTTTGATTTTCACACACATTTTCGACTCGCGTGTTATCACGAATTTGGTCTAATTAGAAATATATATATATATATTAAAATTTCACTGAAATTGTGTGCTTTGTTTTTGTAGGTATATCTTTTTTAATAAGGTCGTGTATATAATCAAATTTGCCTTTTGTCATTCTGAAATACTTGTGAAATCGTCTTGGATCGTTTCATTTGGTAGTTTTTTAACTAGATGATGGAATTCTCCCAATTTTGACCTTTTTTTTTTTTATTAATATCGTGTACCCAGCACGATCGGGTTGATTTTTTATTTTGTTCGTCCAAAACTGCAAAAACAGCTGCGGTTTCTAATTTCTCTTTCCACTCGAAACTACTTGAAGTTACTATTCCCATTTTAATTTTAATTAAGAAAAAAACTTGTGTAAGTACACACCTTACACAACACAGTGATTAGGTAGGTACTAAATTACGACACGATAAAGTATGACAACATGATTATATGACTATAGTTTGTTTCTAAGCGTGATATCACGGATTTAATGTGCCAACGTGACAGCATGTGAGCTCACGTGACGTGACAATAGTCTGTTTCAACCTTAAAAAGCAAATATGTAATTGTTACTAAAAATTGTAGATGAACAATAATGTTAAATAAAATTGAAATTTTTTAAAAATTTTGAAAATCTTATTTAAGCTCAAATAACATTTTAAATATTTTCCAATTAATGTGAAATATTACATAGAACATTTTTTTATTGCTGTTAATACTTTAATAGTATAAAAAAAGCAAGGGAAAAGGGATGCTAGTGTTAAGAGTAGGTATAGTGTTGAATTTTGATTACAATTTGAATGCAATGATAAATCATTTTATTCGAAATACCATTCAACATACGTAATTACAGATATCTGCATAGCGACAAGGTGGAAAAACTATATGTAATTACTAATTCCGTACAAAATTTGATGCCAGACTTCTAAGGATAGAATAATGCTTAAAGGAAGAATGAGGGGACAATTTTTGAAGTTAAAACACTCATACTTAGCTAATATATTAATAGGTATCATTCACAATTCATTATAATATGTACTTGTGTAATGCTTTCCTAAACAAGTTCTCAATTTGTTCATCGTCATTAATACAATTATATATTAAAATATATTCATTGTCATAACTAACTGAAAATTACTTACATTTATTACGATTCGTTCCAGCAGTAAGGCGTTTAACTATATAAATAAGTAAAAATTTAAATGACTAAACGAATACATTTTATTACAATATTAAAATACAAGAAATTAAAATATAAGTTCTAAATGTGTATGTTTTATTTATTGTTTGATTGTCATACACATTGGATATTTTATAGTAAAATTGGCAAGGCTGGGCAAGTTAATGATTTTTTTTGACTCATTAAGTTAGTTATTTTAAAATAATATAATATAAGTTAAGTTAAAAGTTTATCATGTATTTTTTGTTAACTATTAAAGTTAAAAGTTAACTTTGAAAAAGGTAAGTTAACTTAATTTAAAGTTAAAATTTTCTAATTTGTAAAAAAAAAATATATATTTACAGCCTAGTGCAGATAGTTTTTCTTTACGCTCAAGAAAATTACTGCATAAAAAATACTACAAATAATACACTTGGCAATGGAAAAAATGCAGGTATTTATAGGTACTATAAATATTATAAAATATTTATTATTGCAACTATTTTTTCATATTATTTTCGTCTAAATGAAATTTTGTTTTGTGTTTTAAGATTCGAAAATTTTACTGAAGCACACGGACATACTGGTATATACTGGTATATATAGATTATTTGATGAATACTTTTCAAAAGTTTTCTTTGAGAATCGGAAAATAATTAAAAAATGACAAGACAAGTGTGTGTCAAGCGATTACAATATTCTACTAGTGTAGAGAATAAAATTGTTTGTCAATAATAAGAATATTGTAATAGACTAATAGGTATACATATAATAATCATGACAATGACAAATCAAATTAATTCATGTAAAATTGTTTATTTATTTCTACTACCGAAAAGCTGGAATACTTTAGGCTATTTATTTCTTTAGGTATTATCATATTAGTATTCAAATCTAAATGAGTCTTTCATTAACAAATTACAAATACAAAATATAATCGTTGACATTTATAGAATTAAACATTTAATAAAATTGTCATTACTAATTTGACCCTCATTATCGCTCATACTGGGAATGTGACGTTTTCCAGCTATAATAAGATAATGCACAATTTGATAAAATTAATAAAATACATTTAATTACACAAATCAGTACACGTATAATTTTGAGGGTAACGTTTATATTAACTGAAAATTACTTACTTCTACTACTATTCGTTCCAGCAACATTAAGTTTAACTATATAAAAATGTAAAAATTTAAATTATTAAACGAATACATTTTATTACAATATTAAATTAAAAGAAATTACAATATTAGTTCTAAATGTGTATGATTTATTTAGTGTTTAATTGTCATACACATTAGATTTTTCATAGTAATATTGATACTGAAAAGCAAAATGTGTAATTTTTACTAAATATTTTATATATTATAAATATGTCTTAGCAATGGTTATACTTCTTAGTAGCTTAGAATAGATATAGAGGATATTGTTACGAGTCACTCATAGATACGTGTAGTTCTCATAGTGATCCATGATATTATAATAATATCTAACACATACACTTATGCAAATATTATAATACTAACACAATCAAATTATTAGAACATAATCAAGAATTAAATATAAGAGAAAGTAAAAAAATATAAAAATAAGAATATTATGTGAAATTAGGATTTTTATCCATAACAAAATAAATTGTTAAAACCTATTACCATAATAATTAATAAAAAATAATTAAACCGACACGACACGACACAGATGCTATATGGATAGAATAGTGCTACAAGTAAGAATACATATACTAATCATGACAATGACAAATCAAATTAATTCATGTAAAAGTGTTTATTTATTTCTACTAGGTACCGAAAAGCTGGAATATTTTAGGCTATTTACTTCTATAGGTATTATCATATTAGTATTCAAATCTAAATGAGTCTTTCGTGAACAAATTACAAATACAAAATATAATCGTTGACATTTATAGAATTAAACATTTAATAATAATTGTCTTTACTAATTTTAATATTACTGACCCTCATTATCGCTCGTACTGCGAATGTGACGTTTTCTAGCTAAAATAAGAGGTAATGCACAATTTGATATAATTAATAAAATACATTTCCTTACACAAATCAGTACAGATACAATTTTGAGAGTAACGTTTAGATTAATGAGTATTTAACTATATTTCTTATATAATTATATAATATTTGAATATTATCTACCTTTTATTTTTCTGTAACCGTCCACCACATCATCACTATCTGTATAAAATTGTGTAGATATGTAGTTAAATTTTTTAATAAAACTTTTGTTTAATTTTAAATAATTAAAAAACCCACTTATATCATTGATTTAACACAAGTTATTATTACAATTTAATTATAAATATAAAATGTTTTAATCAATTTATTAAATAAGATACCAAAATTTAATATTCTTTTAACTAGAAGAGAAGGGTTTTACTAATGTATCTTAAAATCATATTATCACTTAAAAAAGTTTTCATAAACACAATAATTATAATTACCAATCATATTTGCCATTCATTCATTTATAAAACCATTGATTTAATCAATGATAAAACTATACATTAATTACATTTATCATTATGAGAATAAATTGAATATTATCTACTTATTGTTTTTCTGGTACTGTTGACCTCATCATCACTATCTGTAAAAAATTGTGTAGATAGGTTGTTGAATTATTTAATAAAACATGTGTTCAATTTGACAATTTCAACAAATTAAATAATAGGAAAGTTTTACGAATATTTCATAAAATCATTGTAACATTTACGAAAAATTCGTAATCACAATTACAATTATCATTCATATTTGTCTATATATTTTATACAATGATATATTAAGTACCTATTAATTATTATCAGATTTAATTGAATGTTACCTACCGTCATCGTTTTCAGTTTTACTGACCATCGCTTCAAAACTATCTGTATAAAATTATTTAAAGAAGTTTTTTAATAGAAAAATGTATAAAATTTTAAATACCTAATTAAATAACTACACTGAAATCATTGATAACACACAAGATATTTATAATATTTAATTAATATTATGGTATTTTTCAATTAATATAATTAATAAAATATAATAAACATTTATTGTTGTCAGAATTAATTGAATATTATGTACTGTCAATATTTATCCGGTACTGGCCATCTATAAACCATATGCCTCTATGGATTTATATATTATATAGGTGTTTTTTAATTTTAGATAATTAAACCTAATTCGAAATTAATACTACTATACAAATACAAGTATACAATAACAAGATATAATTTTCACGTAAACAAAAGTTTAAAGATATCCATTTCATTATTCACAACAACTCAGTCAATATATTGAACATAGTATACTATGTAGGTACATATGTCATATCTCATATGTGATATGTACCTACATTGTATACATGGTGAAATTTTGGAATCGTTACGTAAATTTTTCATGAATATGTGAAACTTTGGTAATTTCCTAAATTTCTTATTATTATCTATATAATGATTAAAAGAATTGATAGTTTTGGATTTGAAGAGGTGAAAATTTTATTGAAGCATATTAATATATTGATTAAGCTATTAAAAATATATTGAAGATATCGGAGTCTAATATTTTTAAGATTTTTATAATTTATAATTTTAGTATAATAGTTATATTTATATAATGGTATTTATATTATTATTTATTCCTATTATTAAAACTTTATATATAACTCATAATCTTTCCAATGATCTACAGTGCATAGCGACAATGATGGGAAAACTATTTATAATAATTTACCTAAATTTTTCGTAAATATATGCAACTTTGGTAATTTACTAAATTTCTAAATATTATCTTTAAAATAATTAATAAAATTGACAATTTTGGATATAAAGTGCTGAAAATTTTATTAAAGCATATTAACATATTGATTAAGCTGTTACAATTATATTAAAAATATCGCCAGTCTAAATTTTTTTAAATTTTTATATTTTAAAATTTTAGTATACCTAATCGATATATTATAGTATTTATATGCATTCTTATTATTATTACTCAATATATGATGGGAAAACTATCTGTAATTACTAAATCCGTACAAAATTTGATAAAACGTTCCTAATGATCTTCAACTATCAAAGAGTAGATAAATTTTATGATTATTAACACACATAACTAATTAATAAGGCACACACCTAGCACATAAATACATAATTACAGATATCCGTCAGTGCACAGCGATAAGGATGGGAAAACTATCTGTAATTCCGTACATTATTTGTATGCACAACTCTAAGGATGGAAAAATGTTACAAGAAAGAAAGAGTTTTTAGAAAGAGTACAGTTTTTCGTAAAGCTTTCCTAGACAAGTTCTTAATTTATTCATCGTCATTAATACAATTATATACAATATACGCGAGTATTAAATATTCATTGTCAGAACTAACTGAAAATGACTTACTTCTATTACGTTTCCTTCTTCCAACATGACGTTTAACTATATAAATATTTAAAAATTTAAATAATTAAACGAATATATATTATTAAAATACTAAATTACAAGAAATTTCAATATTAGTTCTAAATGTGTATGATTTCTTTATTGTTTGATTGTTATTCACATAGTGTATTTTATAGTAATATTGATACTGAATAGCAAAATATGCAGTTGATACTAAATAATTTATATATTATACACATCTCTTAACAATGATTATTCTTGTAGTATTCTTGTATACAGTAATACAGTAGCTGTAGAATAGAAATAGAGGATAATGTTACGAGTCACTCATCGTTACGTGTAGTTCTCTTATAATAGTGATCCATGATGTTATAATAATTTTTAACACACACACGTCCCACAATTCATGTATAATTGTCTCTTACAAAAATGATTATTAAATGGCTGATGCTCAAAACAAAGAAAATATCAATTATATAATAAGTTTTTTTCAAATAAAAAAGTAATGAATATTTTTAACTTTATAGAATTTATCAATAAAATCAATATTCAGAAATTATTCAGTAATTCAGTATTATCTATCCACATTTTCGTTCAAACTAAGACGTTCTATATAGTTATATGAGATTCGGTGGGATGCAAAATAAATACGAGTAATATGTAAATATAATGATATTAAATTCTGAGCGAAGCCAAGAATGTATTAGTTTTACATTGATGTGTGGCATTTTTTTTTTCATGTCTGAAAACACTTTTACTACCCAAAATAATGCTCAGATTTTCACGTCTAGCATAAGGTTCCGGTTGAAAAGTGAATGTAGTTTGTACTTTATTTAGGTCATTTTTCGAATTTCTCAAAATCGACCCTAAGCGGTTGAAAAAATGACGAAAAAACTGCATATTTCACGAAAACTGAAATTTCGACGACTTTGATTTGAACATTTGACGATAACTCGGTCAATTTTGAAGCTAGAGCTTTGAAAATTTTGTATTATGTTAATTTATGTACTATATGAGTACCTATATATGGTTCATATGTGTGTGATAAAATTTTGCGTTTTAAATATTTCATAAAAAATGTTTGACATTTTTAATAAATTCCTACATTATCTGACTAAACATCGCTCAGAAAGTTTTTCGAATTTTTTATTTTTTATATTTTATATCATTTTGTATAAATATTTTATATTTATATTTAATGAAATTTACAAAATTTAATATTTAATTTAATATAAATGTTTTACAAATATATCATAAAATACTTCTTATACTTAAGATAGTTCCCATAATTATAATTACTATTCATATTTGCCATGCATTAATTTATACAATTATATATAAAGCATTCATTATATTATCGAAATGATTTGTATATAACTACCATTGTTGCTGGCTATCTCTTTATTACTACCTGTAAAAAATTGTTTAAATAAGTTTAAGTTGTTTAATACAAATTATGTTGAATAGTAAATAATTAAATAAACCCACTCATGTAATTTATGAAACGCAAGATATAACAATTATATAAATATGATTCTTTGAAATTAATATATGAATAAAATTTACAGAATTTCATATTCATTTAACTAGATATGTTTTACTAATATATAATAAAATAATTGTAACATTTAAGAAAATTTCATAAACACAATTATAATTACCTACCATTCGTATATGTTGACATATTATATTATTAATAATAATTAATAATATAATACGTATTCAATATTATCAGATCAGATGATTTAATTTTACCTACCGTTAAATTCATTGTTACTGTAATCATCATCATCATCTGTATAAATTTATTTAAATAAATTTGAGTTGTTTAATAAAAATTGTGTTGAATTGTAAATAATTTAATAACCACACCTATAACATTGATAAATATATAGATATTAATAGATATTAGATAATATATAAATATATTTAATATTTCATTATAAAAATATTATTTAAATTAAATTTTCCGGGAGGAAGTTAAACGCAAGTGGTTCCCTCCCGGTCATTGATTCAACCCGGAAAAAAGAAAAAGGAAAAAAAAGGTATTTAAAACAATTTATTTTTGATTACTAAGCATTTGCATATAAATTTTATCTGTATCGGATGATTGGAACATTAAAAGTTCAACTGCTTCAAATAAAGCGGTTTATTTGACGAATGCTATAGCAGTAAATAAGTTCATCAACGTGTTAATTACATTTATTATTATCGGAATAAATTGAATATTAACTACCTTTTATTATTCTGATACTGTCCACTACACCATTGCTATCTGTAAAAAATTGTGTAGATAAGTTGTTAAATTGTTTAATAAAAATTATGTTCAATTTCAAAAAGAAGAGCTGATTCTCCTGCTGCACAGGAAACAGGTGTGCGAATCATATAGCGTTTAATTTTAATTAGAATTTGAATGCAATGATAAACCATTGCATTTTGCATTCGAAAAAACGATTCTGAGCGAAGTTCAGTCCGATTATAATTTTCGTTTGAACTAAAAATATCAACTTAAAACAGCTATAAAAAAAATTGAGACTAGGGATTTTTCTAATATTTTAGTATGACGTTAAGTAATATGTAAGTATACTTCAGTAAAATTTTCAGACCTAAATACCAAAAATTGCCAATTTTATCAAACATTATATACGTAAAAACGATAATTTTACGAAATATTCAAAGTCCAATATTTTGTAGATAAATGAACGTAACGGTTCCAAAATTTTACCAGATATATGTAATAGACTAATAGCTATGTGAATACCTAAAAAAATTTCAAGTCTCTAACTTAAAAATTGCTTGAGTTATAGTGAAATATTAAAATCGAATTCGTCGAAATTTCAGTTTTCGTGAAAAATGCTGTTTTTTCTACCGCTTAGGGTCAATTTTGAGAAATTCGAAAAATGACCTAAATAATGTACCAACTACATCCACTTTTCTACCGGAAACATACCCTATTCGTGCAAATCGGAGCATTATTTCGGGTCGTAAAAGTGTTTTCATACATAAAAAAAAAAAACAAAAAAGAACAAAAAAAAATCACAGATCATTTTAAAACCAATACATTCTTCGCTTCGTTTAGAATCTAAAAATTAAATAATAGAAAAGTTTTACGAATATTACATAAAATCATTGTAACATTTACAAAAAATTCGTAATCACAATTACAATAACAATTCATATTTGTCTACACGTTTTATACAATGATACATTAAGTACCTACCTATACCTATTAATTATTATCAGATTTAATTGAATGTTATACCTACCATAATTTTTTTCAGTTTTACTAAATGTCGCTTCAAAACTATCTGTATAAAAATATTTAAATAAGTTTTTAATATAAAATGTATAAAATTTTAAATAGTTATATAACCACACTTATAGCATTGATAACATAAAAAATATTTTTATTATTTAATTAATAATATGGCTTTTTTCAATTAATAAATAAAATAAAATATAATAAACATTTATTGTTGTCAGAAATAATTGAATATTATATACCGTCAATTTATCTGGTACTAGCCATCTAATCAACCATATGTCTCTATGGTTTAATATATTATTATATAGGTTGTTTTTCGATTTTACATAATTAAAGCTATTTCGTAATAAATACTACTAGATAATGACAATAAATATTTTTCACGCAATGTAAATTTTAAATATATGTTATATGTAGGTGCACTGTATACAAGTACATGGTGAAATTATGGAATCGCGTTATGTAAATTTTTCATGATTATATGAAACTGTACTAATTTCCTAAACTACTTATTAATATTATTATCTATAATATATTGTTTAATAAAAATTATGTTGAATAGTAAATAATGAAATAAATCCACTCATATATTTTATGAAACACAAGATATAACAATTATTATAAATTTTTTAAAATTAATATAATTAAGAAAATTTACAAAATTTCATATTCATTTAACTAGATATGATTTACTATTTACTTAGGTATATATAATAAAATAATAATTGGAACATTAAAGAAAATTTAATAAACACAATTATAATTACCAATCATATTTGTTGGCATACCTATATTATTAATAATGATATAATACGTATTCATTATTATCAAGCATGATTTAATTTTAGTATTTTACATACCGTTAAATTCATTGTTACTGTTATTATCATCACTATCTGTATAAAATTATTTTAATAAATCTGAGTTATTTAATAAAAATTGTGTTGAATTTTAAATAATTTAATATACACAATACACACCTATATTATTGATTAATATACCTATAGATATTAATATATATTTTTTTTTTTTTTTGGTTTATTGGGCTTTTAAGACCATCCCGTCTTACAACCAAGCTTCCATCCTTCTCTATCCAATGCCAGATTTCTCCAATTGGCACCGCCTCCTAAATGTTCGACATCCTTCTTTACCTTATCTTCCCATCGCATTTTTTGTCTCCCTAGAGGTCTTTTACCTACAAGGTTTTGTTCCATCACAGTATGCAATAGTGGATTTTGGCTCCTCCATGCATGGCCAGCCCACCGTAGTCTTCTGCTTTTGATGACCTCCAAAATATCTGGACTGCTGTATAGTGTTTCCAGCTCTAAGTTCTTCCTTTGTCTCCACTCCCCAGTTATTTCATCTTTGATCAGGCCATATATTTTCCGCAACACTTTTCTTTCAAAGGCCATGAATCTATGTTCATCCATTTTTCTGAGTGGCCATGTTTCCGATCCATATAGTACAACCGATCGTATTAAGGACGTATATAATTGTTCTTTCATTCTTAATTATATATTATATTATATCTCTTTAATATATAGGTATATTAATATTTTATTATAAAAATATTATTTAAATTAATTTTTCCGGGAGGAAGTAATGCGTAAGTGGTTCCCTACCAGTCATCGTTTCAACCCGGAAAAAAGAAAAAAAAAAGGTATTTAATAAAATATAATAAACATTCAATACCATCAGGGGCTTAATTTCAACTTTTGAAAGGGTGGGGCAACTGATTAAATTTACCATCTTCATAATATTTAAAAAATCATGGTTACTTATATGTATATATTTATTATCATTGATTATAATTTATAAATATTTATAATGAATGATATTTTTTAATTTTTGAGTACAAAACCTGTTTTTCAAAGAAAATATCTATTATAAAATTAGTTATTATCAGTGCCGTAGCCAGGGGGGCTTTCGGGCTTAAGCCCCCCCCCCCCGAAATGTCAGATGACAATAATTTTACGAGGTTAGGTTAGGTTTAACTAACAGTAACTAGTAATATATAGTAATCTAGTATAGACTGCTCTTTTCCAGGCAGTAGGAAAGTAACAAATTCTAAATGAGCAATTTATAATATCTGTCAAGGACATTAAGATATTGTTTGGCACGAATTCAAGAGCCGTGTTGGTGATGAGATCATCACCAGGGGCTTTCTTTTTGCGAAGATTGCGAATTATGTTTTGGATGGTACCTGGGGTAGTGAAAAAGTTCGATGTGGGCATGTGTCGGTTTAGAAGTGAATCGTGATAAGCGGTTACCTCAGGTATGTCGGAGCCGGGGTTGAATTGGAATTGACGCTCGAGAGAGTCGGCTATGAACTCTGTTCGATCGATGGCCGGAAATATTAGGCCGTTAGGACTTATAAGTGGGTGAGAGGCTGGTCTTTTGTGAAGGAGACACTTGTTAAGTTAGTAAATAGAACCGTCTAGGGGGTTATAGATTGTACATAATTTCCATAGATTGTACATAATTTCCATAGAATGTACATAATTTCCATAGATTGTACATAATTTCCATAGATTGTACAT
>JAIUCT010000007.1:9738049-9752295 GCA_021307375.1 Tetraneura akinire
TGTACATAATTTCCATAGAATGTACATAATTTCCATAGAATGTACATAATTTCCATAGAATGTACATAATTTCCATAGAATGTACATAATTTCCATAGATTGTACATAATTTCCATAGAGTGTACATAATTTCCATAGATTGTACATAATTTCCATAGATTGTACATAATTTCCATAGATTGTACATAATTTCCATAGACTGTACATAATTTCCATAGATTGTACATAAAAATTTTGAAAGCGTAACGTTAATTGTTTTACAAAATATAGAACTTTAAATTTTTCGTAAAATTCTCGTTTTTATGTAGGTATTATATAATGTTTAATCAAATTGGTAGTTTTGGGTTTTAAGGTCTGAAAATTTTACTGAAGTATACTCACATATTACTTAACATGGTATCAAAATATTAATCCCAAGCCATAATTTTTTTTTTTTATAGGTGTAAGGTTGAAATTTCAGTAAAATCAATATTTAAAGTATTCTAATAAAATTAATGTGAATAATATTATATAAAATTGTTGCCATGATAGTATATTTACATAAAGAATTGACACCTAATAAATTATTATATATTTTTTGAAAAATAAATATTGTATTTATAAAAAATAAACATAATTTTCATTGGTGTAACTATCCCAGTAACATAAAGTACACACAAATTTAGTATATGACCCAAATAATGGAAATATGTAAACCTAGTTTATTTTAATTTATAATCATTTTACAACTCCAAAGTACTTTTTCAATAATTTGGACCTATTTTAACCTATTTTCATACTCGGAACTAGTATAACAATTGTCTGATAATTTTTTTGTTTTGTTTTTAATTGCCTGAATTATCAATATTGAAATCGAATTCGTTAAAATTTCAGTTTTCGTGAAAAATGCTGCTTTTTGTCGTTTTTTCGACGTTTATTCTATCGCATAGGGTCAATTTTGAAAAATTCGAAATATGACCTAAATAAAGTACCAATTACATCCACTTTCCAACCGGAAATATTTGCTATTTGTGAAAATCAGAGCATTATTTTGGGTAGTAAAAGTAGTCTACAGACACAAAAAAAAAAAAAAAAAAAAAATAGCACGCATTGTAAAACCAATACATTTTTCACTTCGCTCAAAATCTAAAATAGTTACATTATTTTAAAGAAATCATAATGATCAATTTTATTATTTATTCAAAATACACCACCTTACCTAAATACATGAATCGTAGTAGAATTTTGTTATTAAGTTTTTGACGTCTCGGTCCATTTTTCAATGGATTCGAGAACATATTGACGAGTCCTATTTTACAGGTGGAAGAAAGCCAACCAATGGATGACATCTCCTAACCGGATATCATTTTATTTACTTTATTAAACAATTAGGTAAAAAGAATATATGTATACTCGTATATAATATTATACTCGTAGCTAAAAAAAAAATATTTTCTATGTACTATATTCGTAACTGATTGAATGTAAAACTACATCGATAAAATACTAATACGCGTTATATTATAATACGAGTATACATGGGTAAACCATACTCATGAGTATGACTCACTCCATACGTGTTGATCATGAACAATAAATTTATTTTTAAGAATATGTTTAAACGTAGATACATAAGTACAACGAAATAAATTTATGTTGGATACCGTTAATTATTTAAAATACATGATATTAAATTTAAAACTATATTAAAATTTAAAAGTATATAATAATAAATTTGTCAATAGTTATAGCAAAATTATTTTATTCATAAGTAAAATGTTTAATTACCATTACTTATTCCTTCATACAAAACCAATAGAAATATTGCAAGAATACACTTATAATGTGAAATCATGATAAGTATTTATTCGTAATAATAAGAATTAACGAAATTACGTGCAATACAATAATTAATGTAATATAATATAATTATTTGGAATATGTGAAAACGACTAAAACTTGGCTTCTTATATAGCATTTGTTATAGTACAATGTGTACATTTTAATATTTACACAATTCGTAAGAGAAATTATGATTAATATAATTGCACAAATAATAATCGGTGCATACTATATGTTATATACGAAATCAATTTTATATTCTAATTTCTAATATTTAACGTAGGTATTCTCTTAGATAACTAAATAAATAATACGAAAAATATTATAAAATATTATACTCGTATACGTATATTATTAATACAAGAAAAGACGAAAAAAAAAAAAATAATAATAAAATAAATATTTAAAAAAATGAGCTGATACTCCTGCCGCACAGGATACAGGTGTGCGAACCATAGCGTTTAATTATAATTATAATTTGAATGCAATGATAAACCATTGCATTCGAAAAAACGATTCTGAACGAAGTTCAGTCAGATTATAATTTTCGTCTTAACTAATAATATCAACTTAAATCAGCTATAAAAAAAAATTGAGATTAGGGATTTTTCTAATATTTTAGTATGATGTTAATTAATATGTAAGTATACTTCAGTAAAATTTTCAGACCTTAATACCAAAAATTGACAATTTTATCAAACATTATATACGTAAAAACGAGAATTTTACGTATTAATCAATGTCCAATATTTTGTAGAAAAATTTAAAAAACGGTTCCAAAATTTTACCACATATATATAATAGCTATGTGAACACCCAAAAAATTTTCAAGTCTCTATCTTAAAAACGCAAAATTTTATCATACATATAGGGATCATATAGGTACACATACAGTATATAAAATAACACCCTATAAAATTTTCAAGTCTCTAAGTTCAATATAAATGCTCATAAAATATTTTGTCACCTGAATGCCCATATCTTAAAAATTTTTGTCAATTTTATTTCATATTATTGTAAAATATTGAAATATAATAGGAAGAATCCATATAAATACTTTAAATATTAATTTTACTGAAATTTCAAATTAAAACACATATAAAAAAGATTGAGTCTTGAGTTTTTTCTAAAATTTTGGAAATTCGTTAAGATATAATGTATATCATACTGATGCTTCAATAAAATTTTCAAAAATTTTCAAATTTTTTGGGTTTTCTATTAATTTTTATTGTAAAAGTATGATATATAATAAGAAGAATATTCGTAAGTTGTCGTTTAAATTAAAAATATCAACTTTAAACAGCTATAAAAAAAAATTGAGATTAGGGATTTTTCTAATATTTTGATATGATGTTAAGTAATGTAAGTATGTAAATATACTTAATATACAATATATTTTACAATGTAAAATGTAATCGAAAACCTATATTTTGTATGGCTTCTTGTTCTTTTAATTTCTCAATATTTTTACTATATGTTTAATAAAATTGGCAATTTTGGTTTTAATAGGTCTGATAATTTTATTGAAGCATAATATCATATTGCTTATTAGCGTAATTTAAAAAAGTTACAAAAATCTCCAGTCTAAATTTTTTTTATCGCTATTTAAAATTGATAATGTATATTCCCTAATAGCTATATATTCTATGTATGGATTATTATTTATTTCAATAATACTATTATATTCCATGTCACCAGAACAATCAGTTGTTTAGCTACGTTATAGTATTTTACATCTCTATTATACTCTATGTCGATGGAACATTATAAAATTGTTATAATATTTTTTAAAAATTTTCAAGGCTTATAAATTATTTCAATATTTTTTTTTTATATATACGAGTATACTCGTGTAAACATTTTATTGTTATACATTTTTTACATTTTAGTTTTATTTTTACGTAGTTGCAAGTTTATAAATATTTGAAAATGAGCCAAAATGTAATTAATTTATTACAATACTCGTCAATTGAACAATCGTCAACTGCTGAGGAAAAGAAAATTCCGTGATGGACATCCTAATAAAGGTAAGGGAATAAATTATACAAAGACAGTATTAATAATAATATTTTTAATAAGACGGATATATTTTAAATAAAAGATAATAATTTCCCTGTACACTAGTAGGTAGGTATATATTTATTATATTTATATAATTGTTAAATATAATAATTTGAAAGAAAATGCGAATAAAATAATATGTACAAATATAAAACTAAATATAATATTCAATTTGTAAATTGATTTATTTAATTTTTGTAGTTTATAATTTTTAATTCTTACATTATGTAATAAAATAATGTGTTCGTTTAGACTTTCTGAATTCATTATACGTAATATAATCATTTTAAATGTACGGACTTCATATGATATGATAGACTTATTAATGCTTTTAGACAAGTAAAATTGTTTATAATGCACTTAAAGTGTGTTCAATCATTACAGTTACTATGTATTATACAATTATTATCTTAACCCTTAATTTATTGTTTTATTTTTCTATTAAATTGCATTGGATAACACATTTCACAGTTATTTATATATTTAGAAAAATTGATAGAACAATTTTACTTCAAACATTTCCCAAATTTTTTGACTTTTCTATTAATTTTTATGGTATAAGTATTGAGAAAAAATAAGAATAATACTCGTAAGGATTCTATGGTTTTCGTTTAAACTAAAAATATCAACTTTAAACAGCTATAAAAAAAATTTGAGACTAGGGATTTTTCTAATATTTTGATATGATGTTAAGTAATATGTAAATATACTTAATATACAATACATTTTACAATGTAAATTGTAATCGAAAACCTATTTTTTGTATGGCTTATTGTTCTTTTAATTTATCAATATATTTACCATATGTTTAATAAAATTGGCAGTTTTGGTTTTTAAGGTCTAAAAATTTTATTGAAGCATAATATCATATTGCTCATTAACGTAATTTAAAAAAGTTACAAAAATCTTCAGTCTAAATTTTTTTATCGTTATTTAAAATTGATAATTTATATTCTTTAACACCTATATACTCTATGTATGGATTATTATTATTTATTTCAATAATACAATAATTATTATTCTATGTCATCAAACGCATCAACCGTTTAGGTACATTATAGTATTTTACATCTATTATACATTTATACTCTATGGCGATGGACATAATATAATTATTATAATATTTTATAAAAATTTGCGTCGTTCATATTTTATTTTATTATTATATTTATATATACTCGTGTAAACATTTTTTTGTTATACATTTTTTTTTTTAACATTTTATTTATTTTAACGTAGTTGCAAGTTTATTAATAAATGAATAGTCGAAAATGAGCCAAAATATAATTCAATCACGTATGAAAGTACTCGTCAATTCAGCAATCGTCAACTGCTAAGGAAATGCAAATTCCGTGCTGGACATCACAATGAAGGTAAGCGAAATATTATGAAAAAATAGTAAATAATATTTTAAATAATTAATATAAACGATAATATAATTTCTTTGTGTATTAAAATATATTTTATTATAATTGATAAATAAAATAATTTTAAAGACAATATGATTGAAATATAGGTAAACTAAATATAATAGGTATATTCAATCTGTAAATTTATTTATTTAATTTTTGTAGTTTTTAATAAAATTTTAAATTTTACATAGGTAATATTAATTTTTAATTATTATATTATGCAATTAATATTGTGTTCGTTTAGAGCATAACCCAACCTATGGGTGGTCCGCGAGCTATTGTGAGGTGGTCCGCGAGTCACACTTAAAAAATGTAAAAATATTTTAATAATTTAATTTTCCTTTGAGGCATAAAGCGGCCCATACACGATCATATTATTGCTCAATATTTGATATTGACAATAATATTGACAGTGTATGGATCATATTAAAGACGTGTTCAATATATTGAAACAATTAAAATTATTTTGATATTTATTGATAAACTGTCAATATTATTAGGTCCTCGAATGTGTTTCCGGTAGCCAAATAACGTAGAATTATAGACAGGCTTTGACTTGCAGGTATAGCTTCTCTCATTGACGTATTTTGTTTTTTAATAAATGGATTCACCAAAGTTAAAATTTCATCAAAACATTCATCATCCATTCTTAAAAAAAAATTTAAATCATTTCTTTCAAAATTGCGCAACTCAGTTAATAGCTTCTCGTGAGTATAATGTTATCTATTTTTCAACCACTCTTGACCAGGTTCTTCGTTGTTTTTTTACCTTTTTTGGTTTTTTTTTCATCAAGTGACAAGGCAAGAGCAATAGCAATAGCAATTATCGCGTTCTCTTCGCTAGACATTTTGACCGAAACTGAACAATATATTCAATTTAAACATTTATTGATGTAAATATTGAGCAATAATATTGATCGTGTGAGTGCAAAAGAAATTAAAACATTTATTGAAATATTTATTGATTTAAATATTGAGCAATAATATTGATCGTGTATGGGCCGCTTTACAAGAAAAATAAGGTATAAAATTTAGATGGTCCGTGACGTATCGGAAATTCTCTTAGTGGTCCGTAGTACCAAAAAGGTTGGGAACCACCGGTATAGAGTTTATAAAATTTCTGAATTTATTATAACATAATTTCTATATTTTACGATAATTTAATGATTGGGCAATATTGAAATAAGTAGAGACGTGAAAATTTTAATGGGTAGTTATTGGTATCTAATTGTTACATGAACTTTTCGTGAAAATATAGAACTCTTGTAATATTTAACGTTTTTAATTTTATCTAGATATTTAAGATTATTCTTAAAATTTTAACATTATGTTTAATAAAATTATTAATTTTGTAGTAGGAATTCTAAAAATTATAGTAAAGTATCCTCACTTATCGATTAAACTTATTTCCAAAAAGTTACAAAAATATACAGTATCAATTTTTCTTTATAGCTGTATTTATTTCAACGGTGTAATAAATCTATGTCCTAAAACCAAACAGCTGTTATGAAACTATACATTATACGTTTATATATTATATCTATATTCTATGGCGATGGAGCATTATATAGCTATTGTAATATTTTTACAAATTTCAAACGTTTTTATTTTATTATTTTTGTTTTTATATTATATGTGTTTATACACACGTTTTATTGTTATAATATTTTAACATTTTATTTATTTTTACGTCGTTATACAAGGTAGTTAATTAAATGAATACCTAGTCGAAAATGAGCCAAAGTAGAATAAAGTCGTATTACAATACTGGTGAATTCAATAACCGTCGACTGCAGCTAAGGAAATGGATTTTCCGTGGTGGACATCACAATGAAGGTAAGCGAAATATTATGAAAAAATAGTAAATACCTATAATATTTTAAATAATTAATATAAAAGATAATATAATTTCGTTGTGTATTAAAATATTTATTATAATTGATAAATAAAATAATTTTAAAGACAATATGAATAAAATTCGTAATATACACATATTTAAAATTATAAATAATATTCAATAATCCTGTTATATTACTAGGTAGGTATTTATTTTATTTTAATATAAGTTTTTAATATAATTTTAAATAGTTAATTAATATTGGTTATTATATTATGAAACCATTGGTTAACGTTTTTCCAAAAAATTACAAAAATCTCCATTCTCGATATTTATTATATAATTTTTTAAAGTTTATATATTAGTAAAATTAATAATCTATAATAAGTATTTATATATTTTCTAATTATTACTAAATATTTATTTCAATAATACAATAGTCTGTATCACGAAACCAATTAGCCATTAATCTACATTATAAATCAATATTTTATGGTGATAGAACATAATATTATAGTTATTATTTTTTTTAAAAATTTGTCACCTTTTTATTTAATATTTTATCTTTATAAACGTTTTATTGTTATACATTTTTAACAATTTATTTATTTTTACGTAGTTACAAGTATACAATCAAGTGAATAGTCAAAAATGAGTTAAAGTAGAACCACGTAGTACTCGTTAATTGATAAGAAAATGCAAATGAATGTGCTGGACATTATAATAAGGTTAGTCAAATATTATAAAAATATAGTAAACCATACAATAAACAATATTTTTAAACATTTGTAGGTATTTGAAATAAAAGATAAAAATTTGTGTTCTGTTATTCTTTTTTACTATTATTAAATAATGTAATTTTAATGCCTGTAGTTTGATTAAATTAATATGTTTTTATTTAAAATTTAAAATTTAAAAATAATATTCAATCTGTAAATTTATTAATTTAGTACATGTTTAATTTTTTTTATTATTTTATATTTTAAATTTTAAATAATTTATATTAATTATTATATTATGCAATAATTGTGTTTGTCACTTTAATTCATAATAATATAATGAATTAAAAGAACTAACTATGGAAATAATTGTAATTATCATCTTTCTCCTTAATTTTTTTGCTTTGTTTTTCTATTAAATTTCATAGGGTGACATATATTACACAGTTATTGACATATTGTAGTCATTTAGAAAAATTGTTAAACTGTGTTTTTGATTATTGAGGATAGTTTATAATTTCACTTATTATTTATAATTTTACACTATACCAATAAATAACGATTCATGATTATTATAGGTATAATAAAATATGTTATATATTTATTATTAATACTTAATATTCCACAAAATAACCTAGGGTGACCAGACGTCCCGTTGTCCTGACCAACTTCAAATGAGATGCTTTTTATCCCGCTTTTAGAAGATTGTCCCTCTTTAATCACGTTATTTCCATATTATTCATTATATAATGTACGAGTATTAATGTTTGTAGATGAAGTATCTATATAGGTATGAAAAAAATATAAAACGAAAATGAAATACAACATTGTGTGTCTTTTGATGAATAATTAAGAGAAAATATTTTATTATTTAGGTTATTTTACTAAAAGGGGTAAAGTAAAAACAAGATAATTGCTTATGATATGACAGAGATTTGGACTTTTACTCTCGAGATTTGTGTGCATATGTGTGAATAGTGAATGTATATGGATGAGGGTTTATTTTGTGGGGGGAAGCAACAACTGTCCCGTTTTTTTATTTTCTTAATATGGTCACCCTAAAATAACCATAATTTAGAGTTTTGATACCTATACGTTATTATTTAAATTTAATATCAAATTAAGATTACATAAAAAATATTATTAACTTGGTACCTAAGGATATTATTAAATCTAATACAATACCCTACGTAGGTACCTAGTAGGTATACGTTTTAATGTTTTATAAATTCTATTTTAAAAATATGTCTAATTTACACATTACATTAAATATTTAGTTAGGTATCTAATAAATTTTTTTTATTAAAGAACTCAAAATAATATAAATTTTGTAAAAATAATAATTAAATATTAAATTCTGTTGTTTATATCTTTCTTGCAACCAATACTTTTAAATATTGAAAAATAAAACTTTATAAAATATACCTTAGGTACCAAATTTATTTATATAGGTACGGGTAAGTCAATATATTAGATTTGTATCGTGGCTAGTGTCCACTATCCAGGTTCCAGCATCCAGGATCCAGCAATGTATAATGTTCAAAGTGCAAGAGCGAGGACTCCAGGCTGTATCAGTTTGTCTAACATGGAATGTAGCAGGTACCTTATTTTATTATATTATTTTTATATTTGTATCGTTGTTAACGTAGCAGTTATGTTGATCAACCAGGATAAATGTATTATTTTTGATATAATCATAATTATTACGAATCGCCAAAATAAATGTTTTGTGAATGTTAGAAATTAATTACTGCTCTTGATATATATTTCTTTATTAATTATAATAGGATTTTGTTTTTACATTATATTTTCGGAATTTTATATAAATAAAAAATTTACTTAATTTTATCTTATTTACAATACCAACAATTTATATAAGAATTTCATGAATAATCTTAAACATTTTTGATTTTCACATCATAACATAATATTATTAATTGATAAAATGATTCATTTATAGTTTTATACTAATGTTGAGCATATAACGTATTGTTAAAAGATAATTGTAACCAACTTTTTATACTACTCTTAATATCATGGACAAACTATATAGGGTGTGGTGGTGTGGATATGGGGGTGTTGGAATAGGGTATGGGATTAAGTGTGGGGTTGTAGAGTGATAGTATGTGGAGTAAGGTATGGTAGTGGTGTAGTTGTGGGGGTGTTTGGTTAGGGTGTGATTAATGTGTGAGGGTGGTTGTGTGGTGGTAAGGCGTAGGTGTGGTGGTTGTGGTAGGATTGGGGGTTGTAGGTGGTGGGTTTGTAGAGTTGTTGTGGTGAAGGTAAGGTGTAGGTGTGTGGGGTGGTGGTGTGGGAGGTAATGTGTAGGGGTGGAGGTGTGGCTAGGATATGACGATTCTTATTGCATATATGTACAACGCATTGTTGAGGTCATAACAACACATGAGTGTGTTATGATTGGCTCATGCGTTATGTCATAATCAACACATGAGTTCGATATGACTATGATCTCTTGCGTTATGCTATAGTAACGCACGGGATATGACAAAATCGGTGTTTGCAGTTAGGGAAGTAATTACTTATGCGGTATATATTTGCATGTATGAGGTCATATCATACACGTGCAAAACAACCGTATGGTATGACCTCGAACCATTGTACTGTCATATTATGAAGTTTTATCCCCCCCAAATTATAGGTGGACACCAATACCTATGTAATAGAATCAAAGGACCGGTACATACTTGGCGTTTTAAAAAACTTAACCTATAGGTTACTATTTCTTTGGTCCCAGGTAGAAAGGGCATGAGTCAAATTTTGTAGGTTTTCAGTACAAGTGTTTGAAAGTTTAAAAAATTATTTTGCTGTAACATTTATATAATAGCCTAAATTGAAAATTGGCTAATTTTCAAAAAATGTAGCACTATTTGATAGTAATGTTTGATTTAGTCTCACATAATTTTATTATGAAATAATTGTACATAAGTCTTTGTATTTTAATATTTTTGACATAAGTCCTTTTGATAATGACTTAAGCCATTTCACAATACCTTGTTAGGACTTAAATCCTATATTAAATTACATATTTAAAGTTTGAAATAAATAAATATATATTAAATTTTAAAATATTCCTTTGTTTTTTTTACAATTGTGTTTTCTTTAAAATCATAATTATTCTAATTTCACATAATAAAAAAAAATCAAATAAGTACCTAAATAATTATTAATTTTTATCATGTTAATAATTATTAAATACATATAAAAAATAATAATATTAATCATAATCATAATCAGTATCATACAGATCTGGATCATCTCTTGCATTTTCTTCCTTATTAGTTGTAAGGTTTTTATGAAATTCATGATACACATTTGGAATTAACGGGAGTATGTCAAGAAGATCTTGTTTTTTTTCTTTAGAAATTGGTACTGAAGCATTATAAGTACTTTTTAAATTAATGATGTCAATGCTTTTGTTTCTTCTTCTTAAATTTAAGACTTTAAAATCTTCAGCTTCATTTAAACTAGTTTATTATTACAATTAAATTAAAGCAGTAAACAGTTTAAAATGTTAAATTATTTTGTTTAAAATAATGTAATAGATACTCAGAAAAAAATTATTTTACTTTAAAAAATTATTATAAATCAATAAATATTGATATAATTGGATTATAGTAAATACTACAGATTTGTAAATTTTATGAAATTGACATTAAAAAAATATTAATTTTTTATAGTACTTGGTTACAATTTTTAACTTTTAAAAAAAATAATAATACTTTTAAATTATGCATTTAATTTAATACTAACCTAAATTATTTAAAACCGTTAAATTTCCGCCAGCTGGAACTTCAAATTCATTTTGTTCAATATCTATAATGTAATAATAAAATACATATATATTATAAAATAATTTTTATCAATTACTTATTATATTATTATAGTACATAAATATAATTTATTATTGTTTATTGCATAATGATATTTAAACTTTTAAACATTAGGTTATAAATTTGAAATTAAAATATTAATTAATTTAAGTATTAAGTACCTTCATAATTATTCGAGTTATCATTTATTATATCTTGAATAAATGATTCGTTCATTAGTGTTTGAATTTCATCTCTGTGACCTGATAAATCAGATTCATTATCTGATGATTCTGGTATATAATCTTGATCGAGATCAAAATTATTGTCTATATCATATTCATCTGTTAATCATTTGTTTTATTTATTATTATATAATTTGTTACAGTACGTAAGGAATGTAATAAAATCGTATTAATATTTAATATAGGTAATATTCTACTTACCACTATCATTTGATAAGGTTAGTTTCTTTTTAGTCATTTCAATTATTCGTAATGCACGTTTTATCATTTTTGAATTTTATTATAATAATATAAATAATATATTGGTCTTTATTTGAACTTACGTATAATAATTAAATAATATATCAAAAATTGAAAGTGAAACCATGAAAACAATGTGACTATTGACTTAACTACTAAAGTCAATGAAGTTTTTGGAATGGACAAATAATAATAATGATAAATTGATTAAAATAACAACATTATATTATTATGATTAATATAAATAACTACTTATTTTTATTTTTATCTAATATTAAGTACACGTGTCATACTGTCCACGTGTCAAACTTGTTTACGTAAATAATAAAAATGATATATAGCTAGTACTATATTATAATATATGTCTATAATACCTATGTCTATTTTATAATATTATTATTTATTATGATAATGAATATAAATACTGTTTCTTAACTTAAGCCATTATAATATGATATAACAAAAGGCGTAAGTCATCTTAAGCCATTTATACCATTTCATATTATATAAGTCATCATACACCTCATATGCCCTTTTAACCAAAAAAAAAAGTGTGTAATGTTGAGATATGCCCTTTTTATTTTCTTTATAATATGAAAAATATTAATTTCTGACTTATGCTACCTGGATCAAAAAATCAAGCGAAAAATACACAATAATTATAGTGAAAAAAAAAATTTTGTCAAAAAATGACTTAGCCCTTATTTCTACCTGGGACCAAAGATTTGATGTTTATTTAATTAATGAAAAAATGTGTAGAAAAAAATGAATACATAAGTAGTAATTATATATACGAGTATATATATATATATTATATATAATTTTGTTGTCACTATTTTAGTTTTTACCCGTTAATGAATCGATTTTAACTAATTTAGTCGTTGGCACAAAATATCCATGTAAAGCCCAAGTAAGAGCATCGCGATGTAGATGTAGATGTATAATGTACTGTATACATAATAAATTTCTTATAATTAAGAGAAAGATGTTAAAAAAAACTATTAAAAAATAAGGGGATAAATTACAAGTTCCTATATAACAAAACACAAAATTGTTATTTATCGAGTTATGGTCTTGTTAATGTGTCTACTGGTATAGTGTGATATATTATATGATACATTAAATAAAATTATTGAAACTTTAATATTAAAATACACATATTCGGATTGTTATTATATATAAAAGTTCACACAACAAATACATAGTACGCGCCATATATATTATTTATGACAAAAAATATGAAATATTATGAACCTACTTGGTGACTTTAATGATATCTGTTACTTTTTCTGTATATGATAATTTTTGTACTTTTTGTGCATCACCTTTAAATATAAGTTTTTTAGTAAAACCATCAGATACAGAACGTATTTATAAAACAATATTATAGATAATAAAAATAAAAATTCACAACAACAAAAAAATATATAAATAATGTAAATTATAGTACCTATAGTTCTCCAGGAATATGAAACACAAACGCAATATTTTTAATAATACCTAATAAATAAAAATATTATGGTAGACGTAGAATAATAGTACTTCATGTTGGTATTATTATTTTTTTTTTTTATAGATAACACATTCAATTATATTATTGTGCATTAAATAATAAAATGTATATAAGATGTATCATGTGATACGGTCAATATTGTGTAGGTAGAGGATTAGCCATCGCCTATAAATGAAGACATCATATGTTTTAAGTTATTACGTTTTCCTTTATTCTTATAGTATTTAATAAAATATACATGTGGCCAATGACGTGGGATTGGTGCAGTGTGAGAAAGTGACCAGATGAGAGAGGGCACCGGTAGACTTATGCAAGTAGCCGTTAGAACGGCTGACCCGTATAATTAGACAAGGAAAAGGTAGGACGAGATGGTCGACTAAAATAAATATGTAAAAAAAAAGAAAAAAAGAAAAAAAAAAAAGAAAGATGCGTATCGATTGATATCGTACTTGGATGTCGCCGTTGTCGGATGGTGTTGCAGGCAAAGGTGGTCCCGGTGGTGGTTAATGCTGAAGACGAAAGTCACCCGCCGTTGGTGAGCGACGTAACTCACGTAATGTATCACGGAA
>JAIUCT010000007.1:9763284-9799426 GCA_021307375.1 Tetraneura akinire
ATTAAAAACACATTATATAGGGGGACCTCTGCGCAAATTTTTTTTCGAAATGAAACAATTAGAAATTTTTATATACGAAATTTACAAGTACATTCATTGTAATATATAAAAAATTCATATTTTTCTATCTTCTTCAATACATATTTTCTAGGTAGAATATTTTTTTGTTCTTATCTAAAAAGAAAAAACGCATTGTATAGGGGGACCCTTGCGCAAATTTTTTTTCAAAACGTAACAATTAGAATTTTTTATATACGAAATTTACCAGATCCTTCAATATAATATATAAAAAATTCTAATTTTTCAACCTCCTCCAATACATATTTTCTAGGTAGTATATTTTTTTGTTCTCATCTAAAAATTAAAAACACATTATATAGGGGGACCTCTGCGCATTTTTTTTTTCGAAATGAAACACTTAGAATTTTTTATATACGAAATTTACCAGTATATTCATTGTAATAAATAAAAAATTCAAATTTTTCTATCTCCGCCAATATATTATTATCTAGTTAGAAATTTTTTTTTGTTCTCAGCTAAAAACTAAAATTGCATTTGATAGAGGGACCCCTGCGCAAATTTTTTTTCGAAATAAAACACTTAGAATTTTTTTTATACGAAATTTACCAGAATATGCAATGTAATATATAAAGAATTCAAATTTTCCTATCTCCTCCAATTTCTATAATCTAGGTAGACAATTTTTTGTCAGCTAAATATTAAAATCGCATTTGATAGGGGGAGCCCTGCGCAAATTTTTTTTCGAAATGGAACAATTAGAAATTTTTATATACGAAATTTACCAGTATATTCATTGTAATAAATAAAAAATTCAAATTTTTCTATCTCCGCCAATATATATTATCTAGGTAGAAATTTTTTTTTGTTCTCATCTAAAAATTAAAAACGCATTGGATAGGGGGACCCCTGCGCAAATTTTTTTTGTTCTCAGCTAAAAATTAAGAACGCTATATATATATTTATATATCGTATTATTATTTGCTTTGTAACCTTTCGTTATCTTAAAGGCATAATAAATTGCCAGGAAAAGAGAAAAAATGACTGGATTGTTCCCCAAAGGATTGTGATAAAATTATTTATACTCGTAAATACTAGTATATACTCGTATGTGTATAGTATACATAATATTACCTATAAATCTATCATACCCCTTACACAATAGATTTAGGATTTGGATACATATTATAATATAATGATATTTTTAATGTCAAAATATACATTATTTTTTACCAATCTTTAATAATAAAAAATGAACTTAACGCTTCCAAAATAATACCTAAAATTGACAATTTTATCCAGTGGCGGTCAAATGATTTTGTTATGGGGGGGGGGGATGTGGCTGATTTTTTAACACGCACTATTTAATCATTAAAATCAAATTTATGGTTATGCTTAATATAAATTTTTTACAAATTTAAAGTAAATGTATACTTTATTCTTAACAATATTTATAAAAAAATTGAGAAAAGGGATATTTTTAATATTTTGCTATGATGTTTAGTAATATACTTAGTAAAATTTTCAAACCTTGATGCCAAAAATTACCAATTTTATCAAACAATAAAAAAAATATAACAATATAACAATATTTTATATACATAAAACGAGAATTTTACGAAATATTCAAAGTCCTATATTTTGTAGAAAAATTAATGTAACAGTTCCAAAATTTTACGACATATATATATATATCCTATGTGAATATCCAATATAATTTTCAAGTCTCTAACTTTAAAATTGCTCGAGTTATCGTGAAATATTGTAATCGAATTTTTCGTAATTTCAATTTCGTGAAAAATGCCTTTTTTTCGTTGTTTTGCCCTCTAAATTTATTAACATTAATGCAAATTCTTCATCATCTTTTTGTCTCATGATTTCGGCCAACTCATAAAATTTAAACGATTCCTAAATATTTTTGATTGATATCATTTCTATGTCATTAGGATATTTTGACAACGGATCATTGAAATTATCGTATAACGATGTAGACAATTCAGGTGGTAATTGGAAAAAATCACCTTACAATATTATGTATATATTACCGAATGGTTCGTTAATTCTCATTATAGACCCTAGTCTTTGATCAAGGGGAGGTGCTCAAAGATGTATTAGAGATTTACAATGGAAATTTTTGTTTATGGATGGTGTTGCTATTAGTTTCAATAATATTTATATTATCACTATGGTTACTAATTTACTATTATAATCAACAATTATTATTATAAATGAATTTAGCTCATTTTTTCGTCCTTTTTTTGTTTCGCATGTGGTCAATTTTGAGAAATTTGAAAAATTACCAAAACAAAGTACAACCTACATCCAATTTTCAATCGAAAACATGTAACATTCGTGAAAATCGGAGCATTATTTTGGGTAGTAAAAGTGTCTTCAGACATAAAAACAAAAAGAAAAAACACATATCATTGTAAAACGAATAGGTACATTCTTCGTTCCACTCAGCATCTAAAAAAACTTCAAGGGAGGGGATCTATCCCCCTCATCCCCTCCCCGTTTGACCGCCACTGATTTTATCAAACATTATATACGTAAAAACGTGAATTTTACGAAATATTTAAATTCCAATATTTTGTAGAACAATTAACATAACGGTTCCAAAATTTTACCACATATATATAATAGCTATGTGAACATCCAAAAAAATTTTCAAGTCTCTATCTTAAAAATTGCTCGAGTTATGAAATATAGAAATTGAATTCGTCAAAATTTCATTTTTCGTAAAAAATGCCGTTTTTTCGTAATTTTTTCGCCGTTTTTTCTACTGCTTATAGTCAATTTTGAGAAATTCGAAAAATGACCTAAATAAAGTACCATCTACATCCACTTTTACATCTGAAACTCGCTATTCGTGAAAATCTAAGCATTATTTCGGGTAGTAAAAGTGTTTTCAGAATAATTATTTATATGTATGGATTTTAAAATTTTCGTTTTACTAAAAATATCAACTTAAAACAGCTATAAAAAAAAATTGTGACAATGGATTTTTCTAATATTTTAGTATGATGTTAAGTAATATGTAAGTATACTTAAGTAAAATTTTCAGACCAAAATACCCAAAATTGCCAATTTTATCAAACAATATATACGTAAAAACGAGAATTTTACGAAATATTCAAAGTCCAATATTTTGTAGAACAATTAACATAACGGTTCCAAAATTTTACCACATATGTATAGTAGCTATGTGAACACCCAAAAAAATTTTCAAGACTCTATCTTTAAAATTTCCTGAGTTATCGTGAAATATTGATATCGAATTCGTCGAAATTTCATTTTTCGCGAAAAATGCCGTTTTTTCGTCATTTTTTCGCCGTTTTTTCTACCGCTTAAGGTCAATTTTGAGAAATTCGAAAAATGACCTAAATAAAGTACCAACTAGATCCACTTTGCTACCGGAAACATATCCTATTCGTAATAATCGGAGCATTATTTCGGGTAGTAAAAATGTCTACAGAATAAAAAAAAAAAAAACAAAAAAAAAATCACACATCATTGTAAAACCAATACATTCTTCGCTTCGCTCAGAATCTAAAAGTATTTAATATATTTATTAACCATATTGATATTACGATTTGATGCAAGTACATTAGTTCATATAATATTATAATATACATAATATATTGTATTTCTTTTAGGTGAAAAACGATGAAAAATGTATTCCGGAATACATGACAATGTGTACCATAATATTAATGTTTTAATACAATAAGCATCTAATAAACGTTTCATTTTTTTTCAATTCAGTTTCTTTTTTATCTTTAATTTTTCTTTTTTGAGCACCACTGACATATTTTCTTGAAAACATTTTTATAATAAAACTAATGTTAGATTTACACATGCATGTTTGTTGTGGCGCCATTATTTACATCAGTAACTGTTTACACAGTTTCACACCAAACTCTCGCCATTTCATTACGTTCGTTGTCAAATTGTGCGACTGTTGTTCCGTGTTTCGATTATTATTTAAATTATCTGACCCAAAAAAAAAAAAAAAAAAAAATAAAAAAATATATAACTACAATAATATTATAGTTTATAGCTTTATAGTTTACGTTAGGTACCTATTACTTGTTTCTTTATTTTGTACACATTTTTGAGAAGTATGGTTTAAAATATAGTACGTTTTTTTAAAGAAATCGTAATGATCAATTTTATTATTTATTCAGATCCCACCACCTTACCTATACTCTGTTCCAAAAGAGAAGACACGAAGCGGAGACCAGTTTTCGTTCGGCGGCGCGCATTTCCCACCTACTCCGATAAATGCACGTATGCTCACCAGCGACCTCTGACACCCAGCTGCATCGTTAAAAACCATTATACGGCGCGCTTGGATTGTTGACATCTATGACACTTGGCGAATATACGTATAACCTGTCACCTGATAACCGTGCAAATGTACACGGCTATTGTGTGCCGCATTTTAATTACGGTGTATACATCGTCGGCAATGATCGGAAATGATCGGCCGTCATTCGATATGCGCAGAACCCGTGTCTTCTCTTTTGGAACAGAGTATAAATATGTAAATCGTAGTAGAATTTTATTATTAAATTTGTGACGCCACAATCCATTTTTTAAAGGATTCGAAAACACATTGACGAGTCCTATTTTACGGGTGGGAGATCGTCAACTAATGAATGATATCTCCTGACCGGATATCATATTGGATTTGACAACAATTAAATAATTAGGTAAAAATAATATATGTATATATAATATAATTTTGTAGATAAAAAAAAAAAAAATTTCTATGTGTAACATTCGCAATTGATTGACAATTATAAATTAATTATTTATTTAATAATAAAATATTAATATTCTATATTATAAATTTAATTAATAATTAATTAATAATATCTTGTATTATGAAATTATTTTAACGTACCTACTAATTTCAATCCCTGAAAAATATGCAATCTTTTTACACTTTTATTGTATATTAAGTTGCATCTAATAAAATTATTAAGGATTAGCCGATATTAATTATTACCGATGAAATATTATAAGCTTTGTAAAATTAACACGATTCATATTAAATTTAATTATTCTGTAATCTGTACATATAAATTATTGTTTTTAAATTTAGGTACAACGTTTATAACATAAAATTACAATCATACAATATTATCGAAGAAACCCACCGATAAGATAGGTACTATTTGAGTGTTGCACTTGTGACATTTCAAAGTTAAAATAAAATAAAAAATTTTTAAATTTTATTTTATTAAATATGGACTTGGTGTTTAACATTTTGGTTAGTTATTTTATTATAACGTTATATACTGGAAGGAACTACGTACTGGAAGGAAATATTAATGGGAAAAGACATAGGCAGCGTTGGTTAGACAGGGTGAACGATGATTTTTCGTCGTTTTTTTTAACGCATAGACGCACAGTGTCAATTTTGAGAAATTCGAAAAATGACCTTAATTTAGTATCAATAACATCCACTTTCCACCCGGAAACATAATGCTGTTCGTGAAAATCGTAGCATTATTTCGGGTAGTAAAAGTGTCTTCAGACATAAAAACAAAAAAACATAAAATAAAAGAAACACATCATTGTAAAACCATTACATTTTCGTTTCGTTCAGAATCTGAAATACCAAATAAAAAAAAAAAAACAAAATTATTATTAATGTCTACTACCGCTATCTATGCCGTTAAATTTTAAATATCGTATACCGCAACCATGATAACATAACCTGAAAACGTTTCATAAAATTTAAACTCATGATTTTATTCGATATTCATTCCGCATTTGTTTCTCATGGCGGCTGCTATTGTTTCGTAGGATTTTGTCTCGTAAAGTCATAACACGGACGTTTAATTTTAATCCATTCGTCTACGTTTGAAAGTTTAAATTTCAAAAAGAATAGTATTGCTCCAAAACTTTCTTCATCTTTTTTTTTCATAGTGCAACCATTTAAGTAATTTCATTTTTCGAAAAAATCTAAACATCATGGCACAGACCGATGCTGCTAAGAAGGTAAATGATAATATGTAACATCCGATTTTAAGCGTTTATAACTTTTAGAAAATTATTCATACGATTTTAGTAAATTTAACAGATGTTGAACATTTGTTAGATTTATTATTCTTGGAAATCTTTACAAAAACTAAATAATCACAAAGTTAAATATTACATTTTTTCAAACGTAAATGTTATTCAAGTATTTACATATTATAATTTTAATGCTGTTTAAAATATTCCTGGTGGATATACAAGAAAAAATATTTATATTTCTTTTTCGATTATTTATAATTTTTATTTTAAAGTTATATTAATTTAATTATTTTACAGGCTAAAGAATTCCACGACACATTGAAGGTTGATGTATGTATTAATATAATAATTTAAGTATAAAATACGAAATTATTTGTTTTATTTGTTAAATTAAAACATGAATATTAATATGTTCAATCGTTAAATTGTAATTATATGGTCAACTATTTGATGCGTATGAACTGTTATGTTGTAAAATAAAATTTTAGCCATTCTAATTCATTTATTGAAATTATTATAGTGATTATCATAATTCGCGTACATAAAATTATAAATTGGAGTATTGCCTTTTATCTTGGTTGAACTTAAGGATATTTAATTATTTACGATATTTGTTAATATGAATATGAATTTTAAAAAAAAGTTCTCAACAAACTTGATCTAAATAAATATACACATTTGTTTTATTATAATTTAAATTAACTTAACTAATTTTAATATTTCATAAATAATTATATTTTTATTCTTTTTAAGTATTCAAAAATAAGTATTACTATTATCTATTGTTTAAAATTCAGCCTTTATTATTATATTTATTATTAAGTATAGCTTAAATGTAGTATATGGATAGTTTTATGCTTAGTCACATAAAATGGTTTTATAAGTACCTACTTTATAATTATTAAATTAACATATTATTTTGAAATATTGTGATAATCATTCAATGTAGGTATACATATAATAAAATAAAAAGCTATTTAAATATTATTACCTATATAGGAACATTTATAAAAATATAAATAAAATTAAGTAATTTGTTTTATATCCTTATATTATGGTTATAACAGACTATGGTTAAATTAGTAGCTGAAAATAATATTTCCTTAAAATAGCCAAAATAAGATGTCAACAATTAATATTTTTTAAATAATATCTAATATCAATATAGGTGTTTAATAAAAAAAATTAAACTTATCCTAATATTGTGTAAATTATAGGCAGAAAATCGTATAACCCAAAAATTTCCAGAGCGAATAATTCATTTGAATGAATTATTGAAAAGACCAGAATTTCGTATTTCTACAATAGATTTAAAATGTTCCTTAGAAATCCCACCTTTGGTAAAAATGGAAAACAATGTTAACAAGTAAATAACATTTAATATATATTACTGTTACTTGCTGTATTTGTACAATAATAATATTAAATTTCAGTTGTGATGGAAAAACTCCAGGTAAAAGGCCACGTTTGGATTCAAATTCACATGATACAATTTCGGAACAAGCGCTTATACCATCTAATAAAAATCTTATTGAAGTCATTAAAGTTCTTAAACCCAACGTCAAACAATTGATTGAAGATACTAACGCTGTTAGTAAAAAATTATACTTATATGCCATTAATATTATTTTTAATTTATTTATTTTACAGTTAAAAATGTGGATATCATTATTGATACCAAAAATTGAAGATGGTAATAATTTTGGAGTATCTGTACAAGAGGATACTCTTGCTGAGATACAACAAGTTGAAGTTGAAGCAACCAATTATCTTGAACAAGTATCTCGTTATTATGTATCTCGTGGCAAACTTATTACTAAGGTTTGTAATAATTTAAAAAACAAATTACTGTAATTTACAAATAGATTTAAAAATTATTTTGTGTGGAGTACTTTTAGAATCTGAACTAGGAAAATTATGTATTGGTTTTCAATGATATGTTTTTTTTTTATGTCTGTAATTAATTATTATTCTACTTGAATTAATCTTTTCACGAATAACAATTTTACTAGAAAAGTAGTACTTCATTTAAGTAATTTCTCAAAATTGAGCTTACAAAATAGGAAAAACTATCAAAAAATGACAAAAATATGGCATTTTACACAAACACTGAAATTTCAACAAAATCATTTTTAATATAACTTTGGCAATATTGTATTTAGAGGCTAAACATTTTTTTGAGTATTCTCATAGGTACTATATATTATATACATGATAAATTTTTGGAACGGTTAAATTTATTTTTCTACAAAAGAATAATCCTAAATCTCCATTTTATTTTATAGCTGTTTAAAGTTGATATTTTTAGTGTAATCAAAAATCTAAGAATTCATTATTCCATTATTCATATAACCATTAATTATTATTTCTCAATATTTTTACAATGTTTAATAAAAATATAATTTTGAACATTTTATTGAAGCTCACTTAAATATACATATTTCCAAATATTAGAATAATTTCAAGTCTCAGTTTTGTTTATTGGTTTTTAAATTTTAATAAAATCAATATTCATAGTATTTATATGGATTCTTATTATTTCTCAATATTTTACATAATGTTCAATTTTATTGAAATTTAAATACATAATACTAAATTCGGTTCTAAATTATGTAAACAATGTTACATTTTTTTTTCTGTAGCTGTGTAAAGTATAAAAAGAAGCGATATAGGTGTAAAAAGGATAGTGTTGAATTATGATTACAATTTGAATACAATGATAAATCATTACATTTGAAAAATTATTCTGAGCAAAATACTATCATAAATATTTAGGGGTTTTATGGGAATTTTATTGACCGTAAAGACTGAATGTAAAAATTTTAATTAATATGTATTTATTTATTTATTAACAATTTCATATGGACAAAGTCCAATTTATAATATAATGGTATAGGTAATAATAGGTATAATATGATTTAAAATAGTAAGATAAATAATAAATATAATAATAGACAAATTATACAATCATTAAAATAAATGACTATTTCCAGAAGACATTAAAATGTTAATTAGATTATGACATATATATTTTAGAAAAATGAATGTAAAACAAATGGTTGTTTTGAGTGTAGTGGTTATTAACTTTGAAATTGAATTGACTTAATAAGAATGAATCATTAATCTCATTATTTAACACTTTGGAGAAAAAGCTGTTGTAAGATATATTTCTACATATTTTTTAAAGTTAAAAATTTAACATTTTTAAAATGTTTTCTTAACCAGTGTGAGGAAATATTCCTAAGTATTAAGTGTTCTTTGAAACATTACATTTATGACATAAATTTAAGGAATTTATTTTGTACTTTTTCAAGTTGATCAGTATGACGTCCCGTATTGTTGTGATCCCAAATTAATGGAGTATATTCTAAGAAGGATTGAATTAATGAGGTATATAAACATTTAAAATCAAGTGGATCGTGAAAATTGGAACAATTTCTTATACCTTCCAAATACAGTTAGAGCTTTATTTTTTATCACCAACACATGAGCATGGAATAATAGTCGAGAATTGAACAAAATACCTAAATCTTTAATTAAATAAGAACGATGTACGTTAATGTCAGATAATATATGATAATTAAATTGATAGGTATTATACTTCTTGAAATAAGTTACAATTTGGCATTTGTCGATATTCATTAATAAATAATTTGAAACGCACTATTCATTAAATTCAGTTAAATCACTTTGTAAGAAATTATAGATTTGATAATTTTAGCATTTTCTGCAAATAATAAAATGTTGGAGTGTATAATGGAACATGGAAGATATAATTTATAAATAAATTAAATAATCTCTTTAGACTCCAAAAATTACATTTAGGCTGTAGATATACATTTTTTATATTTAACTAATTGGGCTTGATGACATAGGAAGAAATTTAACCATGATAATAGTTGATCTTCAAAGTCAATTTCATATAATTTATTGATTAAAAAGTGTGGTTTACTTTATCGAAGGCTTTTTCAAAATCAGTATAAACATCAGTCTGTTGATTATTGGAAAAAGATACTTATATGATATTTTAAAGTTATTAAATTTGTAAGAGATCATTTATTATTACGAAAATCATGCTATTGTGGTGTTAAAATATTTTTAAATACAGGCGTTAATCTTTTATTTATTTTTGAAAATATTTTTGGGTGGATCGAAATATATGATATGGGGCAATAGTTCAAATTTGATTTATTACTTTTTTTACGAATGGGATTAATGTAGGTAGACTTCCAAAGCGATGGGAATGAACCATTATTAAACAAATATTAAAGAGATATATGCTAGGTGGAAAAAGTATGAATGTACAGTTGAATAAAAATATAGGAGAGATACAATCAAGACTAATAGTATTTTTATATGAAAGAATATCTAATTCATTGAAAACTTCAAAGAGTTCAATATGAAATATATTTAATGGATCAATAGATTGAAATTTATTATTTGTGGGGGGAGGGGCACTGTTTCCTTGTAAACTGAAAAGAAATAATGACTAAATAAGTCAAATTTCTTGACTATTTTCAGCTACCTTTTAATTAAATGACATTGAATGGGTAAACCAGAGGTAACATTACATTTACATTAAGATTATTAATAAAAGACCAAAATTACTTAGGATAGTATTTAAAAGAATTTTGAATATTATTTATATATTGGGAGTAATCTAGTTTACTTAATGTTTGACATTGAACACGTGTAGAAGAAAATTCTAAATTGTTGGCTAGTGAGTTAGACAACTTAAAGATAGAATGTTTGTATTTCTTTAATTTCACTAGACTTATTAATTCTTTTAATAATAACATAGAAAAAACAACATAAAAATAACATAGAAATTTAGATTTGAAATATCTTTTCTTAGGAATAAAAGTGTTGAAAGCATAGAACAATAGTGAATAAAATTTAGCAATAATGTTTGTAATATTATTAATTTTTGAAAAATTCTGTCCGTTAACCTAGGAACGATAAAATATTATAAACGCCTTTATATAGGTTTCTTTAGTAAAAGATCCTCTTCTGATGAACTTCGCTCGTAATTGTTTTTCAATTGTAATGATTTATCATTCATCAGTAAATACAATAGTAGATTATTGTATTAAGCAAGTAACCAGCTATCTAATATTCCATGTTTAGGTATATAGTGTGGGCAATATATGGTAATCCATAATGAGCCTCTTTACTGTACTTTAATAAATAATAACACTTGTTATTATTTATATTACATTTATCATTGCATTCAAATTTTAATCAAAATTCAACAGTATCCTCTTCACACCTGTATACATTCCACAGCAGTATCAGCTCTTCTTTTTTTAAATTCAAAATTTTATTAAAATCAAATCTATTATTTCTATATTCTTTTTAAGCATCACGTAATTGTTACCGGAAAATAGTTCGCAGACATTTGTTTAAATGAAATTATACATTTACAACAATTGATTGTCTACAACTTTTCATCTATATGATAATTTTTGCATATTTGTTGTAATTAAGTAATTCATATATTAACAATTATCATATAAAATAAATTGATTAAACTACGTATTTAACTATTAAAATAACAATAGATTAGTAAAGAAATCAATGTCAAATTTCATACTACCTAAACCATACATAAATAGCCAGATACTCGTATATAGAAATAGTCGAATATTTAAAATTATTTTTTTAAAGAATAAAAAATTATGAAGTTGTATAATTGCGCTATTGTACTATTTAAATGTACATATTACGTGAAACATACTACCTATCGGCCAAAAGACAAAATCCCTGGAATTACATTAAATTGCTATTCACACAATTTTATTGAATATTAATTTTTGTCGCGAACAGAATATTCACTATCAATTATCATAGACAAATAACTTACATATTATGTATAATTGTCATACAAACTATTTCTCGCTATCTATTGACGTGTATTCCTATTACTATTTCTCAATATTTTTCCATAATGTTTAATAAAATTGAAAATTTTGGGTTTTAAGTATTGAACATTTATTAAAGCATATTCATATATTGCTCAACGTAGTTCCAAAATATTGTGATAAATAAAAGGTCCTATTTAGGTATATGTATAGCTGTTTAAAGATGTTATTTTTTAAAATTACTTATTTTGGGTTCCAAAATATTGTGTACATTATAATAATTATCATTTTCTTTTTATAGCTGTTTAAAATATAAAAATGGAAAAAAGAAAGAGCTGATTGATACTGTTGTGGATAGGATACAGGTGTGAATATTGTATTATAGGATAATGTTTTATTTTGATTAAAATTTGAATGCAATTATAAATCATGACATTCAAAAGAGCTATTTTGATCAAAGTTTAGTCAGATATGAGTATTTAGGGGACTCGTTTTGGGATTTTAATGTGCACTTTTGTAGTTGATAGTGATTAGTGATTCCTGACCATTAACCAAATGAATTTTGGCTAATTTTTATAAACTAAATCAATATTATCTGACTAGTAAATTAGTCGATTAATATGAAAAATATTAGTTAATAACATAAAATTAAAATAAAACTACCAAAATATCACAATAATTATGCTATGTTTGCGATAATTCTTATTTTGTTGAACTTAATAAATATTTAATGATAAATAAGAAAATGTTTAACTAAATATAATTATTAAATATAATATATTAGTGGGAATAAAAACATTTTACAATTTATATACAGGTAGATGATCTGGGATTGAATAGTTTCATTACAGTATAAAATATGTAATATGGTCAAAAACAATTAAAATAATCACTTGACTAATTTAAATAAATCTTTTTTATAATTAATTAATAATTTTTTTTTTTTTAAAAAATGAGTAATTAAATGTTTTTAAATGTTGGTAAAATTTTAAAGTGGGTGTACAAAATTCAATAATGAAACAGATAACCACCCTAAATATTATTTTTATTTTTTTAACAAAAAAATAAATATTTGTTTAGTGCAATATTACGTAATTTTTATTATCAATTATATTTCAAAGATATTCATGAAAAAGTTGCAAAATTGTAAAAATGAGTATTTACACCCAAATTAAAAGTAAAGTGAAAAATATGCCATATTCAAATATTCAATATGTAATTTTAAAAACGTTTTAGACTAAGTAATAATTTTTATGTATTATAATTTATTTCTCATGGAATTGCATATAGTTAAATGTCAACGACTATGTTTTTAGTTAAAATTCGTTTTAACTCCATTTACACACATACCCCTGATAATAATTTGTAATGTATACATCAGTGGTTAGTTCCCAATTGATGGTCCGCGGTTGTGTAGTAGTGTGAAACTGCAAAGTGTAAATTTAAATGTAAAAGGTATTTGCAATAATTTGTATGTAAAATAATGTGTTAAAACAAATACCTAAATCTCTATATATTATATTTTTTGAGAAGTCTGTGTTTACTATTACATTACTAAAAAAGGTGTGTACAATTAAAATAAATCATACAATTTTATTTTTATTCATTTTCATATTTAAGCAAAATTGAAAAGTGAGTATTTACAAAAAGAGACTGGACTAATATAAGTTATAGCTAGGGGTCTGTGTCTTCATACTAATTGGGAACCGCTGGTATACATCATATTATAACATGGTCAATTTACCTGTCCATATTATGATTTTTATTTACGCATATTTTGTAACGATAGAAATAATAATTAATATAAATATTTAAAATGCTAATTTTATTATAATTTTTTTTTTTATACATATAAGGTGATAAAATACCCAACTGTAGAAGATTATCGCCGTTCTATTGAAGAATTAGATGAAAGACAATATTTAACAATGACTCTCACCATGCATGAAATTCGTAATCGTTATTCGACTCTTCACGATATTGTTATCAAGAACTTTGACAAAATAAAAAAGCCACGCTCATCAAATACTGACAGTCTATATTAAGATTATTGAATTATACTTAACATTTTAAACTTAAATTTATACCCTTATCATTCCTTTGAACTATGCAGGTATTTTTTTTTTTTTATTATTATTATTTTTTTCTATAAGCCACATTCAATTATTAAATCAATGATGTGCCGGGTAATTTGTTTATCCTTTATACTTATTTAATATTATTAATAAACTTCAAATTCTAAATTTAAAAAACCAAACCGAAAAAAAGCTAATATTACAAAGTATATAAATACATCTATGCATTTTCTAAGTTTTATTGTTACTATATAATATGTTAAGGTTTTAATAAATTTAAGTTTATCTCTAATTTATGGTGTAAACATTTTTACCAACTTCTGAATTTGTGTACATTTTTTTTTTATATATATATATATTTGTATATTTACTTTGACTAATTTATGCTATATTTTCATAGTAAAATTCGATTAGCTTGAAAATATTCCCATACAAAATTATAAAGGTTCCTATTTATATGTATTTATATATTTCTGAAATTACAAAATAATATTACTACATTTTACATTATGTGTTACAGTTACTACTTTATAGAAATTTCTGTTAATAGTTATATTGTTTAAATAGTAATGTCATTTCAATATTTGAATATACATATTATCTTAGTTTTGTCTAATTGGATCAATTATCATAAGTGAAATAATTTTTCATAAACATAAATAAATAATTTTAATTTTAATCTGACTTTTAAAAACATTTGAGTGCATTATAATGAAAAATAATATATTTTTAATTTCATTTTGTTTTAATGATCAATATTTAAATTCGACAGTCTTTTTATACCTATAATTTGGTATAGTAATAAATCTTGGTCTAAATATAATATATATCTATATGTTTATACATTAGGTACAAAATTTAATGTTTTATATTAACTATAACTTAAATAATAACATAACGATTATATTATGTTATACTAGTTTTAAGTATCTGAATAAATTAATGGATGTATAAAATGTTACGAGGGTATATTTATATACTGACCGTAAAAGAGAATGTAACATTACGATGAATGTTTTTTCATTATACTATGACCTGGATAATAAACTTTAGAATTTGACCAGGTCGTGGATAAATTTAACACTAAAGTCTAAGATTAATAGCATTGAGAAATTTATTTTTAAACCCCACTTTAATTAGGTATACATAATAAACAAGAACTACTAATAATTATGTATTGTTTAGATGAAGGATATACTGGCATATACGGAGAACAATTTCAAATAATATAATTTTAATACTCAATTGGTAATTTTTATCAAAAAAGAAATATGAAAGAAATTGAAATTTTACAAAAATGTTTGCTGTTGTATTATATGGGTAACATTATTTTTTGAATGTTAAACATTAGTTTTTTTTTTTATGGTTGTAACTTGTATTATTACAAATTTGCAAATCTATCGCTTAAATGGCTAAATCGTTCTATATTCAATTCCATATTCACTAATCTCACAACCAACAAATGTATGATATTTGTGAAATCATTGATTGAATGCGCAATATCTTCATATTTTTGTTAGTAGGTAAATAATTAGATACTTCATTATAATATCGATTGAAATTAAATGGTTTGTTTTAAATTATGCGCTTATCATAAATCATAATATATAAAATTATTTTATAATTTCGCTTTAGAAATCGGTTTTAACTAGTAAAATTTAATATATTTTTATATACTTTATTGTATAAAAAAAATTAATGACGAATAATTTAATTAATAAGTAGTTTAAATATGTATGTTAGTAGGTTAAAGTTGTATAATTTATAAAAAAAAAAAAAAAGTGTACAAACCTGATTTATAAATTATAATTACTTTTAGGCATATATTATAACTAGGTATATTAGGTATTCTTATGTGTGTATACCTACAATACCTATAATTCTGTGTTCATCTTGTATTTAAGAAAAAACAGATTGTTTAAATCTAATCATAATTGTATATATTATATTTATATTTAAATATTTGATTTTTAGAAGAAATAAATGAAATCTTTAATTTTTCAAAATAAGTAACTTTACATAAGCATTTAAATTCAAAATTAAACATATATTATACTATATATTATACTTCTGACGTATAGGTTGAATTCCAATCAAATAAATGTTAATTTCAGTTAAGTTTAAGTTGAAACTGATTCTAAATTCCTAATCAATAATAATACTTGCATATAACAGTATGTAACCATTGTACAGTAAAACCAGTCACTTAGTTTTACGATATACCTATATGCAGAAAAATATTGTATATAAATACGTATCTATATATTGTGTACTCTAAAACTTAAGTACATATAATCTGAACTTAACCTATTTAAAAATTTTTGAACTAACAATTTTATGATTTTTCAACTCTACTATTGTATCTATAGGTACTATCTCGCAAATTATTATAAAATATTACTACTGTAATATAATAAGTAAAAGTAAGTATAATTTTTTTAATAAGTAACTCATTACTCATATATTTAAATTTACATATCTATATATATATACATTATACCTACATATTAAAGAAAAACTTAAATGATCAGTTTGAATCGTATTTAAACTTCAGTGCTAGAATTGGTGATTCGAATGAAGGTACCTCTACTATTTTTATTTATTTTTAAAGTTTTAACATATCCCCAATTCCCATTAAATATTATAGCTCTCTACCACAGTGGCGTATTTAATGGAGGTATCAAGGGGATTAATCCCCCCATAGGCTGTAAAATATATAAATAATTATAGCCATCATATTTTGTAATAGTAATAATATTATCATTATGTATTGGTTAGTTTTACAATGATGTGTGGTTTTTTTTATGTCTGAAAACACTTTTACTACCCGAAATAATGTTCCGATTTTCTTGAATAGCATATGTTTCCGGTTGGAAAGTGGATGTAGTTGGTACTTATATTTAGGTTAGGTTTTTGAATTTCTCAAAATTGACCCTAAGATGGTAGAATAAACGACGTAAAAATGACGAAAAACTGAATTTTTCACGATAACTCTGGCAATTTTGACGTTAGAGACTTGAAAATTTTATTGAGTGTTTAAATAGATACTATATTTATGTGGTAAAATTGTGGAACCGTTATATTCATTTTTCTACAAAATATAGGACTTTTATGGTCTGAAAATTTTACTGGTGTATATTTACACATTACATATTAGTTAACATCATATCAAATTATTAGAAAAATCCAAAGTCTCAATTTTCTATAGCTGTTTAAAGTTGGTATTTTTAGTTACAAACGGAAATCTTCCAATCTATACGAATATTCTTATTATTTCTTAATACTACTAGTTTTTACAATAAAAATTAATAGAAAAGCTAAAAAATATAGAAAATTTTATTAAAATTTGTAAAATCCCAAGACTCAATTTTATTTATAGGTGTTTAAACTTGAAATTTCAATAAAATTATTTATATTAAACAATAAACGTATAGTCTGATAAATGTAAAAAAAATTAATCGGTACATTATCTGATGATTCTGATGGTAACTTTGGTTGTTGGGCAGGGGTCGGGGAATCATATTCGAGTTTTTGACCACTTAATAAATTCTTATCCTTGACAAAATCCTAAGTACGCCACTCTCTACGATATGATATATACAAAATAATATTAGAAATTCTAATTGTTTCTGAAAGTCCGATAGTCCCTTTACATTATTTTACCCAATTCTAGCCCCAAGTCCATTTTATATAGGTATTATGTTCTTACGATTTATGAACAATAATTTAATATTGTTAATAGACAATAAATAATACCTTTAGCTACATTATAATGTATCTACAAGTTAACAGATTTGAATATACCATGATTCGGTGATATGGTGAAAATTGAAAACTATTCAAGATTCAACTATATAGGTTTTAGGTAATATATAAATGTATGATATAATATGTATATTTTATAGGTACTTACGTATTATAATATTCCACCTTCCACGCATTAGTACCTAGATAATTCATCTATTATTATTAGATACGAGATACCTACCTATTATTATGTAAGAATGGCCTTGGTCGCGGTAACATAATATAAAATATAATATTTATATTTATAATGATAAGTCTATTAAATCCAATGTCAAACATATTTATATAATGATGATAATATTATTATTATTATGTACGTTGTAGGTACTTGCACGTTGCAATGATTCATCACACCTCGGCAATATCGTTATTGTTTAAATGGGATACGAAAAACTAGGAGCCCGGAGCTATAAAACGAATAATAATTAAAAAATGTATAATAGATAAATTTGATTTATAAATTAAATAATGAATAACGTGCCCTGCAGAAACGTAACTCAATCACAATGCACAAAGCTCATTTATACTTCCCGTCCAAATGAACTATACTGCATCGGGCATAAGGGTGAAGGGTCCGACGGACCATTGGCAGATTGCATCACTTTTGCTTTTAACTTTGTATATGCCATATATTTATTATATATTTTCATGATAACTATAACATTTTAGATTTTGACCGAAACGAAAAATGTATTAGGTTTACAATGATGTGTGTCTTTATTTCTTTAAATGTCTTAAACACATTATATCTATCCAAAATAATGCTCCGATTTTCACTAATAACACATGTTTCCGGTAGGAAAGTGGATGTAGTTAATACTTTATTCAGAACAATTTTCAAATTTCTTAAAATTGACCCTATACAATAGGAAAAATAACAAAAATACGCCATTTTTCCCAAAAACTGAGTTTTCGGCAAAATTAATTTTAATATTTTAAGATAAGTCAGGCAATATTGGAACTTGGAGACTTGAAAGTGTTTTGGGTATTCGCATAGTTACTATAGATATACACATTACAAAATTTTGGAACTGTTGCTTTAATTTCTCTACAAAATATAGGTAGAATTTTTTGAATATTTCCTAAAATTCTCGTTTTTATTTATATAATATTTAATAAAATGGGCAATTTTGGGTTTTAAGGGTTGAAAATTTTACTGAAGTATATTTGCATATTACTTAACATGTTACCAAAATAGAAAAATTCCAAGTCAATTTTTTTGTTAACTGTTTAAAATTGATATTTTTAGTGTAATAAAAAATCTAAGAATCTGTGGAATTCTTATTATTTCTCAATGTTTTTGAAATAATGATTAATGAAAACAACAAAACAATTTTTATAAAATTGAAAATTTTATTGAAGCATATCTACTTACATATTGGTTAAATTCTCAATTTGTTTTATGGGCGTTTAAAGTTAAAATTTTAGTAAAGTAGATACGATTTTTTTTATATAGGTATAGGTAGCTGTTTAAAGTATAAAAAGAAGAGCTAATACTGCTGTGGAAGGGATACAGGTTTTAAGAGGATAGTGTTGAATTTTAATAAAAATTGGAATGCATTGATAAATCATATTCGAAAAACGATTCTTATCAAAGTACTGTCAGGTTTGAGTATTTAGGTGACTCATTTAAAGGGTTTACTTTACGGGCATTTATATTAAATTTTTAGAGACTATGAATGTAAACATTTTAATCGATACATAGGTACTCATTATTACGATAATATATTTATTATCTGATAAACTTCGCTCAAAATCGTTTTTGGAATGTAATGAATCATTACTAATGATTTATCATTGCATTCAAATTTTAATCAAAATTCAACACTATCGTCTTTACACCTGTATCCCCTTCAATAGCACCATCAGCTCTTCTTTTTAATATTATCTATTTAATATTTATTATTATCGTGCAGTGCCGCAACAATAGGGGGACGCTGGGTATGCATTGCATTCCCTGACCAGAGATTTATTTTTAGATAGGGGCCCCATATTAAAAGTTATATTATAATATTATTTATAAATTTTATTCATAAAATAAAAAAAATGAAACTCGAAATATTGTTGTCATCCAAATATCACATAATAGTTATGCTTATGATATATTTTCCGTCCATTATCGATTGATGCCATAGTCATAGAGACATAGACATAATACGTATTGTATTATACACACAATATAATACATAAACATAATATATTATATAATCGAACATGTTTTAATTGAATAGAAAAACACTTGAAAATTTAGAAATAACTAATAAGAAATTGGAAAGTGGAAGTAGTTGGTACTTCATTTAGGTCATTTTTTGAATTTCTCAAAATTGACCTTAAATGCTAGAATAAACGACGAAAAAACGGCATTTTTCATGAAAACTGAAATTTCGACGAATTCGATTTCAATATTTCACGATAACTCGGACAATTTTGAAGTTAGAGACTTGAAAATTTTATTGAGTATTCACATAGGAATTATATATATGTGGTAATTTTGGTAACAAATTCGACCCTTTTTAGACACTTATACCTAGAAATCCATCCATAAATTTATTTATTGAATATATAATATACGAATATACCACAGAAGAAAGGGATTAAAAATATCATATACTAATATATTGCTTAGAAAAAAGGGGGGCTGGGGGGCCCATAATTCTGTCTTGCATTGGGGCCTACCAATAGCAAGTTGCGGCACTGTTATCGTGCTCTTCCGGGATTCATCCATTGCAGTTGCGTGTGTGATTCATTTCCAGTCTTGAATATAATACCTACCTAAAGCTGAAGTCTGAACAGAAAATTGCATGCGTGTACATTACACAATGCATATTATATTATTATAAGAGCCGACAAAGAGAGCCGCCCTACAGATCAAAAAAAAAAAAAAAAAAACTTATGTGGATAATACAACTGGTAATAATAATATTATTGTTATGCTACCTGCAGCAACGGCTTGCAACCCAAATCAACCCGACCTATATTATAACTATAAGTATAACCTTTGTCGAGTTTCAGCCGTTTGAATTTTCCATTTTATTATTTATTTTAATATATAATATTATTATATAGGTAGGTACCTAAATATTTCTGTCGAATTTTGATGTAATATATTTTAAGATTATTTATTTATACATATTATATTATACGGACCACCTAATTCTATAATGCCTTATAGATGTTACGCACATTATAAAAGGTATATCTACGTATCCGGTAAACTAAAATATACACGTGTACACGCAGTACACTCACGCAATTGCTTCCTCGGTAGGTTATTTTAAATCAATTTTTTATAATACTTTATTATTATTATTATTAAACTCGTTATTGGCTCAAATAAAGGCATTCAAACACTGAAATAGCAGAGTAAAAATATTATGGTGGTAGGATGGAAGTAAATGATTGATTATTTTTAAATCGTAATTTTTTGTAGTAAGTTCCTACCTATATTAAACACTTATAGCCTTATAATATTTACTAACAACTTATCACTTATGTATAGACACATTTTAATGTCCTAAACTATTAAGGTCCTTATATAAATAACAGTAATAAACTAATAACTTATATAAACGGAGAAAAATTTAAAAACTCTGTCGTAATATTAATAATATTATAATATAAACTTTACAAAAGTAGAATAGTCATTTACAATGTAATATAAATATTAATAAAATATATTAATATATACTTCTTTTTAAATTTGGAATTGAAGATTTATAAACCATAAGAATAATATGGTATTATATTGATATATCAAAAAACAAAAACTAAATAGGTAGGTACATATTATGTCCGCACGAACCAATTTCTGCATATACTGAAATACCCACCCTTAATAATTATATAGGTAATTGGAAATAAAATACATGTTTTTTATTTCAAAATTATATCATTTTGGTAATTACACGGTATTTAATTTTATGGTAATTCAATAATATTATAGATTAATTAGCGGTAAGTTCTAATTATATTTGTTTCTTTAATAAAAATTAATAGTAGTAAAATTACAAGTGGATTTCAAATTACCTACTATAATAATGGCGTGTATATATAGGTACTTACATATTTAATTGTATTTTTATTATATTTATAACTTTATAAGCAAATTCAGACTACACGCATATGCCATACTGCAGATGTCGATAATTTCTTTGATAACACATTAATCCAATGATTGCGTTTATTCATTATTAATTTATTATTCATTACATTCGAAAAACGATTCTGAGCGATGTACTGTCAGATTTGAGTATTTAGGTGACTCATTGTTTTATGGGATATTTATATTGAAAATATAGAGACTGTATGAATGTAAAAATTTTAATCGATACATATATAATTTTATCTGATGAACTTTACTCAGAAATTCAGAATCGTTTTTCGAATGTAATGTTTTATCATTGCATTCAATTTTTAATCAAAATTCAACAATATCCTCTTTACACCTTTAACCCTTCCACAACAGTATCAGCTCTATTTTTATTTTTATCATCAAAATCGTCGTGATGTCATATATCACCATAATATCGTACACGAAACATATTCTACCCTATACAACAATAGGTATAATATTTTATTATTTAACGTTTCTCATCCCTAACCGTTTTCGTTGTACCACTATTATTTTTTATTATTATTATTATTATTATTTTTATTTTTATTTTTATTTTTATTTTTATTTTTATTATTATTTTTATTATTATTATTATTTTGAACCAGCATCGCTACGACGTGGACGCGGCCCGTACTACGATGAAAAACCAGTTTGGTTGTCATTCCCCAACGATCATTTTCTACTACGCGCACACACACACCGCGGCTGCCCACACGACCTATCGGAGATATTACCTGGTCACAGGGAGTTCAGTGACCATGTCAAGGATTTACTATATACACGCACACACACATACACACACTATCCGGACGCTGCGAGCAAGAAACCTGTTGCGTGCACGTCCGTACAGAACTTGACTCTCCTCTTTACCCGCCGTCCCATAGATCGCCGATCACTATTGTATATACGTATACGAGTATATTATATAAATATTATAAAAATAATAATATATGCTATCGTACGCATACAAACTCGCTCGCGCGCGCGCGCATACACGCCGTGTACACGGTGTATTTTAATACCACGTTATTAGTATGTACCGTATACGCGGTATATAAGTCGCGATCCTCGTAGTCGTAGACTCGTATGTTTAATAATAATGATAATAATAATAATAATAATAATAATAATATGACTACTACTACTACTACTACTACCCCTTCGTTATCTGACAATAATTATATTTACGTCTTAAACATTATTATAAACTGGTTTTAAGATTATTTTCAGATTGAAATAAAAAAAATAATGCTTAGTATATATTATTATATATTAATATAATATTCTATTTATACGCGAGCATTTTCCTATGTATAAGTATATTATAATTTATACATAATATACATACAGGGCGATTAAAAAGTCACGGAGTCGTTGGCCGGAGATGGAAATTGGAAACTACGATAAACAAATCCGTTTATGTTTAATAATAATGATATATACCTATTATGAGATACGGTATTATTACTAGGAAAAACGATATTACACACCCGAGTATCGCAAAAAGGCGTGAGTGACCGGTTTGCAATTTTTTTTGCACTCAGATGTTCTCGCGCGAATCTGCCCACCGTTCCAGGAAGATGATTAGTAATATAATTCTCGTATAAAAAAAATTTATCTACAATATGCTACATAGATAATAATGATGCGTATCCACATCGTCAATCGGACATCCGGTAATATAATAATTATATTAATACTCGTATATTAAAATGCGTAATACGCATCATGTAATGAAATTCTCGAAGGAAAATTAATATTGTTTGAGTCTTTCGAAGTTTTTCTCTCGTGTAGTCACAAGAAGCGTTCACATTTAATATTATAAGTAGTAATATCATTGATTAATAAAAAAATAATCAAATATAATATTTATAATCAATGGTAATATGTAAAATATAATATATAGGTAATATTGTTTTGTTTTTTTTTCTGTTTACGAATCGTATTAAACAAATTTCGTATTTGTCAAAGTCATCGGCTCATCGATCACCGTATTTATTATAAATCTGAACCGTACACGCGGAACTCAAACAATAAAACAAAATAGTCAAAACAAGCTCGAAAATACTATGATGAGTAGGAAATTTTAAGTTTAATATTTATACCTTATATTATAATAAAATTATTAGGTACATAATTATAATTTACTTATCCGATAAGTGGGTATATCTTAAAAAACATTGTACTTATTTCTAAAATTATTTCCATAGGGGACCCCCATGACCTGCTATTTCTTTCAATTTCTGATTTTTGAAGGTTAACAATATTAATAATTAAATATACTGAAGACTGAGATTAAGAACTTTAACGATATTATGTATTATTGCAGGATTGTCAGTTGCCACCACTAAACAGTCACTAACCGTATTCTATTCCGTGGTTAACCGTGTAACTTCGACCAGTCAAGTATACTAAAACGCAATACTCCCAATACCGTGCAATGTGTATATGTTGTGTTACAAAAGTGAATATATCCCATGTAAAACTCTATAATACCTATAATATGTGTTTACTTATATAGTTATAATATTTATATAATATTCAAATACAAATTTAAGTATACATATTATATCTTATATTCTTATACATAGTTAAAACTTTTAAAGTATAGATAATATTTTGAGTGTATAATACTCCAACAACTACCAACTATAATAACTATGCACAATTCACCTACTCAAAGCGTGTATTCACTATATATAAAAAGTAACTTTTAGAGTTTAAAGTGTACCTATCTGTTTTCAAATTATTGCGAGGACCGGAATGAGTGTCGAATGGCATACTGGCATATTATTTACGAGGACGATAATATGATGGATCATGAATAGATCAGTAGATCACTTTTTAACAATCGTATTAATGTATAAAGTATGAAATATAATAGTGTATGATGCGAATTGTAACATTATCATTTCCGCACACATAATACAAAATAATATATAAAATATAATATTATAATATACAGAATAATAGGATATTCTCTGTCAGTGGCGGCATTTGGGGTGGGCATGAGGGTGCAGTTGCAGCCAGGATAATTATTTTGAGGGGGCAGGAGCATTATTTTTCCCCGACAGACAAAAATATTTAAGTAAATCTTATAATATGTATTGATATACATATAGCAAACTCCTCAATAGTGTATTTTAGAGCACTACAAAGTACAAATATAAAATGTATAATAAATGTATTTCGTATTTCCATAGCGTCTTTGTTATGAAAATGAAATAAAGTCGTGTTATAAAATTGTTTATTATTATTATTCTTGTCTAAATTAGATTTATTTAATTGTATTGATATAGATATGATTTTGATAATTGGTTATGCTTAGAAAACAATATATTATCATATTATAATTTAATACAATTAAAAACATTAGTATTTTTCATTTTCGTTATATTGGTAATATATTAGATATTTTAAAGAAATCCCCTAAAGGCCACCTATGTTATCTGTTATATGAGCACTAAAATGGGGAAGCCATAATTTTCCGGAATATAAATGTCCGGAATGATAAAAACGAGGAAAATAAAATATCCGGAACATAATATCCCGGACTGTAATATACTAATATCACTGGCCGTAATAATCCGGAATTTATTAAGAAAAACATTAGTTCTCAAAATACGCTTTATATTTCGTGGAGTCCAGCAATTAAACCACAACACAATAAGATAGGTACTTGTCGGTTATCGCGACTATACTGTAATCGAACCTGGCAAAATCGACTAAACTTATTGCGCTTTTTTTCAAATATTTAAATTCTTTTGCATATTTTTCCTACGTAATAAATCAATTTTGATTATTTATACCCGTATAATACTTAGGTATATAATGGGTACCAATCATGGAGTAAATATCCAAAGGTCTCGCGAAGCGAGGTTTTAGGTCACAAGAAACCACTGCCTATCCACACCAGTATCCGGTCTATAAGGTAGGTATATGCCGTAGTCCCTTGGAGCGTAGCCACATCTTCATGAAATGTGATCCGATTATTACATTCCAGAATATTACGATTCGGATAAATATAGCCCTTAAAATGTTTATAAAATAAAATAATATATTATATACACTCGTCGTTTTTATAGAATAAAATAATTTCCATCTTTATGCGTAAGAACGGATAAAAATTCTATACATACTCGTATATTATAAGTTTAACAATATATAGACGTTTTGAACGATTTGATTTGTTCATTTTACGTATATAATACGAGTACGATAACTTTTATTTTATTTCCTATATTATGCGCTGTAAAAACACGATGGGATATTTATATTATAAATCTATAATATTACACGTTAGTATAATATATAGTTAGTATATAGGTTATACAAAATATTATAATCATGAAAACCGTATAATACGTGCCTATTATACGTTTTCGACGATATTGGCATATTATATATTCATACGACTCGACATTCGGATCACTCTGTATACACGCGTATATATTATATGTTTTATATATACATATAACTGCCTACCGTTCACTGCGGGCAACCGAAGAAAATACATTACACCCATATTATAATATAACGTGTGTACTGTGTATATAATATATAAGTGCGTGTGTGAGTATAAAATTCTGGCTACCTCACTTTAAACACGTATACATAAATATATATGTAAGTAAACAGTAGCCACGTCGGGTTTATATTTTTTTTTTTTTAGGTTTCTTTTTTCCCCCCGACGCAGCATCGTCGTCCACCGACTATTAATCAATACTATTGTGTACGTCGGACAATATTATAATATATACGCGTAAGTATAATATTTTATAAAGTGTAATATTATATATATTATTATTATTATACTGTAACCCACGAGCGTATAAAATATATACGCGTGTATTATCTATATAGATGTATACACGCAACTGTACACAAAAGCGAAGATAATAATAAAAATATATGTAATTTAATCGGATAAAAAAGAGAATTTTTTTTTTCAATTGCTGCATTATATATACGTTGCGATTTTTTACAGACTCTTTCACCTTCAAGACATCATCTGCAACATATAATTCGTTCCGCGGCCATTTCTATATACAATTTTAAACAAAACCACATGGGTATAATATTATATTATATTATTATGATACAAAAATCGAAAAGTTCTCATATATGGATTTTCTTTTGTATAAATATTTAGGTAGATATTATATCAGGTGTTATCTAAGAGAGATAATTGAAAAATAATCTTACCGAAATCATTTTCAATGTTTCAAAATTCTGCACATCACCACCCTGCCAGATATCACTAAATGTCTTTCCCTTTCCGGACGTATACTTCAACCGCGCACGTTTTGTAATAAGGTACTGATACTAGCTAATTTTGTATCACTTGAAAAAAAAACACTAAAAACTATTAAAATATAATGTAAACGCGAATATAACCGAATACGATAATGTACGATTAGTATTATATTTTATGATGTGCACTCGTCAAATTTTGTATTTCGATAAATTTTTTTATGTACTTATAATAAAATGGATTGTCAATCACTCTATTCTATTTTAATACGTATTAAAAAAACATATACACGTTTTATATGGCTCTGTAGCCATCACAATATTACCCCTACCAATGCACATTTTTAATACGTAAAATTCTGCTTGTTCTGTATATATATTTTATAAAAATTATATTCGTATTATGTTGGTTGTAGGTACAAATCGTGCGAGACGAAATCTTATATTTGTATAAATTCAATCAGCAGACTGAATTACGGTCCAGAAACATTTTGGCATAAGTACACACACACTCACACATATATATCTATATTTATATATATATATATATATATATATAGGTTTGTAATGTTTATATTCTGCATAGACGTTTTTATTTAACGATAAGTTTTATTATCTTTATACATAAGACATATGTAATACAAAATTTATTTGAAGAAAAAAGAGGTGGCTGGACGTGGTAGAGGAGGATCTTGAAGCACTATAGGAGTGGAGGAATGTAAGGAAATTGCTCAAGACCGAGAGAGACAGAGGGTAATATAGGTATAGTGATGGCGGCATAGACTCTGTTAGAGTTGAAAATGCCAATGAAGGAAAGGAAGAAAATTTTTAGTTTAATCGAAAATCTAAGAATCCGTCATATAAAGATTCCTCTTATTCCTCAAAATTTTTATAATAATATATAGGATAATATTATAAGGACAAAAATTTGACCATTTTATTGAAATTCAAATACATATTACTATATTAACTAGGATGGGAATAATTACACATTAGTACCTATTCTTATATTAAATTAAAAACAATCAACTTAGTCGAGTAAGATGTCATATACGATATTTATACCTAGTAATACGAGTATTTAATCCTGAACCATTGCATTATCATCACCTCAATCAAAAATACATTAACACGTTCTATATAAAGAAATATTTATATATATATATATACAATATTCATTTTGTATCCATTTGTATACTCAATTCTGTCGTAAATACATTATTGTTGTGTATACAGTAGGTAAGTCAATATCGCATGTGTGGAAGAAGTACTGTGTAAATATTATACCCAAGAGCAAACACTATTATCCGACATAGTAGAAGCATGGGTCTTAAGAGACCTGACATCGCGAGATCCTTGAACTTATATGAATGCGACAAGCCAAAGACACATTATTTGACAGTGTACATAATATGATGATGTAAATGTTTAAAATCCATACTTAAGCTACCTGTATATATAAGGTGCACGTACATTATATATTTAAGCATAATCGATAATATAATGAGTATTATGACGTTGAAAAAATATAATGTATACATAACATATATAATATTATATTAAAACTTATTCTGAGTAACATAAAATAACATAATAAGAGAGGAGTATTTATTGATTGACCAAACGCAGAAGTTTAGGATTGGGACTTTGGAAACAGTTGGATAACGTATAATTGCAACATAATAAATTATATATTATTGAACATTGTTTTCTGTTTTTTTTACAAGAACATGTATAAAAGATACAACTCCTTCTTATTATACTCTGTATGTATTATTGTCTCATAATATAGCAAGATCACTATATTATATAAAATGTTAACCCCCATTAGAAAATTTCACATCATAATATTATACTCGTATTTATATTTATTATACGATTAATATAGAATAATTTTTTATTAAAATTTTAAGTTCTATTTTTTTATATTATATGCATATAAAAGTAATGAATAATATGATTGAAAAGAAAAATAATCGTTGGAATGTTGTGGATAAGGTAAATTGTATACGTATTATATATACGATATCCTTATATACTTATCCTTTACCGGAATGTAAATAATTCGGTAATTCGGTAACTGGTAACTGGTAACTGGTAACTATACTTAAGTAAGTTTAGTCGACTGTGAAACGAATAAAATACAATTTATTACAATAGGATCGGCATTTACGGCAATAATAATGTAATATTAAAAACGGGCCGCGGATAGGTCGTATAATATTATATATATATATTAATATGGAGCATATTATTATGAACGGAGTGAATGGAAAATATAAAAATAACAAAGTAGAAGAACAGGTCGAAAAGACATATAAGGGAAGATCACGATAGAAAATACGATTGTCGTTTGTAACTAAGTCATTCAAGAATAAATAATTCAACAATGAAATGAATTATATTGACAGGCGATTATGTTAATGTCAGTCTGTGCTCATTGAAAAAATACTTGGATTTCTAAAGGTTTGTCAAATCTTTATACAACTTAGAATTTTTTTTTTTTTTTTTTTTTAAGATTATGGGGGCAAATACATAATAATATGATGATCAGGTGGTTTATTGTTAAACTACCCCGCGTGGTTTAATACACTATAATAAGAGTCCAAGACCGTTTAACTTATTATACCTATTATTATTTGAATAAAACACAACTTTAAGAATAATAACATACATTTTTGATCCGTTATAATAATAAGATTCACGGATAAATTTCAAACAATATAATATATTATACTTAAATATATGATTTATAGTTTCGTGTTTTTTTTTTTTTTTATCTTTGTATAATATGCTACGTAAGGACTAATAAGACTAATAAAAAATTAAAAAAATTATAACGTCTAATTTTTCTGAAAATCAGTAGATTTTAACGGTTTTCGTCAACCATAGTTCAGTCATAATTCTGATTTAGTTTTTTTTACCGACTTTTGACACGTAGAAAAAAGAAAAAGAAGAGCTTATTATACTGGTGGTAGAATACAGGTGTGAAGGGAATAGTGCTGTATTTTGATTAATATTTGAATGCAATACAATTCATAACATTACATTCGAAAAAACAATTTTCAGACAATAAAATTACAAATTGCCAATTTTATCAAACATTATAGAGATAAAAATGAGAATATTATAGAAAATATTTAAAGTTTTATATTTTGTAGAAAACGTAATGGTTTCAAAATGTTATCAAGTATATATAGTACGTGAACATCCAATAAAACTTTCAAGTTTCTAAATTCAAATATTTCCTATAGGTTATCGTAAAATACTGAAATAGATTTCATCAAAATTTAATTTTACGTGGAAAATGCCGTTTATTTAATGTCGTATTTTTGTCATTTTTTAATAGTTTTTTCTATTGCATAGGCTGAATTTAAATGACTTAAATAATGTGCTAACTATGTATACATCATCCACTTTTCCATACCGGAAACATAAAATACTATTGGTGAAAATCGGAGCATTATTTCTGGTCGAAAAAGTGTTTATACAGACATAAAAAAACGCATTGTAAAACCAATACATTGCTTCACTCAAAATCTAAAAGGAAAATCATAATATAATTATTTTCATATTCCAACGACGTATTTTTTAATGTTATAAAATTTCTTTTTTTTCAACACCACTCTTTGAATATTATAGTAATATAGTCAATCATATACAAGTATAATAATATATTACAATGCCTAAATAGATATTTCACGGTAAATTTAAACATAGGTATAGTATACGTCATATAAAGCTATTTATATAAAAGTAATTGAATTAACGCGTTTTTTAAGAAAATTAAAAAAAAAAATTTCTTATATACATTTTTTTAACATTCCATATTTAAATTATTGCGCAGGTTTAATTTGTCTCCTGTATATATTATATTATATATATACTGTATAATATATAATATACATTATATAGATAAGACGTATATATAGTATAATTATTTATAATTGTGGTATGTGGCATGGCGACATTTTGTTCATTTGTACTTGTCTTTCGTATTATACTTACCGTCCGTCCACTTTTCCGTTCCGATGAACACTCTTGTAATAAATGAGTTTTGACGCGTCGAGTCGTATTATGGTCATCCACCTTATCTTCCACCCGTCGCAATATACGAGTATATTATACATATATACATTTATTAGGTACACGACTGTTGTTCTCGACAAAGTTGTTTTTCTCTTATAACAGCAACCTAACCGTTCCTTCACGACGTAACATAATATTATTATATTTACCAATAATATTACACAATCGACGTTTGACTTATTATATATTTAATAAAAATATTACGTTACCTTCTGGTAAAAAAAATAAATAAATAAATAAAAAATAAAAAAAAAATATCTTATACGTTTAGTCGTACAGTGCACCGTGCAGTACTTTACGACTGGAGAAGTATAATTTTTTCAACTATAAAATTAAAATATTATATAAATATTTTGAGTGTGACTCGTTATGAAATCATAAATATAAAACCAGGCGCAGTTCCTTAAAAATTGTATAATAAAATATTTTTTTATTTTATTGTAAGAATACTTTAACAGATAATATAATAATCATCCATACCTGCAGTTTTGAAATGTATAAGGTCGAAAAATATAAAGTTTAATTTTTGAAAAAAAAACTTTTTATTTAAATTAACGTAAAATTTTTAAATATTATCAATTTATCGAGTATATTCATATATTTGCTACTAGTCAAACCCATAAAATTATAAAACTCCAAAATTTTACGAGCCTATATTTTTATCATTAAATTTTTTACGTTTAATTATTTCATTATTGTTCTTAATACGACATAAAAGTAAATTTTTATTTTTAATATAATAATTTTTTAAAAATAATAAAAAAAATATAAATAAGATAGGTTATAATCTTAAATCGTCAATGGCAATAATGATTCGTAATATACAATAATATTATTATACATTCGTGATCGTTTATATAAATACGTATATAGAATTCTTCTTCTTTAACAACTTAACGATTCGTGAAATTGAAAGACCCCGAGTTATACTTATTGTCATTATAGCAATATTCTTTGTTGAAATCCGATATTAAACTGATACACTTATATTTATATCCAACATCTGGATATGCTTCATTATACACACAGCATTTCGGTGTTCAGTTTGTAGCATACCTATTATAATTTTATTGTGTATATAAGCTTCCGTTAAAACTTTTTTTACCGTGGTTTCCTCTGATTTTCGGATACAACCATAATTTTGTTTCTTCTACGTAGTTTGTCTTTTTACTAGTTACCAAAAGTTTAGACGTCATATTTTATTTATATATAGTATTATGATGGTTTGTGTAAAATGTCCTAACGAGAAATTGTAAAATATTATGTAGGTATATTTTATATTAATTGTTACAAACTATAACAAAATAACAATATAATATTATATATTATACGTAATATTATGTTATACTAAAAAGTTATATTATACTTATGCACGATTATTTTTATGTGGCCATGGAATGTTGTCATATTCAGCGCGTACGATTGAAAATTGTTTACTGTATATTACCTATATTTAATATATAATAATGGATATTGGTCAATGTACTCGTGGTTAAACGGTTAAAAACAAATATAATATTAAGTAAATATAATATATGTTTAAAATTTTAATAATTATAAAAATTAAATTAAAAATGAAATTATTATTTCATATATTATTATTATTATTATTATTATTATTATTATTATTATTATTATTATTATTATTATTATTATTATTATTATTAATTATGTATAATGACAAATGACGTATATTATAATATATTATACTCGTACTTTATACGCCGTATATTATTATAATAACGTATAATATTATATGTATATTATTATATTATATACACACAAACATATCATATTTATACATACTGAAAACTCACATCCGCAGGTATATGTTTTCACCACCCATATGTTTCGACTTGATATTTTGATTTTTAAATATTAAGTATAATATACGTTCAGGATCATTAATCATATACAAATATAGGGAGAAAGTGTATATGTATAACTGTCGTCTGTCACACGTTGGCAATATATTAGCTCCCTTAACTGCAGCACGCACGACGTATATATACCTAGGTCAAGACGGTATTCCATCTGCGGTCGGAGGGTGGATACAACGGATTCTATAAATACAAACCACATGTGTGAAACGTCGGTCGAAAAACTAAAATATTGACATCGAAACGCGTTAAATTACAGTATATTCATTCCGCATATGTGTAGAAAGACATATAATAATATACAAAGGACCGTAATTCAGACTGTATTCGGGCACTTAAAGTATTATATATATATATAATATAATGTATGATATACAGATCTTTTGTATAAATGTTAGGTACAAAAAAAAAAAAAAAAAACTAAGTCCGTAAGTGTAATGTTTATTTGTTTACTCCTCGTGTAATATGGCTTATTGTTATATAATATGTTAAATTAGCGTTAAAGTGACGTCGAGAGTCAATTATTATTATTTTTATACCTCCAAAATTTTGCGTGCTAGACTGAGAGACATTATATAATATATAGTTTTTAATTTTGTGTAATTCTAACTGTATGTACGACCGAGTAAATATATAACGTTCTAAAGAAAAATTTACTGTATATACAATAATTTAGTGTAAAAAACGTGTAATGGAGAAGAAAACAATAAATCAAAAATATTAAAATGAAATCAGACTAGAGCTCATAATATAACGTGGAAATTGAAGAGAAAGTATGTACGTAGAGTTATATATTATTGTATTATATAAATATGTATTTTATTCTTATGTCCGGACGTTCCAGGATATTGGAACATCGAAATCGTCGTGAGTATGCGAAACGAATTCAGCAGAATATTATTTATACGGTTTTGTGCCAATAAAAACACCTAACCATACTTAATAATTTATACAAACGCAGATGATGTCGACGAAACTAGGGTGGTTTAAGATATAAAATATATTCGTATATAGTGCGGTCGAAATTTGTCAAAATATAAGTAGAGGGATGTCCTGATAAATATATTAATTGTATATGTAAGCGTGTATATTATAATATACAGAAACCCGTTGGTAACGTTCCCATCCCCTATACGTTCCAAATAAGTATAATGTAATATTTAATTTATTAAATTCGTCGTAAAGTCATATTATGTAATTTAGACAAAAATTTCAATCGTGACAATAGTTGGTATAGTTTATACGTGTAATAAATTGTAAGAACTACAAAAATATACTTTCAATAAAATACTGATTTTAGTAAATATTTGTAAAAAGATCTCACGAAGGGACGTAGAATGGACTTACCTAATATATACGTAAACGAAGGGATGAATTGTATTAATAAAAAAAAAAACGTAAAGACTATCCCTTATTTACCCCTTCGACCCTTTTCATTCTTACTATACATAACTTATGCTCAAATAACGCGCGTTTTAGAATATCTAAAAACTTACATTATTCTATATATTATTCATATACGTTATAATGCTTTTGTTGTACTAAAAACGTACTTATTGACTTATTGTTTAGCATTAAACACGAGTACAATCGTTAAAATATTATATTAATTCGAACAATATATGACACGTTGAATATTATCTATATATGAGTAACGGACAATGGTTATAATATTTTATAAAAATATTTTGCGTATATTACGTATTAAAATTCCATAATAAACGCGATAACGTTCGGTTGTATACAGTTGGTTACTATGGTTAGGTTAGGTATATATTATAGTTGGTATAGAAAAAGAAATCGAAAATAATTATGGGTAAGTACACTTTGATGATAATAAATAACGTTCGAAAAAATAAATAAATATTTTCGGCATCGTGTTATAATCTATATATATATATAATTACGTCTCTTGCTCTTAAAGTCTTAATATACGCACATACGTGTATAATAAAATAAAATATAATATAAAATGTAATCACCGAAATGAACGATGTTATGTATATTATAAATTATAAAAAGTAATTTGCGTTTTCGCATATTTATGGGCACTTACATTAATAATAATAATAATAATATATTATACAAGATACAACGTAATAGCGCGTACGGGGTATTATTAAAAACGATTGGATGATATTATTTGTATACTATAGGTACACAAAAAATAAATTTTTACAAGTTTTCACGTCGATTCTTTGGTTCGTTTAATTTTTTTTTGGTTCCCATCAAATTTTTATAGTCGTTAAATATTTTGCAATAATTATGATATAAATAATATACTTTAATGCATGCACACACTGCAGACGTATTTATTATTATTGTACTCATAATATATAGAAATATAATGATAACCGTATAATTTGGAGAGCAGAGGGCACGAACGAACATCAGTTGTATCATTTTTTTTTCTCTTCTTCGTGGAGGGTAATTAGTAATAAATAAGGTAGAGGCGACTTTTACTTCCTCAAAAACAGATCATAATATTTATATTATTAAAATCCGATTAAAAACAAAAAAAAACGTAAATATTATAAAAAAAAAAATAATAAATAATAATAATATTACCGTACGTTTAAATAATGCATTTTTTGCCGCCCATTAACGTATCGTATTGCCAATAAATGCATAATATTATATTATTATTTATACACGATGTACATTGTACGTATAGTATTGTGTATTCTAATAATAATATTATGTTTATACGATTATTATAAATTATAATAATATACTCGTCGTCGCCGCAGGATTAATTTCAATTATCGTCGCGATGGTAAACACGTGAAGTCATTACGCTAGTTGAATTTTTATACGTACAGTGTTTAGCATAAAATATGCACTCATATTGTCTCATATAATGTTATGTGCTTTATTATATACATTATAACGTAGAATAACAATAACAAGATGCTAATATATTTTGTCTCGCAATGTGTATACGATTTAATAATAATAATAACAATAATAATAATAATAATAATAATAATAATAATAATAATAATAATAATAATA
>JAIUCT010000007.1:9802850-9830255 GCA_021307375.1 Tetraneura akinire
TATTATTATTATTATTATTATTATTATTATTATTATTATTATTATTATTACTTTTTTTCTTCTTTTTATTTTTACACGAACACATTCGTCCTGCGCTATCCTCACCGTCCGTGCGTATATACACGCCGTCGCCTCACACTGACACCACACGCCGATCGTCCGTCGACGTCGCCACGACATATACGCAGTAGGTATACACATACAAACTGCTGTTAGAATATTATAATAATAATAATAATAATAATAATAATAATAATAATAATAATAAATATGTGTGTGTGCGTACAACACAACAACAATAATAACGATATAAACTATTATGTACACGAGAGACGATAGTTTATAATATAAACAAATAAATCCGGTCGCTGGTAAGGGGTTATTAGAATGAGAGGGGAAAGGGGGAAATAGAAAGAATAACACGATAAATAAAAAATGACGACGGAGAAAATCTCTTGTAAAATAAAAAAAATAAATAATAGTATAAGATATATGTAACTATATGTACGAGTCAAAAAATAAAGATTTATAATTAGAATAAAATATTACGTTATATACATCAAATCCATATAACGGTATATAAACTTCAAATTCGTAATGTTATAATATGGGATCGTGAACAGAGTTTTATTTTATTATAATTCTTTTGAAGTGAGATTTTCTATAAATAAAACATAGCTTCTATATATACGCTTCGTTATGTAAGTCACGATTTTTTTGTCTAAAAATAAATCGGTTAAAAAACCAGTATTTCGTCTATTTTTTATGTTCACGCACACACTATTTTATGGGAAATCGAATCGTATTATATTATAATAATATTATATAATATATAATATATAATATATATATATACGAATGCGCATAATAATAATATTATTGTTTATATTATATTTTATTTATATTTCCATAATAATGTATATTACGTGTGTATTATGTACGCATATTTTATGTTGCGCTCATCGTATATATTATGCAGTCTAGCGAGAAGCAAGTTTATATTATTATTATTATTTTTATTATACCGCGGTATAACACGTAAAATTCGTATGAGTACGCGTATTATTTACCGTATAAATATCCTGCAATACACGGTGTGAGGTGAATTTTTTAAATTTTCATTCCCCGCGACTTCGGGCTCCTCATCGATTTTTTAAATTTTTTAGTTAATATTATCATATTATTACTATATACTTGTATACGTTATATAAAAATACGATTAAAAATGAATATTATAATAATTTAACACGACCGCGTGTACAGGAAACAACATATTATAATATTTTATAATTTAGGTATTATGTAGGTATATCATTAAAACTAAATAAACGTATATAAAATAGTGTCGCAAATTAATAGCGAGATAAGAGATAACCATCGGCCATCACTAAAATATTATAATGTTGCGGTTAAACTCGTTCCTACATAATATTTTATTACGAGTATATAATAAATATAAATACATACATAAAAATTATATATATATGTTTTAAGCGTATACTTAATTCGCAAAAATGTATTGATTAAAATTTTATTCAACTTATAAAAAATTTTTTTTTTAATTCGGTATTTATATTATATCGTTATATTATTCGTATCGGAGCACTTAAATAATATTATGTATTTTAAATAATAATATTATGATTTAAATTATCATTAACTGCTATATAAACGACTTTAATATAATATATAATATTTATCCGAATAATTTAATACTTATCATATTACTAGGCTGAAAAATATATTATATATGATAAAATTTACATATATATATATTTACGATGGTCACGATGACGTTTGACGTTTTCGGTGCTATCGAATTTCAAGCGTGATAAACTGATAAATAAATAAATAATATATAGGTACAATCGAAATCCGATAAAATAAAATGTAATTAAAACGTGCATAAATTAAAGTTTTCTTCGGGGATGACCAAACCGTAGTCGTGGTGACGTAGACAGGGAAAAAGGTCCGCGATGGGGTCCTGAGTTTTCCGAAATTTGTTTAATAATAATTACGTATACTCGTTGAGGGGTTTATAATAATAATAAAATAATAAATAAATATTAGTGAGATCGGTGGAAATAATTTATTTTTATTCGGACCCGCCTAAATAAAATGTTGCGACGACGTGGACGGCTGGTGACTTGAACGCCCCGAACTGCACACCTGTTACAATAAATAAAATCGATGTAAGTACGTAATATTTATTTCGCGAAATTTAAATCGTTATTATTATTAAAAAAAAAAAATAAAAAAATACTAGTATTAACTTATCTATCTATTATCTATATAGTTTTCGTATCGTGATATTTATTCATCGTTTTGGATAACGATGAAAAAAATATTTTCCGTTCGAATCGATATATCTATTCTGCATATAAATCAAACGATAGAAATCTTTGGTCGGCAAAAAAACAAAAAACTTCTCTTCTCGACCGTTACGCGTGTATTATTTATGTGATATCGAAAAGAGTATAATACTTGTATATCATATATTATTATTCTACTCGGTCACTCTTATGTTTTTGTCCGCGGGCAACGACTTTCGACCTCTATATAAATACGAAGATCGTTTCGATAAAAATATACACGATAGGTACGTATATATCTGTGACACGTGGTCCGATACGAATTATATATAAATATAACATAACACATTATATTATGTATAGTTATATTAAACGTCCGTCAATTTAAGTAGGCAAACTATACGCTTATATATTATATTATATAACCTTAAAAATTAAATCCCACGCGATAGTTTTACGGGGCGTCGACCATCTGCAGCGGATGTCCGATGTGTGGGTGGGTGGTATATTACGTGCGTATGCGTTTATATATGGAATGAAAAAAATAATAAGTAAAATCACCGCCGACAATAGACGTTAAATTAATTTCCTCGCGGGGGGACGTACCTGTATATAGGTATATAAAATATGTACCTAGGTAGTTGATATAGTTCTTAAAATAAAATTATTATAATTTACGATCGTATAAGTATAAAGACACTATAATTATATTATTGTAATACATTGAATTATGAATATAATATACCTCGTATTAATTATAGGTTAGGTTAAATTTAATTATATTTAATGAAATACCCGAATTCGACATTTTTCTGAACTTATAAGTAGTCGAATTTCGAAACGTTTATAAAGTAGGTATATTATTATTACCTATATAATAAGCGAGGGTAACTACGCTATACCTATACATATTATAATTATGCATTCGTGTTAACTTTTTATATAATATTATATTTTTTATCTTCTACAGATCGCACAATAATTGGCGAAAATATATTTTAAAAATATGTGGCCTGCAAATGAAAAATTGGAAATTTTTAATTACATATTATAATATTATAATATGAATTAATATTATATTCACTCGATCGATTTTGACAACGAAAACTAAATATTTTTTTTTTCTTAGATCGTACCCTGCAACGAAAAAAAAAAATGAAAATATTTACGTATCAGTTAATTTATTTGGTCAGAAAACTCGAGTTTGTGCTATATAGTTTATTTTATTGTATACAGGAATATATAATATGTTATTTTCGCATGATGGAACCTTTATGTAATACAGGTACGTTTTACAATATGAAGACGAAGATTTTTAAATTTTATTATAAGTATTATAAATTCAATGAATTCACAATATTATTATTATAAATATAATATAGTTATACTATCCAGACACCCTGTATAGTATTCAGCGTGTGAATCTGCCGATTCCTCTTATACAGATACTATTATATGGGTTATTATTTCATTCTGCAGTGATTATTCGCGTTCGTTTTCTTTTCAGATTCCGCATCGGACAGGGCGCGCGTCGGTTTGACGACCAAAAAGGGTTTGCGGTTTTGTGTGCGAGAGATTCGCGTGTGAAACGCGTTTTCGTCCGTCCGTGATATATTTTTATGTAAATCGGAATTTCTCGTCTACCTATACCCCGTATATAAAAGACCGTGAGAACCACAATAATACGATTCCGAGATGAATCGATGGTTTCGAATGTCTGCATTGTATATACGCGTATATCGATTCTAGCGGTTATTCGATCGCGACGTACTCGTATACCGTATACCACGTGAAAGGTTATAGCCTATACCTATAATATATGATGAACCAATATATATTATAAATGGGAAAATTCGGCTCGTATAATTTTAGAAAAATATATTTGTTTTTACCGTTAGTACAGGGGGATTAGATTATATAATCAAAACACGTATAATAATTTTATATGATTTTTTATTGGCTTATTTTTACATTTTTTCAACGCGTATAAACGTTATATAGGATTTATTTATAATACTTACGTGATGTTATAAATGTGTTGGCGACCACCCTATATATAATATATTATAGAAACCTCGTAAAATATAATATGATATTATAATGCGTTTTATGTCGACTACCGTTTGTTAAAAATAAAAAATAAAATTATCATATATCGTCCGTCCGAGTGCGCGGTAATAATTATAATAATATATACACAAAACCGTTGCGGGTAACTTATTATATTACGGACGCACTTGTAAACACTTTTTAAAGTCGACCGAGCGTAATATTATTGTTGAAAACGACGTTTATAATAATAATAATATTTATAAAGTATAATATCTTTTATCGCAAGAATGCGCGTTATAACGATTTACATTGTTTCATTACTATCCGCGCTGCAAGACTGCGTAATAACAATAATAATAATAATAATAATAATAATAATAATAATAATATAAAATAAAATATAATTAAATATCGCGTAGAAGGCATTTTCTTAGATTTATAATTGTTCACATTCCTATTTAGGTGCCTATTATATTATTATTTTATATTGTGAGCGATAAAAAACCACACGGATCTGCAAAAGGAAAAAAAATATTATTTTTCAACCGCGGTAGTAACTGCAGCAGAAATCACACGTTGTATCTTATCATATAAACAGTGGAGTACCGAGGGGGGTCATGGTTAAACAACCCCCAACAAAAATTGAAGATTGACTTCAAATTACGCGTATACGACGATAACATTTCAATTTTTGCGTTTTCGTCGTCTTTCGTTTTTCGGAGTTTTTCAAATAAAAAAAGAAGACGAACTATATAATCGTGTTTGAAGAAGAAAAAACGTGTCCATTATTAACTGTCGTTAAATGTAGGAATAAAATACGTATTGTATATCACGAATTATAAATCGTAAATCGTGACTTTAATTTATTATAAGCTAATCTTTTTTTTTTTTATACATAAATTTTCATACGCAAATAGGCGAATCTAACATGATTGCCAACAGAATTTCTGTACATATACAAATATTGAATTAAGATAAAAATATAAACTGTATGTGCATATTATAAGTCATAATGTCGTATTATTATTTAGATATGAAATTCAACAAATATATTGAAATAATATTCATATATACGATATAGTTAATACAATTTTAATTTAAAATATATTTTACGATTATTGTATATAAATACCTCAAAATATATAATTTTTTTTTTATAGGGACAATTTCGGTACATTTCGGCTTGTGTCCTAATAAAACGGTCTATAGTTTCGATTATTCGATATATTATTATATATAAATTTGATCTTTGAACGAATACGATATCATATGAAAAAACAGACAATGACTTCGTCGTTTAAGAAATATTCTTTATAGTTCAACTCGCTCCACTCTCGCATCGGTTGCTGAGGAGACTACGCCATTGATGATTTTCCATTATATTATTAATTATTATTGTTATTACGCGCAGTAATTATTATTGTATATACTACGATATGTAAACTGTTATGTTGTTGATTAATTACTTATATCGTCTATAATCGGAATTATTCGTATGTGTAAACAATAAAGCGTCGCGTCCGACTTACCGACAAATCTTAGTGACCTACAAATCCGTATATCACACGCGTACACCTATGGGTTAAACGAATGACCCGCTATACCGCACTATACTATAATATATTATATAATACCATTATTACCGCACGTGGCGTATATAATATAAACATGGTCGTGTTCATTAGGTATATATTATTATTATTATTATTGCGGTTACGGAGAATTTAATTTTTAAACAGTATTATATGCATTTAGACATAATAATTTATTCGCTTATTATATTTTAATATATGCCGCGTGTATGTTACTAGACGAAACGTTTCTAGGAAATTGTTCATATAACGGAAACCACAGAAACGGTACAATTAAAAATGTTTTATTATAAATCATACGAAATGTGCGTCTAGGGTGACCACTGACCATACATTTATGTGAGAAAGAAACGGGACCATAAATAAAATAATACTAAACAGAGAAAAAAGATTCGTTTTTAATAATTTTGTATATTTTTCCACATTTATACAATAGCGATGACTATTTTATTTAAATTTATTTTAATTTATTTAAACCTCTATATAGTTTATCTTTCTATAATTAACAAAATATATATTAATATTGTTATAAAATTATGCAATTCATTATTTCCACTTTTTGTTCGAAAAAATTATAAAAATAAATGAAAAAATCATGGCCCGTGTGCCAGTATACGTATGTTGTTTAACAGGATGATGGTCGTATAAAGTTTGGTTATTACCTAATTTTTCGTTATTACCACGATTCAAGTATGTCTTCTTAAATCGTGGTATTAAAATGTTTCAATACCTACTTATCGCAATCTATTTGTCAGCACTTAATATATACAACACGAAAAATATACCGGTTAATTATAATTTTAGGGGATTAAAACTGGACAATCTTCTAAAAACTTAAGACCCGTCGAAAGTTTGTCGGTACAACAATGTTGAAAAACAGGACAATCCCGTTTTAAACAGGACATGTATGGTCGTCACCCTAAATTACAGAATTACCAATTATTGTACGTCTTATATACATACAGGTATATAAATAGTACTTTAGGCGCCGAATATAATTAAAATGAAATGAAATATTAAAAGAGCACCTCGAAGTCCACAGTTTGGCAAATTGGTTTTTTCCGAAATATATTCTTCAATAATTGTATACAGGTATATAAACGTCTATGCGTTATTTTATTACTCGAATATCGATTTCGACCCGTCTCGGAACGTTATAATCGAACATTCGGACTTAACAGTAAAATTGATTGAATGACTATAGTTTTTCATACTAAATATCGTTTTATACATATATTATATTACACGCGGAATGTGGTTACTGGTTAGGTTGGGTTAGGTTAGGTTAGGAGAGTAGCGCACGCAGAATTCCTGAATAATAATTTATTATCTGTATATTATATTATATACATATAAGATATCAGAACCAGAGCGGCGAGATCAATCGCACGAATAGCGCATTTTATATTAGATTTGCTATTCTAACGCGTATAATATTATACATAAAATATTATATCACATAAATTTATTATTATCTGTGTAAACGAACACTATACGGATAAATATTTAAATTACCTGATTGTGGTCTCTTGATGTATAATATACTATGCATAATAATTATTATTAATTTTAACAAACCGACTCATTCCATTTCATAATAGATTATCATAAATAATACATATCAAATTATTATTATTAATTAGCTGTACCTACGTTATACAAGCTAATAATATATACTCGTCTCGTATATATAAGTACAATAAATATCCTATAATGGTAATGATAATACGTATTATAATAACCTAGTGCCTGTATATATAAACACAATCGACGGAATATAATAATAATAATAATTATACGGTTTATAATATTATTACGAGTTATATAATAATAATAATAATTATAAGTTTTAACTTTTAACCTTATAGGTATTAAATTATATGTATTGAAAATTGAAAATTAAAAATTATTCCTATATAATATGTTATAATAATATGATGTAACGATATAATGGATCCATAATTTATCGACTCGAAATACGTTACGGGTATAACACGCTAAGAGATAATATTATTATACAATAATTCACCGTTAAACAATTATAATATTGTTATATAAAAATTCTAGACTCCCTAAATATTATATCGTCGGAACAAATCTTCGTCACGCCTATATCCGGGACCATGACGCTATAATAATATAACTATTCTTAGCTGATGCGTATATATATATAATGTGTATTGTACCATTTAGTGGAATATCCGAATATAATAATTAATCACGTACGATATATACAAAATTAATAATGATAATATACCGTATACATTGTAACTGGTAACTATATTATAATATAATTTATTAATTTGTATTGTTTTAAAACGTCCGGTCGTCGAGTCTTATATTTAAATTTAATAATTATAATATAGTACCAATTCGAGAAATTGAAATGAAATATAGCTGGTCGACACTAATGATCTGCAGGCAACGTACGTGGCAACGAGGAAAATGGACGATGGATGTGGGCTGTGGTCTGAGATGGTAATAATTAATTATAAGAGTTGGTAAAAATTTAAGAAATAATAAATATTTATTTATTCTTATGTATTTCTTCCTTTTCCTTAAAAGACGTTTGATTCTGCAGTTATTGAAATCACCGATATTCATCATATTATGCAATATGTGATATATCCGTGATTTCAAGTTACCTTTTGTTGTGGGTCACTGGGTCCTCTGCAGGTATTAAAGTGTGACCATATTGTTACAAGATGGGCTCAATTAAGAAAGATGATGCTACTTTTAGATTTTGAGCGAAGCGAAAAAATCTATTGGTTTTTATAAATGATATTGTATCTTTTTTTTTATGTACTCGTATGAAAGACACTTTTTCGACCTGAAATAATGCTCCGATTTACACGACTAGAATATGTTCTGGTTGCAGCAAATGGCAATAGTTGGTAAGTACTTTTTTTAGGTCATTTTTCGAATTTTTTCGAAATTGACCCTATGCTATAGCGATAGGTAAAACGGTAAAAAAATAATGGAAAAAAACGGTATTTTTCACGAAAACCGAAATTTCGACGAATTTGATTTCAATATTTCACGATAACTCAGGCAATTTTGAACTTAAAGACTCAAAAATTTATCGGATATTCACATATAGGTACTAGGTATATATATGTGATAAAATTTTGAAACCGTCACGTTAATTTATCTTCAAACTGCAGCAGTCAATTCGCTTTCAATCGCGAATAGGAGATTTAATAAAACGTCTATGTGTGACAATACAATATTATAATATATTTATTTATACACGTGTATAAATTTCACAAAGACGATGTAAATATAAAAAAAAATGTGAGTTATAACCTATATATTATAATACACATATATAGGTACGACGTCTGCGAATTTTTTAATATTTTTTTTTTTTTCACCAAAATATATTACGATAATTGCTATGTACCTACGTCATATATAATGTAATACGCGATGGCATCGAGCGGTGTAACGACACACGTTTTTTAACCGACAGAACGTCCCGTTATGCGTATACGTTTTACAGTTAACCGTCTTCGCGTAAATGTATACGAAATGACAAAAAAAAAAAAAAAGAAAAAGAAAAAGAAAGAAAGAAAGAAATGAAAAAAATAACAATAATAAAAACCAGTTTGGTATTCTAGAACTATAAAAATGTGGCGGCCCGCGGTCATCGAGCGTCGTCCTCTCGGTTTTGCATTTTTTTCGCGTACGGACCGCGCCCATCATCGTGTGCGTACGAGTAGACAATATTATGATGTGTTCTTCGGCCGATAACCTGAGTTTAAAATAATAATGCGTATTATGTAAAACGACCGGATACCGCGGTATACAAACCAAAATTTTTGTCTCGAACCACCAGTGTGTTTACTTTATTTATATTTATATATATATAATATTACGAACGTTTAAAATTCCACACTGGCTAGTGATTAACATTTTCGGTTCGACGTCCTACGACCTCCTATAATAATATATAACTTATAGTATTATACGTTTGCCAAAGAGATTTATAATTATTGACTGTCCAAAGTTTTATGTGTTTTTTATATAATACTCGGTCAATGTCCTGTTAATTTGTAACCTCGTTTATTCAATCGTTAAAATCGACCGTCGTATTATAATTTATAAGATGCAAATACAAAAATAAACAGTTGTCATATTTAAGTCTGTCGAATTCGTTTTTTCGATAAACCAAAATCTATATCCTATATATTATTATATATCGGTTTTCTCGTTTTGATTTTTGAAAATATAGAAAAACGCAATAAATCATTTATAAATTTTTAAAAATCTTATCATGTATCATAAAACCGTTTTTAAAAAAGTTGATTTTTTTAATCTCCCTACATACTTGTATGTATATAATATATAACGCCATAGTTTTACAATCATATTATATTTAGATTAAACATATAAACGCGTTACATCGGTGACACTACGCATATTATCGAAAATTATATCTAGATATATATTATAATTAGAATCGTTTTTCTCTAAAAAAAAAAAAAAAATAATAAAAAAAAACTGTTATACCGTGGTATACGCGGTTTTACATCCCGAAACCGGTCGATTTCAATGAAGCACGTGTTTATATTTATTATTAGGTATATTTTTTTATACAATTAAAATAATTAACAATCTATAAAAGCGTGTGTATAATATTATTATTATGTTTACTAACAAACGATTTGGGTCTACGCGAGTATAATACGTTAAATAGAAACTAGGTCAATTCTAATATTATCCATTATTATATTATTTATATTGTATATAAGCTGTATACGCATCATCATAATATAATATATTATATTTCATATATACATTAAGCGTAAATAATTATTTTTATTATTGTATTTCATGTTATATAATATAATACATTTTATAGACAATGTAATGTTTAATTAACGCAAACAATAACGGTTTATAACGCATCGTTCGCGTGATATATTTACAATATAAAAATACGTATACGCCGACTCGATTATTACGAGTTGAATGATAATAATATTTTTTTATTTTTTATCCTATAGAGGAAAAACGCGATTTTTCATTATTCCAACAACGCCGATGCTCGATATAACGATAATAATAATAATAATAATAATAATAATAATAAAAATAATAATAATAATAATATTATTATTACTTAGATCCTATATAAAAAATTTTACAGATATTACTCAAAAAAATATGACGCAACATTGACGCACCAACGGATGTAAACACAACATAATGTAATATATAGACGAAACTATACAGGATGTGCCGAATGTCCACACATTGACGTAAAAAAAAAAAAAATTACCCCTATAGAATTCAAAAAATCGGTATTCGTGTTTTACAAAAAATATCAAATGACTTTTATTTTATTAATTATTAAGTTGCCACTTGATCGTTTTTAACGATTTTCCGTTTTGCATATTTCCTAAAGGAAGTGCCTAATTGGCTAATTGTTCTTTATGTTTTTATTATTATTATATTATTTACATTTTTAAAAAACATTGTAATCGGATTTCAGAACTCGTTAAATGTAAACATGGTCCAATAACCACGAAAATCGTGTTTATGTTTTTGGCGAAGAATTAAATCTATAGTTGGTATTCTGAACATGTCAATAGTTTTCTTATACAATTAGTAAAGAAAAACTATTGAAAAAATGACAGAAAAACGACGAAATTCGAGTAAAATACATTAGTTTATTACGAATTTGATTCCACTTCTTTCATGGTAACTCGTGAATTTTTAATACATACGATTTAATTATTATTAATTAATTATTTATTAATTATTTCAGTAATTATTTATTTTTATATAATACAATACATCACTCTGTTATAAAATATAAAAGTATAGAAATTTTAGCGTTTTTCTTTCCATAAACTCACGTCATCGGATTATATTGAATTCGCGTTTATACATATTATAATTTATACAATTATCTGTTTATTATTATGGAAATGTGAGATTATTTTTTTGTCGGGACGACCTTTACAAGGACCAAAAAAATTCAATATATAACTGCGTTTTACGATCGGAACGTGATTTCTTATTGTTTTGCGCGGAGTTTTGCGGCGTGCAAAACGATAAACTCTCTTATTGATATACGAAGTGTACCTATACATAAATATTATTATTTCGTTCGAATCGCAAATACGTGTACAATATTAAAATACATTACTCGTATAGCCACTTATCGACCGTTTCACAATTGCGTGTGGACAATGAATATCTATTTATAATATATACTTATATGGTTTAAATAGAACTGTATTATATAGAAATATATTCGGGTATATACCGATAACCTTAAATTGTGTATTAACCAAACGTATACCTATACGGTATATATTGGTATATAATATATTATATTTGTACGAAATCGATGCGAAATGCTTTTTTTTATTTTTTTTTTTTTATTTGTGGATTCCAGACGATTTTATAAAAAGTATAATAATGATAATAATAATAAAAAAAAAAAAAAACGTGCTGATCCCAGTGAATAATAAATCGAGTCTAGTCAGGTGGTTACTATATTATAGCTTTTTTTTCATTCGCCCCGTGATTGATGTATAGAATATTGTATAGACGTCCATAATATAGTGAAATATATACGATTTAAATTAGCGTTCTAATCGATATTTTCGAAATACGATTTTTCGATAATTTTTTTTTCTCTATCGTTATACTTCGGTATAGGTACTACTTCGTATTATAAATAACGTTTTTCAATCCGTTTTTTTTTTTTTTTTTTTTTTTTTTATATACGTATAATACGTACAAACAACAATTTTAGAATAGAGAATTACAAATTTATTCACAGATTAACGCGTATATATACGCGGTTTGAGTGCATGTGACCCCATAGACCCGCTAACAAAACATAATATAATATGTATATATATTATATTGCTATTAGCTTCGACCTACCTGTACACGAAATCTAGACGTTATTTATCGAGAATTAAAATCAAAACATGTATAGCTACTCTATAAAAAAAAAAAATATACACGTTGGTTTTTTGATATTTACAACCGATAAAAAAAAAAAAATGTCTATACGTTACATATATTATAACGTATTATATTATACAGACTATATACAGAGAGACGAGATAGCAATAAAACGATATGTCATTCGTATAAATTACCTCGTATATTATGTTTATGCGTATTATATGTATAGAAGTTTCTGTATAAATTCGTTATTTGTTCATTTCGTCATTAGGGAGGGGTCTAGGGGAGTGAAGGGGAGGGAAGTGAAGAGGAGAGGAACCCGAAAGCACGTTTTTTGTACCGTTCTCTCTTTTTTTTTTTTTTTAGATTTTGTTTATTAAAAAAACATTTCGATTTTTAATTATTAATACGTCTAAACGTTACTTATTGTAATATTTTATACTTAATCTTTATGAATTATGAGTATATTATTATATAGGTACTTATATATAAAAAAAAACAAATCTATTCGCGAGCCTTACAGCGTTTGGATAATATTTCTGTCGTAATCAATATCTTTTTTTTTTTTATTTTTGTTATATAAAAACAGAATAATATACGCGATAGTGATAGTATATAAGAGTATAGATATTGACGATGTTTCGCCATCACGTTTTTTTTTTTTTAAAAAAAAAAAGAAGAAGTTTATAGTTTTATACTATTATTCCTACAATGTGAATAATATTTTATCGGTGTCGTAATTGGATTTAATATTATTATGTTTTTTGTAACTATATAATAATAATATATGTTTATCGTTTACTTATGATTGCACAAACAAATCGCGCGATTAATAATAAATTTGCCTGCGCGGCACATAATTTTATAATAATATTATTGTGAAAAAAGGTTATCGTCGTGTTTTCATATCACCGTTAAATACGTTTAATTAAGATAATTGCGTCTTCATCCTGTAATCATAAATTCTATATTGTGCATAATATTATAATGTTATCTATTATTTATAATATTATAATATGATATAGTTTCGCGCAAAGATGGTCGGGATGAAAAAAATAAAAAAAAAAAAAACACCATTTCTCATTAAAAAATAAAATAGAATCGTAATAAATGAATAAATAATAACACAATAAAAAGAAAAATATACCTCTATATTATATAAAATGTAACGTTTATAAAAATCATAATAAACGTTTTTATATTTTATAATTATGTTATAAAATCATGTGAATTTCACAAATCACAACACTTAGGTGTAAAATGTAATAATACTTTCCATTGATATCGCGCCATTATCAATAATTCGTTTTTAACGAGTTCTTTGTTCTCGCGTCCGTTGCAAATGTCTACGAAATCGAATTTTTATCATTCCGTATAATTATTTATCCATACCTATACATAATATTGTAATAGTATGGTTAATTCCACGCGTTCTTTGTTTCAATTTTATGTCGAAACAAATATTTAATTTTTCGAATCGGTTAGAATATGTAACTATATAATATAATACATCATATCTACATAACACGAAATATTATGGTCAATAATTTTTCGTGTAATTACACGTTGGTCGTACACTGCAGCGTGTACGTACGAGTAATAATATCTAATTATATCTTGAAAATTCGTTTTTTAAACTATACCACAACTCGGGTATAATGCGTATTATTAAAATGAACGTATACCATATACCTGTATACCAAACTAGTTCATAATAGATAAAAATTCCAAATCGTATACGGTATACCCCATAATAATGTTTTTTTTTTTTTGTATTAGACTATTATTTTTTTTTTTTTTAAGTATATATTTTTATTCGAAATGACTGGTCATCGTCTAAAATTGTAAATATATTTTATTTTTCTAATTATAGTGAAATATATCTAAATCTATATAATCTGAAAGTCGTTATAATAATACGTGTGTATTTTTAAACTAATTTTTATTTAAATCGACATGAAAATTTATATAGGTTTGTACGTATAATTTAGGGGATGCGTATTTCCGTTTCTTCGAAATTCGAACGAAAAAAATACGATGGCAAAAAACGTAAATTTTAAACAATTTTATGGTAAACTTCGCTATCGAAAAAAAATAATGTTAACGTATATAAATATAATCGTATAAATAATATTTAGGTCGTCGGAAATCGACCGGCGAAATTTAAAATGTGTATATATAACATACGCGCAATATATGACGAAATATTTAAACGTGGGCGTGGAACGATATAGGAAACAATATTTATTTTAGACGAAGAAAAACAAAATTATACTTATATACTCGTATAGTATATTATATTTTACGACTTAAACGACGTATAGGTATAGATTTAAAAAACATAACGAAAAAAACAAAATGGGAATTTCTATTGTTATCAAAACTCGTAACTGGGACACGTATTATACGAATTATTACGGTATAATATTATATATGAGGCGTCTATTTTCAAAACCAGCTAAAAGAACATTTTTTCAAAACTGATTTTTTTGTATTTTCTAAATGGTCACACTGTATTACAAGTCCTGTAAAAATATTGGGTATCAAATATGGCTATAACTGTTCTAAATTGACGATGGAAAATTGTAATTAGTTTCAAAATCACCCATCTGACGATGTTTATATCAAAACCAGCCATAAGCAAACATATGTTTATTTTCGCGGCAAAAAACTTAATGTTTTGTTATTATTAAATATTTCAGTGTTAGTTTCAAAATCACCCATATCACAAAGTCAATTTCAAAACCAGCCATGTATATAAAAACTGAAAAAAATGTTGGTAGCAAAAACAGCCATGTAATGAAATTTGCAACAAAACCAGCTATATCTAAACTATAAATGTCTATTATTCCTGTTATAATATTTGTATAAAATAACTATACATACACCGTATGTATATACTCCAAACCTTTCATTTAATATTTATTTCAAAATCATAAGAGTAAATTAAACACTCATTTCAGTTTTTTGTTGTTCCTGAAAAATTTTAAATTTTGGTTATAGCTGGTTTTGAAAATAGACGCCTCATATGTATGTATACCAATACCGTGGTAATGCGCATTGAGTAACTCGCATACGCGTATAATATATACATAACATTATGAGATACCAGAACATTACCGCACGACTTCTATACCGGGGTTACTCTAATATATTATAATATTATTATTATAATACGCAATAATACCGTATATATTATTATTTAGACACGAAAACGACCAGAAATCATTCGTTTAGGGATAATAATAATATATTTTATACGATTTAAGTACACGTGTATACGATGATATTTACCTATATAAACTACTGGACACGACTAGACGGCGTCGTCGTCGTCGACATATCGATAATATCACGATGACACCCCGGGTTGGTATGGGTTTTTAAAACCCTCCGTTCTTGCAGCCCACGTTAAAACGTGAAATAAAATATACGATATACGAATGTAAGTACACGTTATTATGTCTGGGGTTAGGCTCGATAATGTATTTTTTTTGTAATTGGTTTTCACAATGATATTGTGTGCGTGTGTTATATTTTTATTGATTTATTTAGTTTGTATATAAAGACAATTTTTCGACCGGGGATAATGTTCCGATTACTATATATATATATATATACGAATAAGATATGTTTCCAGTAGTGAATCACGTATAGTTGGGTACTTTATATAAAGGTTATTCTTATAATTTATTAAAATTATGCTTAAGGTTTAAGGATTAACTGCCAGCGTCGTTTTAAGTTTTAACACGTGGTATTCGAATATATAGTTTATAAGTCGAGAAACGAAAAAAATTAAAATACATTTTTTTTTCGTTCAAAATACTACCTAGTTAAGAAGTTATAGTATTCGAAATTTCGAATATAGCGTTTACAAGTCGAGAAACTAAATAATTAAAAAAATTAACTTTTAAGTTTAAGTCTACTTTACTAGTATTTTGAATGAATAATTTTTTTTTTTAATTTTTTCGTTTCTTGACTTAAGACTTAAGAGTATAAACAATATATTCGTCTACTACAAGAAGTTAACTAGTATTTTGAACGAAAGGCGAGAAACGAAAAAATTTTAAAAAAAATTTCGTTAAAAATTATAGTTAAGAAGTTGTAGTAGTCGAATATATCGTTTATAAGGCGAGAAACGAAAAAATTAAAAAAAAAATTAAACATTTTAGTTTAAGTTAACTTAACTAGTATTTTGAATGAATATTTTTTTTTTTAATTTTTTTGTTTCTCGACTTGTAAACGTTATATTTGACTAATACAACTTTGTTAACTAGTATTTTGATCGAAAAAAAAAATTTTTAATTTTTTCGTTTTTTGATATTTTCCAAATGTTATTTAAATAACACACATTGCTTATTAACTCAATTCAATCAAATTGTACATCACAATTACAATTTTTTTTTTTTATATCTGCAAAAAATTTTAATGAAATCGAATAAATATATATGTATTATATATTTATATAATTAATATTTATTATATTGTTGTAAGTAATTATGGATAAAATTTTTGTTTTTAATTACACAAAGTTTAAAATTTTATATTAAAAATCTATGGGTATAATTTTTTTTACATTTTTTCAAAATTTAAAATTTTTCTGTAATGTTTGATTTTTATTCTACTTTTTTGTAATATTATAGTTGTATACATTTTTTCTTTTAGAGTCGGTAAAACTAACAAAAATTAAGGAAATCTACAAAATTCAATAAGAAGCTAATTTTAACAATCTTGATTTTACTTAATTTACTAATGAAGTATAAATCATAGAAAATTTAAAATTTTATTGAAAATTCACATAATTTTGGATCTTGGATGTAGTTACTTTGATTTATAAATCAAAATAAGGTTAGATTTTATTAAAATCTTCAAAATTGTAATCACTAAATATTATACTAATAAAGTAATAAGTATCTGATATTGAGACCGAACATCGCTCAGAATCATTTTTACAGATCATTGCATTAAAATCATAATTATAATACAACACTATATTATACCATTACGCATTATTATCGTTTCCTCCGGCTGTATCCAGTCGTTTTTTTTTTTTTACTTATTTTTATTTTTGTGTTTCGTTATTATCTCGTGCGCACGACTGAAAGATAATAAAAGCTTTCACATGACATCGAGATCGTGCACCGTGTCCGCGTTTCGTTCGTGAAAATCCACACGATTCACGGTTTCGTGACCATGGCCACGCGCTTAGTATATTTTATGAAAAATGTGATTGCGGCACGGCCGTTCTTCTGAAGAGTGAAGACAAACCACAAAGTTACGTACTTTGTTTCAAATTAAAATCTATTCGAAAGTAATTGGACCCTGACGCATTAATTACATTTTATAACGTCTATCGTTTTGAGTTATGATGGGATAATACGTCCGAATTGACAGAAATGAAACTAAATGGTAATTCAAATATTTATAACGACGAAGATAATAATAAATAATAAGTAATAGTAATTAAACCTGTTAAAAGTTATTATACATTTTACGCATATAAACTTGACTTGTATGCCATTTAGGCACATATAACACGTATTAATGTGCAGAAAAATACTACACGTGCGTTTATTAAATTAAAATATCATTCAAATTATTATACGAAATTATGCATAATTTTTAATATTTAATAAGATTTTTATGTAATTTTTAACAGTGTATACAGAGCCTAGATAAGAAGATAATTGCCAACTATAGCTAATGCGATACGTTAACCGTCATTTTCCGTCCGAAACGTGATTATAATATTCATAGATTAACATGGTTTGGACATGACAGTTTGATAACAGAGGAGTTGGTCACTCTTTTATAATCTAGGCTCTCTGTAGTGTATACAGTTTTATTTATAATATCACGAGGATTTGCTAAGTACTTACTGTAAGTAATTGAATTACTATTACAATATTAATATTTTATCGGTAGTCAAGACCTATTATATATAATATAATGTCCGTTAAACATTAAAAATCGCTATTATTATTACGTCGAATTTGTGAAAATCTATACATGAAAATAAAACTTTTCTTTTTCGATTTCCCATTATAGGAAGAACCGAAAAACAGTTATCTAAAACGAAATAATATAAAATTTATATTATTATTTATTAAAAACCTGCTGCAGAGGTGGGATTTGATTTGAACATCAGTCTCCAGTGATTTGCATGTAATGTTTGTTTGTTTCTAAACACGTTGTTTTAATATATAAAATTATCCCAAATGTGTCTATAGAATTGTTTCGCAGATACGAGCAAAAGAAACATCGAACGGAAGGTACCCGACAACGTCAACCTTGAACGTTAGATTAAGGGTGATTTACGACAATACGACTTAAGGATACTTTACCCCATATAAAATACTTGTTTAAAGTGAAAACTATATACTTATATTTTTTTCTCTAAATTCATTTTTTTTTTTTTTTGTTTATGACAACCTTCGATTCAGTCTCGGTCGATATTCTCCTTTCCTTGTTGGTTCCAAATATATATAATATAACTATTTATAGACGGAACTAGGGTTCAACATAAGAATGTCCCCATATGTGTTAACGAAGGTCGAAGGATGATAATGGTATATATAGTAACTAGACCATTAGGAATATACATGTATATACAGTGAAACCTCTAAATACCGGACACTCTCGGTCGCCGTAATTTTGTCCGTTATTTAGAGGTGTCCGGTATTCAGAGGGGAAAAATTTTCGAAAATTCAAGAATCTCAATTTTTTCTTTCAAACTTAATCTTTTTCTTTTGCTGGCCATTGCGTACTACAAAACCGTATGCATTGGAATCACAAATACAACTAAACTAAATACGTATTAAAAATATACGAGTAGGATAACATCACAGAACATAAACTAGAAAAATGTTTTTATCGATTCGATAATGGACGGATAAGATAAATTGTAATTGCACATAGTATAACGCCGGATTTTTACTCGCCGTGTCACTCGTGGTTTCCCGTTGGTGTCGGATACAACACGAGTATTTGGATTTTCCCCCAAAATACACTATTATGTGTTTAAAATATTATTTCAATCAAATATTATTTCAAATATGTATCATTATTATAATAAAAATTATCAAAATTAGAAATTAAATTGCCATAAAAGTGTCCGTTATTTAGAGTGTCCGGTATTTAGGGGTTTTCCCATATAAAAGTGGTGAAAATGTTCCCGTTCCCATAAAATCGTCCGCTATTTGGAGGTGTCCGCTATTTAGAGGTGTCCGTTAAGGGAGGTTTCACTGTACATGTATATTAATCAATTAATAAATATTAAATTTTAAATTGATTTTTTACTTTAAAATTACTAAACAAATTTAGTAATTAAAAATATAATTATAAGTATTTTCTACCAGAAATAACGCTCAAATTTTCATGAATAATTACATGTTTCTGGTTGGAAAGTGGATGTAGTTGGTACTTTATAAAGATCATTTTTCAAATTTCTCAAAATTGACACTATGCGGTAGAAAAAAGGACGAAAAAACATTTTTCGCCAAAACTGAAATTTCGACGAATTCGATTTCAATATTTCACGATAACATTATATCAAAATATTAGAAAAATCCCAAGTGTCAATTTTTTTTCATAGGTGTTTAAAGTTGAAATTTCAGTAAAATCAATATTTAAAGTATTTATGGATTCTTCTTATTAAATTTCAATATTTTACAATAATTATGTTAAATAAAATTTACAAAATTTTTTTAAAATTTTATTGAAGCTCAAATACATTTTACTTGCTTTAGCTCGTCAAAGCACAAAATGGACTATACGATTTTAGTAGTCCAAGTTATAGTGACAATACATTGGAAATAGGTATGAAACTATTGAATGTTAGTTGTTACTAATTAGTAATTATTATAATCGAAAAAAATCGGAGTGGATACAAATCGGAACGGGCCCGTATGCTGTATCGGATGATAAATATTTGTGTGAATAATAGACCTTAATTTATATCTGTATCGCGTGTTATCCACCCTGTAGTTTCGCCTACGATTATTTTAATATAATATTTTAATCGAAACATTTTTTTCAAAGTTTTATAGTAATATTTTCGAAATTTTCTCAAATCCTCGCCAGTGTATTATAATGTTATACTCGTATACATTAGTACATTACATATAGAACGTCTCGCCTATAGTCATATTTCGTATATTTTAACGTGCACTGTCTACACACAGTCTAGACACGAAGATATTATGTGATGTATTTATATAAAAGGGTTCGTTTTATTTGTACGAAAAAATAAAAATGGACGCGTTATCGCGGTATGGTATATAGGTATGGTTATATAAATCGAAGAAAACATCACCAGCATACCATGATAATATACCATGATATACCATATAGTAACCATGATGGGACGGGCACAATAATAATAAATACACGCCACGTATTATTTTTTTTTTCCTCGTCCTTAAATAACGTCTCGAATCGAACCTTTAATAATAATGTAAAAATGTGTATTATATGTATTCGTCTTGGCTGGAGATTATATTATCGCGTATTATATAAATCGGGCGACCGTTGGACGATATGTTTTTTTCTCAGTTTTTTCGGCAACGCGCCCTCGCCCGAATATTATAAAAATATTCGTAAAATAATACCATCGAAGCAACAGGGTTTAAGTATAATATACATATACGAAGACGACGACGACGATTATTATTATTATTACAGTCGCCGGTCGTCGCGGAACAGCTGTTTCCAGAGTATAAAAACACGACCGATTTATTTTTATACTTATTATACGAGCCGGTATAGGAGAGAGAAAAAAATATATACGTAAAAAAAAAAAACAGAAAAAGGCAGGTGATAATAAAGGTTAGGTACGAGTATATCGTATATATTATATACCATGGTATATATGTGTTCGAGACGAAGAAGAAACAGCAGGTGTATTTTGGCGGGAATCTTGTACAATATATTATGGTCGCGTGTGCAGGTGGTGTGCGGGTGCCGACGACTCGCACCCCGGCGAGGTCAATAATAATAATTATAATACATACGCACGTTTTTATTTTTTGGCGGGAAAATCTCGGCGTGTGCACCGCGTTTCGCCATAGGTATAGGTAGGTATATAGTAGGTACGTTATATATATTATATAAACGCGGTATATTATTATATTATATACCGTATACGCGTTTAAAACCGCTCGCCATCGCGGAGAGAGACGGCGTATAAGGGTGAGGAGGCGGCGAAAAGGGTACCTTTTATTCGTATTTATATACATATACTTATATACTTATATATTATTATATATATATATATGCGTCTTTTACGATATATATAGTTTTTCGTTTTCGACCGTATATAACATAATATAATATTATATACATACGAGTTGTCGGCCGACCCGACCAGCTGCCGTCGTCGTCGTCGTAGTCGTCGTCGCACCCCAAAACCGTCTCCGAACGTGTCTGTCTGTCCGTCCGTCCGTCCGTGTGTGTGTGTGTGTGTGCGTGATGCGCGTTAAGTCCCCGCGAGGTCTTCGCCTTCGCGGCACTCGGCACCAGGTGTGCCCGACAGCTGCTTTGCTTTTTTTTCTTCTATGTGTGTGTGTGTATTCCTTTCTTCCTCCTGGTACAGGCTGCCGACTGGCAAGGCTGCTGCACGGCTGCTGCCGTTTCCTCGATCCCGCGAGCGGATCCTCCTCCTCGTCATCTTTCTTCGCGGTCGCCTCCAGTCGATCAGTATATATATATATATATATACCCGGAACGTCGTATACATATAAATATTATATTCCATGTGTATATATACAAAATACAGGTATCAAACACGTTCGCGGTATATATTTATACAGGTATATACGATATACCAATACAATATAATATAATATATATACCTGACGCGCGCGCGTCGGTCGTGTGGCCGAGAAAGACGAATATAAAAATAAGGGTTTTCATATATATTATATTGATATATACAATAATACGCAGCAGCCACCGGAGAAACATTATTATAATAGAAAAACGTATATTTATTATTATTATTATTATAATATGCGTCTCACGAGTATTATATTATATATAGGTACATCACATATATTATATTATTATGCTCGCGACAATGCGACCGATATTTATTATATTATGATATACAATAACAGGTGGTCACACGTCCGCGGCGGATTATAAACAATATAATATAATATTATATATATATTTTTACATTTTGACGTTATACGTTGGAAAATGTCAAATCCGTTCGTGTATAACGCGTTATACTTATATATAATGTATATACCTATAGGTATATAATACCAATAACGATGGAAAGATGATAACCGCGGTATAACGTTGGTCGGATTTTCTTTGAATATATACGTATTTTTATCATATATTATTATAATATATATAGTAAAGGAGTAAGTTGTACGGAAATAAATATAATATAATGTGATATTTTTATGCTCGATAAATTTAAATGAAACGCGCCAAATATTTATACGCTATATGTAATATATTATATTGTATACGTAGAAAATATACGTGCGGCGTTTGTCAAACGAATCGGTTATTATTTTAATATTTTAACCGCTACCGCGTTATATATATTAGATTTAGGTTTCAGTTTTCGCTATAGGTATACCCATAAACGACCTACCGCAATTTATACACCGTTAGAAAAACATATTTTTATGTAGGTATATATGTATTTAAAGAGTGTCGGATGTCATAATTTATCGAAACGTCGACATTACGATCGTTATTGTATTTTTAATTTAAAAAAAAAAAATTTATAGTTTTTTATATTTATTTATAACGCGTGGAGTTATAAATATATGAAAAAAGATCGTTATTTTTACCTATTTCTATTCGATTATATTTTACACGCGTTAACAAGACGTGTTATATAATAGATTTGAGAACTTTTTTTTGACATTTTTCCTGGTGATTTTTTAATAAAATCATTGACATTTTAACAATTATCGTTTCTATATCACGATATTTTATATAGGTACACACACAATTCACGCGAGTATTTTTCGTCCGTTTTATATTTCTAATATTTTTGACTTTATTCTGCATACGACTTGTGACCGTATGACGTATACTTACACATCTTACTATGAATTACTATAATAAATATTATTATATTTTATATGGTCTTAGTGTGAAGTCGGCATTCGATTTTTGGCGTCAATTTCAATTATATATAAAATATATAGTTGTACATTTTCCCGCGAAAACGAGCGGTCATTTTTTGTGCCGTCACAATATGGTAATAAATAATAATAATATTAATATATATGATAATTTCGTACAGATTTATTACCTATAATAATGAATAACGTATCGTCTTCGGGGGGCAATATTTATTATTCGCTCCGGAAACGACCAAAACTGTTGCCGATGAGACTCGACAAGTATCTATAGTCGAGTTCCATCCTTATAATATAAAAATATTACGCGTCCAATTCGGAAGTTTCGGTGAAATCGAATATTCTAAACGCGTACGACGATTATTTCGGTTTATACCAGCAATAATAATAATAATATTAAATATTGGTAATATATTAAACAGTTTCCGTTTCCGCGCGGCGGCGGTGACTTCGACGCACACACGTTTCTCGAACCGTATTCTTCTAATATTATTATTATGTATTGTATGGCGCCGATGACGAACGTTCGAATTTTGTTAATTCTGGTCGCCGAATGTCGATTTACTATATTTTATATTGTTATACGAGCTGGCAATATATTTTGATATAACATTACGTCTATTTTTTTTTTTTTTTTTTTTTGTCTACGATTTAATAACGCGACGTGCGATATACGTAAAACAATAACGATAGCTGGTGCGCGCGTGCGATTAGTTTAACCTAAAAAAAAAATGGTTATAAAACACGCGTTTATCGTGGTTTATCAACCGCGTACGTTTATGAATTAATTTACTAGGTATATCAATTTCACTCGCGTATTTTATTGCGCCGAAGAATAACGATAACCATACATATAATTATTATATTATCGTATTCAACGTTACGTCATTTTTGCGATCGTTTTTGTAATCACAACCGAAATACAATTATTATAAGATAATATTATCATGTAGTTACTTTTTAAAATCAAAATCCAATATATTTAGCATAACACATTAAATAATAACGGTATAATTTGAGGTTATGTTATTTTATACATGTTTATAATATAATTTCAGTATAATTATTCAATTTGCACATCATATAACAGCGAATATAGTAATTAGAAATCCGTCTTGGGGATAATATATAGACATTATTTTATGAATATAACAAATATTTATTTGTTATGAGTGTATACTTATATCAAAATAATAAAATATAAATAAAATAATATTCTGTGAAATTAAAAATTACTTCGGAGAAGATCCATCCTCCCTGGTCTCTCCTCAATTATACGTTACCGACCATCACTGTATTTTGTAAAAAATATTCGAATTTGGTCACGTCCGTGAAAATAGTTCGCCGTGCTACTTGGAACACCACAAACAAAATTATTTAAAATTTTATTAACTTCTACATGGGAAACTATATTAACTCTCTATAATACGTCTATATAATATTATATATTCACTAATGTCTATATGTAATTATAAAAAATGAGAAATACTCTTAAGGACGTTTTGGACTCGAGACTCGATATTAATTTATCCTTGCACTCTTCGTTAAACGCGTGTAATTTAAAAAACACACATATATATATAATAACCATATACGTCGCATCCTTGATTATAATAATTATAATAATATGTCGCGTCCTGAATAAAAAAACGTCAGAAAAGATCATCGAATACGTATATAATATACTTGGAAACGAGCAAAGTGTACTTATACCTAAGTTGAAATCACGAATTATATTATATAAATCATGTACGAGTAATAATAATAATAATAAAAAAAAACGACTACTTAGAAAATGCTGCACGTTAAACGCATATTGGAAACGACAAGGATGAATAAAATATAAACTTATAATATTTTTTATACGAGTACCGGACTCGTTTTAACGTTTAAAATGGGCGTCATTTTGAAGTGTTATATATTTGCAGAAATAATAACTGGAATATTAAATGACGTGTAATCTCGTTCTCGTATCATAAATACATAATATTATATTTATATTGTAATTATTATTTACTCTCTGCTTTGTATAGCGATTATAAAAATATTATATAAGTATATTATTAGTATGAAAAATGCTTATAAAAAATTGACCGTCTGCCGTCTCGTTAAGTTTTACCCCGATTTCCCAGTGATTTTTTTTTTTTTTTTTTGTAACATTAATTCGTATATAGACGAGTAAAAAATTTAATAAAAATATCTATCATCATAAACATTTTATAGAAATCTCTCAGGTCCATAATATATACAGAACGACTATAAAATTATAATATTATTACAATGACGAGTGTGCTTTTTTTATATTTTATGAATTTTTTTTATTTTTTTATTTTTTTTCTTCGGCAAATCATATATCTACCTCGGTAAGTATGTTTGATGTTCGCGGTATAACGTAGAGAAATAATTATTCAAATTTCACGTAGGTATATACCTATAGTTCTCTCGCGATGGTAAAAATTTTGTCCGAAATGCAGGTGATGATAAACTCATGAGTCATGACGTAGGTATCCGGTTTATTTTTTTACATTTTTTGTGACCTCCGCACGCGGTTGTTATAATAATTACTTGGAAAATCTAAGCTATGACCATTGATTAATTATATAGAAGAGAGGATAGGACATCGATGCTTATTACACGAAAATTTAGTAATTTTTTTTGAGGTTATACATGGATCGGGTTCATATGGTCTATAATTTTAAAAAAAGACACCATATCGTCTTTCTCTTCGTATGTATAAAAATCGGTGACTTCTCATTGCCCACAATAATTGACCACGACCTCATACAAATAATAATTATGAGCATATTCTATCTATCGCCTATCATTTATTTTATAATCAATGACTATGAGGCTATGACATGCGGTCAAAGTCGAATTTCGCGATTTATCATCGTTTACAATTTCGGAATCGAGAACTAGAGATAACAAGAACAACGGAAAAGCTTATGAAAATAACTTTTGAAGAATGATAAAAGTGCTACCAACTACTATATTGCTATCAAATAATTCTGTCAAATAGCAAGTATATAATAATATATTACGCGTGTTTTGTCTCTTCGCTCCGGACATGGAAAATAACTTTCGATTTGTTATGAAAAAATGAAAAATCACGTCGGATATAATTAAATCATTTTTTTTTTTTTTTTTTTTTTTATGTATAAATTCAAATTAGAATCAAAGACGATATAACTTAATTTTTGGTTTCGATCCTTTATGGATTAATCTTAAAGTTTATTGACGCGTGCCATTTATTTGGAGGATAGAAATTTTTGTACACAATATGGCTCGATATATAAAAACGCGCGCATTGACCATAATATACCTAACTATTATAATACGATTTATATACATTATTATCATTATTATTATTATTATTATTATTATTATTATTATTATTATTATTAT
>JAIUCT010000007.1:9832329-9883003 GCA_021307375.1 Tetraneura akinire
ACACACACACACACACACACACACACACACACACACACACACACACATATTGTATATTCTGTTTACGCCTCGTACCTTATATATGTGTATATAGCTTTGTTCAAGCCGCAGCCTTATTCAATTCGTTCTTATATTTTATAATCTTATTATACCCATCCAATAATCATTTTTTCGTTGTTTTGTCTCTATATAATAATGCACGTTGATAATATAATATTATATATGATATTATACGCATTTGTACGTTTGAATTATATAATATACAATGTATACATTATTACACGCGCAATGCGGTTAGCTGGTTATAATTCCGCTATTATTCTAACCTAAATTTATTTTATATTTTTATCGTATTCGACCGTTTATTATTATATAGTATAAACCACGGACCTTAACACATTAAATTATTAAAACGAGCGAAAAAAGTATTTACAAAAATTTTAATCCTCATTAAAAAAAAAAAAAAACTAGTACAATAATATCTAACTTAATCAGGTCTTCAGAAAAATAAATTAATAAATATCTCAAATAGTGTGGGTTTTATTTTATCCAAAATTAATATTAATATACCTATTGGTTATTTACAATGATGTATCTGTTTTTTTTTTAGTTTGTACGAAGACTCTGATGGTCTGATAACCACGAATAGCATATGTTTCCGGTATAATATAAAGAATCACGTCTAGTATTTCTAGTACTTAAGTCAAGTCATTTTTCGAATTTCTCTCAAAATTGAGCTTATGCGAGACAGAAACTAACAAGAAATGACAAAAATTCATGGAAACTATAATTTTGACAAATTCTATATATATTACTAACTCAGGGATTATTGAACTTATGAACTTGAAAATTTTATCGGGCGTTCGCATAAATAATTTATATACGTCTCTTGGTTGCTGTTTAAATTTAATTAAGTATGTATTTTAATAATTATGTGAAATTTTAATTAATAATTTATTTACGATCATAATATCATTTATATTTATATATAAACATATGACTGAACTTCGTTCAAAATCGTTTTTTCGAATGATTTATCATATTGCATTCAAATCTTAATGAAAATACAAATACCATCTTAACTAATCTTTCCAATTTTCATAACTGTATTCTGTTATTTTTCTTTCTAATATATATCCCTATTTATCGTTTAGTTTTAGTCGTTCTAGTAAATTTTTGGGAAAAAAAAGTATAAAATATTTAAGTCTTCGTAGTAATTAATATTACTCGTAGGTAAATGTTGTTATAAATTGTGAGTATAATTGGCAAAAAGTAATGAAAAATTAATGAAAAGAATTTTTGAAAAATTGTTGAAATAACAACAAAAATATTGATTTTGAGTCCCTCAAAACCCTATGAGGTCCTGAACCCTGAACACGACTATTTATTATCCTTTCGTTTTACGTATTATTATATACGAAATATAGAAAACTATAATAAAACTGATTTTTATTTTTTCATAATATAATCTAATATTATATATCATATAGAGGCGTGTATGATTATGATTATTATTATTTCGTTTCATTTTTGTTTTTTTTTTTTCGTATTATATAAGTATAATATATATTTGATTTCGTTCGAAATTGAATATTGCGCTGAGAAAAAAAACCGTCCAGACTCTGGCCCGTCGTAATGCGTTATTAAGTACCACCCAGAAGTAAACATAATATTCTATGTATATATACATGTACGTATAATATTATAATGTATATAAAGACAGTGCGTCGGCTTTGTCCTAAACCCTTTCGTTGTCCGCCTATATATAGAAGACGATTATTGTTAACTCTTAATAACTATTCCGATATTACGTGCGCGTACAGCATGATGTGTATACGACGGAAACGGTCTGCAGAGCGACCATCTTCATATTATAATACCATGTACCTATATGATGGTAGAGGTCAGTGTCTTGAGTCGTGACCGAACTCTCGAGAAGACGTTTTATATATAATATACAAGAGTAGTGATTTAGTAGCGTAAATTATACTTTATACGTATAAATAATAAGACGATGCGGCTTTCGGGCTGGCATCACGCACGACCGAAAATAAAAAAAAAAAACAGTGATTAGGATTGCGCGGAAAAGATGCACGTAATATATAATAATAATAATAATAATAATATTACTATTATACGTATATCTTCTTCTTCTTCTTCTTCTTTTATAAATTCATGATGCCGACCGGAGCCGCGACGTTTCGAAGAGATCCGACGCAAAGACGATTTTCAAATTTATCGTGTACATGGTACATCATACACGTTAAGAACAATTTTTCTAAAACATAACCCTGCAGGTTACCGTGCGGTATTATACACACACGATATAATATTGCGGTATATACGACGAATATATAATAATATTGTGTATACGGCGGCTAGACGTTTCAAAAACTTCAAACGAACACCTCGGTAGCGGTGCCGGCGGATTAAATTGCTCGAATCACGAACGGCCCCAGGACCTCATAACCATAATACGATATAAATGTCTCGAATCATTAGTGTGTAGCCCGTGGGTAACTACCGTGTTGTTTCGAAATAATAATATGATTTGTATATATACGAAAGAATTATACAATTCCGAAACGGAATGGTAATATTTTCGTGTGTGTGTGTATAATATATAGACAATATATGTCGAAGCCTCGAATTTCGGGACTTTACACCTTGGGCTGTGATGGGATTTTTAACTCGTCCGTAAGTGTTAATAAACAATTCCTCGGCTACCTATTGAGGGCGACCCTCGTGGATAAATTGAATTGTGGTTAAAAAAAAAAAAATACATTATTATTATTATAATATGAATCCTGTATTACGCACGCATCGTTCATATTATACATATTATACATATTATAATACAATATAGTATGTACCTAAATACGGAGCGATGAAACTTTCGTGTTACCAAACTGCACGCGAGTAATTCCTGACGTTTTTATAACGTTAAATTCGAATCACCCTGTATGTATATTTAATTTAAAACTGACATTTTTATTTTCCTATAGGTATATGTATAAATATCGATTTACGTCGAGTTTGACGTTTCGTTGTATATGTTTTTCCTATACATTATAATATTATATTATGGACGTAAGCATGTACTATAATAGTAGTAACAACAAAAAATAACGATATATAGTTTATAAGAATATTACAACTTTTTTACTGTAATACGTTTCGTTTTTATAATAATATAATACTTCATTCGAATCGTTATCGATATATTTTTATGTTTTTCCCGAGTGCAATAATAATATTATATAATACGGTTCCGCGTTATCGAATTATTTTTTTTTTATGCATATTCGTATATATTTACTTTTGCATTACAACCTCGTATTTATAGTAACAATAGTGTTATCAGTATGTTATCAGTGATACATCCTTGAAAAGTTTAGATAAGTTCTAAAGTGTATTATTGTAATTCATATAATATAATATTATACACAATAACACGTTATTATATAATAATATTATTTATTATTACTATAACGTATGCGTCGTGTCGATCGTCAATATATTTATATTATATGGAGTTCGTTTTGTATTTTTTTTTTAAATATTCATTACGGAATATAATATTTTAGCAAATATTTACCGAGGACGATGTCAACGGGACAAAAATAAGTTTTTCCCCGTACGATGTAAGAAGTCATAAATTCTTATTTCTAGCTAAAACATTATTATATAATATCGTTATTTCCAAGGGGTTGCGTTCCCTCACAAAATTTCTCATCGTCGTCACCCTTAAAAAAAAAACGTGCGTCTGTTGTAAACGTTATAATATATTATATGTTATACTTGGAATAGTTGGAATAAAATAAAATCGATTCGTCATATTTTTATCTTCTACCGTATATATACTCAAAATAGTCCTTTAATGCTATCGCCCAAGAAGTATAGTGTATATAATTAATATTATATAGTGACATTAAGAAAAATTACAAGAAGATTACTTTTTTTTTTTTTTTTTGGCACATGCGGCACATGTGTGCGGTGAACCGTATCTGCGTATATATACGCGCTATTTATCTCATGGATAATTTATTGGAAACATTTGGCCTCGTATCTGCTTATCTATATAGAATATATTGATAATATATAGAATATAACATACGAGTATATTATCCTTATCGTTCGTACACATATATAATTATTTATATCACGACACAATTTTAAAATCTAATCAACTCGCAATGTGTTCAGTACGCATAATACTTGTATACAATATACGCGAGTATTATACATATAATTAATGTGTTCACGTGTTTTTTTCTCATTTTCTAAGAGATTACGTTATCTTCGGTATAAAATCCATAACACATTTTATGTTCTCTGCAATTGTATATACCTACATAAGTTTCAAGTTCCTTATAATGTAATACTTACTATATAGTTTTTACTTAATTATGGGTGGTATATGGGCTTGACGACCCCACACAGCGTGAGTCCTCGGTTTCTGGTAGTCCCGGTCCTGATAAGATTAATTACTATATCCAGTCGACCGAAAGCTGGTTGCAGGCCTTAGGAATAAAAACCTTTGGCTGGCAAAAATCCGTATCGCGGGACCGAAGAGCTCCACCATCGACATGGCAGGTGCCCCGGTACATAAAACAAACATCGAGGGCCTCTGGAGTTGGACATCGAATATCAGTCTAGGACGTAAAATCTTATGGATATAAATGACCGTACTGAAATACGCCAATGGCGTACATAATATATAGAATCAATTTTTGTGGGATTTGTACAAAATTAAAACGGTTATTAATGTATTATAATTAATATCTTTACATAGTATTAGAAAAAACTTTCCATTTGACCAAAATTTCGGGAGGATGAGATATTCCTCCCCAAATATACGCTACCGACTACTATACCTTATATTATATATATATATATATAAAGGTATACATTATGTACTGATTTAAATCAAACGCTTCTCTGCGGGCTTCGTCGAATTTCAACGACCGATTAGAATATATAAATACGTGAATAAAATCCGATTTGAACGATGTAAAGATAGAAAGATAGGCATATTACTCGTATAATATAATGGATATGGTTTCAACTGAAGCAGGTGGTATTTCAAACGACAACTGAACGGTCTGAACGGTAGGTATAATAATAATAATAATAATAATAATAATAATAATAATAATAATAATAATAATAATAATAATAATAATAATAATATATACATGTGGGCGAATACAAAAGGAGACCGCGCACGCTTATCGTGATGATGATGAAAATCATATAATATATTATAAGATGTGCCTATTATACGACGGATTGCTGCTAGTTTTAACAACTTTTTTCTATACTATATATTATATATACGATTATAATATATAAAAAAAAAATGTTTTCCATCTATACGTGGCTTCGTCATTAATCAGAACAACATAAAGTCTTAAGTAGGTATATAATATATAATGAACCACTGTCCACTGGGGTATAAAGATTTGTCCAAGTAAAATTATACGAGTATTATTTTATCATCGCAGTGAGTTATATAAAGTATTAACTAATTTTTTTCCTCCGATTTCGTGGCTTACAACGCGTATAATTTAGTAGTTTGTTTTTTTTTCTTTCACGTACAGACGACGCCGTATCGTATACGTAAAGATTCTTCAACGTCGAGGATAACGCGAATGGAGAAAAGTTCGTTTTCGTGTGTAAACCAGTTCGGGCTTGGAAATCGTTTGACCGACTGGTCGGACGCACCAATATCATCATCCCTCGTACAAATTATATATATTATAAGCGTATAATGACGTTCGTTATTCTTATTCTTATTATATAATACGTAGTGGACTCGTGATGCGGTCATCTCGGGTCGTGGACCAAACCCTAATTATACTGGTAATATACCTGACTTCGAGTCGAAAATATATCATCCGTGTTCGCGTCGGAATGCGTCGAATTTGTTACGGAAAGTTTTCTTCCGAATACGTATTATATTATATATTTTTTTTCTTCCACCCGAGATAACGATATTATAATATTATTGTCGTTGGTATACGACCGATAATATAATTTAGGTAAAACGTATATTATAAGATAACGTATTATAATAATACCCGACGAACCTTATAATAATAATAATATCGAATTATATCTTCGCGTGTCCGTTCGTTTCTTTTATAATATATACGTTATACGTATTATATTATAATCCTCGACGTTCGGTAACGTTCACGAAACGTTCATTATAAGTCGTATACGTATTACACTGCATGGTATAATATGACTATAATGTGTATTATTATAATAATGTGGCATATACCTTGCGAAACGTGCCGAATCGTAAGGAGTAACGCTTTAGTGAAGGGCGGATATAATTTCCAAATCCTGTTTATAAGACGAATCTTTTCGATACGATCGATATAAAAAAATAAATGTAAGAATACATTCGAATTACAATATGTAATGTAATTTAAAAGGTTTATATTTCACGGTAAATTATAGCATGATGTTATATCCTATAAGACTTAAGTATACCACGATTCATTTTTATTCTAAATATCCGAACTATATAATAATGATTCTATAATAATTTCTAATAGTTTTACTGTATATAATTTTGTATATAAAATTTACCGAAATCAACGGTAAATGTCCGAAATTAGTGTAGTTTATATGTATTATGACACCTAACTTAACCTAACGTATTTTATAAAATAATAACCGTAAGTACACCGCGTTATATTATAGGCGGAATTATATATATATATATATATACGGAGCATGTGTAGAGTGCAAATGCGACTCGCGGTGTTTTTAAAGACTTCAACAACAATTTAGTATTTATTTTCAAAATTTCAAATTTATACATTTCTACACAAATTTTGATTCTTATAACTTGATAGTTTCCAACAATTTTCCATTTTTTTTTTGTTCCTAGAAAAAAGGATTTATAGCTATACTCTATATATTATAACATTTTGTTAACACTCATATGGGCACACTCTATATATCGTTGAACTCTGCTTCCGCCTATATAAATAATATAATATGAAGTACAACTTCATCAACTATACATCAATTATTGTATCCGCTATATATTATAATATATAGTGTGTACCTCATTACCTCGGTATAACTAATTAAAAAAACATATTTAATACATAATATTATATCTTTTCTTTTGGCGTAATGTATATTATACACTTTTAATAATTATATTTTCAATCGTATTTATAATAATATTATATTATAATTTTATGGGCTGCAATAATGTGCGACTCGTATAGGTATAAAAAACGAATTAAAATCATTTCTATAACATTATAATATAGAAAAAGATCGACTGTTTGGCCACCCCTAGCTGTATTATTATAATGTATTATTTTGTTACAGGGAATATTATATAATATAATATAATATGTATAATCCGATTATTTTATATACGGTTCAGCGAAATAATATATGATTTAATATATATATCCTTCTTCGTTTTCGAAGATCACGAAATATTCAAATAATTATTATTATAATATTGTATATTATATCGGGGTGGCCTTCTATATAAGATTTTTATATGATATGTCTCTCGGCGGTTTCGTGACAGTCGAGTATTTTTTTTCTTTTAAAGAATAATAATATACAGTGTACCCACATAATAATATATAAGAATCCTCGTAATATGTGCCTATATAATATTACATATATAGAATAAATTATATACGAGACGCTGTTTTTATACATTTTGTGTGTGTGTGTGTAAATTGTCAAAATAAACAAGTACGAGTAAACAAAATGTTAGTAAGAATAAGAAAAAATAAAAAAATTTTAAAGTCCGGTGCACGACAATTATTTATTATTATTATTATTGTTATGTGCAATATGCTACATGCATTTATAACGTGCGTCCGACACATAATTCGACAATAAAAACGACCATCGAGTTCGGTTAACAGAGAAAAAAAAATAATATTATTATTATAAAAACAGTACGCGCGCGTTAGACATAATATATACAGGGCGTTCGAAATAAAAGTATATATAGTAAAAAAAAAAAAAATTTTGATAGGTACATTTCAGAATACATTTTAATAACGATTTTTATTCGTATTTTTGCCGAAATACGATTTTTATTATACAAATACACGCGGTATACGATAAGTACCTACTATAAGATCGCGTGGTGCAACTAACCTAACCTAACCTAAATAGGTTAGATACCCCACATTAAACTTAACCGCCCAAAAATTTTAAAAACGCATATACGATATTACGATATACGATCTATATATAATATATATTTATGCCTTCGGACCCTTCGAAATGTCTAATTTGATAATATTAATAGCTAATTAGTATAGGTACTAATTGACGGAGAAATCATCGTCCTGAAGAGACGATTTCACATGGTATATAACGCGTTATAATATTCTCAAAGAACAGCATTATAATTTATAAAATTGTCGTGTTGAGAGATATTTTTGAAACAAATACGTCTCGACTTTGTCGGCAAATAAAATATTACAGTATACGAATGACTTCTCACGGTATTGTCTTAGGTATATATTATGACTATACTTCTTGTTTTATTTCGGCCGTTCGTATACACGATTTTAAAAATCACGCGTTCCACATATTTTATGGTATAGGCGTATACCGTGTTTTGTTAAAAACGAATTCCGTAATAGAACGATATTATAGTAACAGTTTATATTATAATTTGTATACCTAAAAAACATTGTAAACATGCACTCGAGGTTAGGTTAGGTTAAGTTTCCGTATAACACCGGATTCACGTATAGATTTCGTGCGCGTTTTTCGAACCGGACACCCGGTATGCGGTATATCGAAATATTATCGCGTATGTATTACGAACATAATAATATTATGTTATAGGTGTTTTATAATCGTTCGCGGTCGCAATGACGCGAATAATACGCGTAGTTTTTTCTAATAACCACAAACAAGGGCACGAGATCAATAATTATTAATAATATTATTGTTTATATTTTATACGATATCATGTTTTATTTTTCTTATCACACGTCGTTTTGTTTATAAATATAAAATATTATATATATACGTTTATTTTCGTCCGCGTTGTGACACGTGCGTATTTTACTAATATCATATAAATCGCGAGTGCGTATATACTTGATAAAAAAAAAATAATATTTATAATATTATTTAGTCACTATTGCCAAACGCGTAAAATAACCGAGTGATATTACATGTAAATATGCACAGCCGACATCACCGATCGCGCATAATTATTATTATTTTTTTTTTAAATTATTATTATTATAGTTTATCACTGTGCCTTATTCTCATCTCAATTTATATTCTCCTCGTCCGATCATAAAATATAATAATAAATTTTTCTTACTTCGATATAATTAATATCATTTTATTTTTTAGACTGTCCTCGACAGTCGACGTTCTTGCGTTACTCACTTTATTTATACCATATACGAAAACGCACGCAGAGATTTATTTTTATCCGCGACCAACGACAAAGTCAAAATCGAGTGGGTAACGTTGTAACCGGCTATTTATATAAATATATTATGCGATATAACCCTTGCCGACTATATAACAGAGTAAAACAGCTGCCCGCAGATTGAAGTATACAAGAAAAGAATGATTTAAAATTTACATATTGGTGTTTATATATAGGTACATACAGAGTGATCCTTAAATACGAGTAATTTTCGTGAAAAAAAAAACAATTTTGAAAAAGTTATTATTATTACTTATAGACTATAATGTTATATAAATTATATTATTATTATTTTACATCGTTTTAAAATCAAAAGTCGATATCGTTTTACTTGTAAAATAAGAGATGGGAGGGGTAAAAATATTTTGAATTTATAATCGAAAAAATAACAAACACGACATTTAAACATTTCTTTACAAAAAAATTTGGTACACCCTATTTTAAAAAGGTTATATTATTAAAACGAATTACAAACGAAAATTTTGTTTTTACAAACCTTTACAAACTAATAGACGAATTTAAATGTCGTTTCAAAGGTTTTAGGCATTTCTCCAGTCCCCCCCCATTTTTAAAAGGTTATATTATTAAAATGAACCCTTTACAAAAGAAAATTTTGCTTTTACAAACCTTTACAAACACATTACAAACGAATAGACGAATGAATACGGTATATATTTATAAGTAAAATATATAAAGCGGTATAATTTTCTCTTTCAGTCTGTTCATATGTTTTATATAGACACATCATATTCTTCTTTTTTAATCTCGCAGTCAGTATTTCCATAACGCAAAAACATATTATTTTAATACTCATTCTTATATAATTTCCATTCAATAATTTTCTACAGCGTGTAAAACTATTTAGCACGATCTTCAAACGATACGAAGAGCGCTACGTATAGTCATTTCCATATTATATTGTATTATTCTGTGAATATGCTTGTTCAATATAAAACGGAAATACACAAAATAATTATTTTTTTTTTTTAAAAAAAAACATACACGTCATATAATATCACAATATTTATAACATAAAATAACTCTTCTATACCATACATATATATAATATATAGAGAGTTTGTTCATCACGTATAATTACAAAGTGTCCGTTTATTTTTTTTATGTAAATTTATCGGTCATCCAAGTCCATTAATATTATTACACACAATAAGTAAATTGGTTAATTCATAAACATATAACAAAATCGTCCTCATAAAAAATAATTATTATTATTATTTTTTTTTTAAGATTTTTATACGTAATAATAATAATAATAATAATAATATTAAGAGACGCGTATTTTAAATAAATTTTTTTATTAAACTATCGAATCATTTCAATATATTTTTTTACTATCTCGTCTTCATATTTCATATAAATAATAATAATACGACATTTTTAACAGTTATATTTTTTTTTTTTTTTTTTATCTTATTTCAATATTTGTAAGTATACAGAAATTCTGTTGACATTAGGTCAGCCATGGCCTGACCCGCGTATAGTTTCGTCTATGTCTACAAAGCCGATAAAACTATAATAGGTATATACGAATACGAAAACATGATAAATTATTTCATAATAAAGAGTTGTAATATGAGAGAACAAAAAATTAAATTTAATATATAGAAAGAGTTAATATTATACGTAAAATACTAAATATATTTACATAACATCATTTTATTTTAAAATATTTATCATTATCTCTGTCTCGCTATATATAGTACGTACTATCTTTTACATCATCACATCACTTTCTGATTTACATATTTACTACAGAATTATATATTATTATCGTACCAAAAAAAGAAAAAAAACTGCAAGCCTATACTTATTAATAAAAATATTATTTTTTCCCCGATTACGATTCAAGGAAATCTGTATAAATTTATATCTATTATACGAGTATATTATAATTTATTTAAAATTCCTAAAAACTTATTTTATATAGGTAGTATAAACGTGAACGTTTCTCGAAATTATTAAATCCACTCGAATAATGTAAAATTTGAGCAGAATTTTTCTTATTGTTATTCTTTTTTTAAAAAAAAAAAAACCATGAAATTTTCTTTTTTCAAATTTTTCCTGGGTTTAATTTTTGGAACATTTTAATGATTTAAACGGAAAATCTTTTAAAAATGTTCATATAATTATGCTATATTATATACAATATACGTTGAATGCATACCATTGAATTTCACCATTCCCAAAAATCTAACCTTGAAATTGTTATAATATAATATTGTACTTTTTCTTCGGACGTTTCGATAAGTACCCATATAATATATTTTATAAATGTTGTTTTTTTTTCTTCTTCCAACGATGCTATCTCGGGGTGCATTGTCTACCGTTTTTGTATAAGTACACTTTGTACGTTATTTCTATATACAATCTTTGTAAAATATAAATAACTTATTATATCAAAAGAAATCAAAATGTTCTTAACCTATTATCCCTTGCGCCCGTATATTCACCATTATACATATTATAACTACATAATAATATATATATAATATACCTAATATGTTTGTGTGTGTGTGTGTGTGTATATAAACTAAAATCGAGACCCGACCCAGATATACAGGAGTAGATACGCGTGCACTTAACGTCTAAAAATCTGAGGGTCCCGCAGAGTCCGTATTATATATTATACCTATGTCATCGTTAATGTCTCTCGTATTTAAATCAAATTAAAGCAATGCATTTGGACGTCGCGTATATTTTATTATGGTCTTGTTGATGTTATTAATAAGATATAAATTATGTGTTTGGTACCAGAAAAAAAAAATAAAATAAAAAGAAACTGACCACAGCGGCGCCAAAACATAATATACCCGCATGTAGATGGTCGTCTGTATAGTGTATACTAATGTACCTATTATGTACTAATAACACTATAACATGTTATACTTATAATGCGTATGGATAAAGGTTAACTACGCCGTTGGATAAAATATTCGGAATATTTTTGGAAATGTCAACGTGTGGAATTCACATAACACATTCCTGTATTATTTTTGAACTATAATAATATAATAATAATTACTTACTCGTTAAAAAGCGATTTGAAGAATAAAGGATTTATCTTAAATAATAATATAATATTATCTTATACTTAATATATTATATATAAATACGAATATTTTGTACGTTATTTGTATTTTATTAGATAAACGGAAAATATAATGCGTTTTAAATATTTGAAATACCAAAGAATATATTATAATATAGGTATAGACAGAAGTACTAATGTACGCTATTATTATTATAAGAGTATAGAATAAGAAGAAGAGTTGATAATATACGGCGAGGGTTGGTGGTTGGATACAGATGTAGGGGATAGTGTTGTGTTTAGAATTTGAACGCAATCAAGTTCAATTTCATCAAAATTTTAATAGGTATTGCCAAATTTTCGTCATTTTTTTTTTTTTTTTTTTGTAGTTCTTATCGCATAAGGTTTTGAAAAACTCGAAAAATAACCTAAATTAAGTATACCAACTTCGTCCATTTTACTTTTAGTAATTCGTGAAAATCAGAGCATTATTTCTATAATAGAAAAAGTGTAAAATCAATACATTACTATTGCAAATCGCAATAATGTATAATTGTCTCATTTGATAGAAAAATCAAATGTATTTAGAAATTGAATAATAATTATAGGTAGGTATATTATATAAGGTATGGGATTTATTAATGCTTTGATAAATAATTATTAATTTGATATACAAAACGAGAAAATATAGTCCTACGAGTAGAAAATATGTTTTATCCTAATTTTTATTTTGCATTATTTGATGTTTTTAGAGCGTTTTTCACTAACATTTTTACTGCACATTTCCAAATTTATCATTTTAATAAAAATCATTATAAATTCATAAATCATAATATATGTATAAATACGGTCATTCTTGTTCGAAAATGACAAAATTTTGAAATATGTTTCGAAAACAGCATAACATTATACCTAATATATAATATATATTTATTTTTTTAAGTAATAATTAGCATAAAATATTTTTTTTTTTTTTTTTAATTAATTTTAGATTGAGAAGTCAAAAAAGTCTATACCGCGAATTATAATGGCAGAAACATTAATAAATACAATTTTTTAAACGATAAGTGTAAATTTCAAAGGCATATAAATATAGTAAACAATTTTCTATAGATTCTATCATTTTTTATGAACGTTAAAGTCTCTGCAGACTCGGTAATTATTATTAGGTTTAGGTATATAGAATATAGTATATACCTAATACGAAACAATATATTAATATTATATTATATTTTTGCGGGGGCGTCTGACTATATATATAATATATCGTATAGTGTGGGAATTTATACGGAGAGCAAAATACCCGATTTATATTATTATTATTATTATTATTATTATTATTATTATTATTATTATTATTGCAGTATATTGTTAACCGCGGTATATAAGAAATAAATCGTCTTATTTATTATTTACGGTGCATTGTGATATAAAAGCAATATATCCGCGTATATGTTTCGTCGGGCAATTTAATATCGTGTAGGTATATATTTACCTGAAACTTATTATATAAATATAATAGGTACAAATAAATATAATAATATGTAATCCGCTACCGGTGTTCCGGTGCGGTCACTGCATGTATATACCTAGGTATAATAATATAATATACCGCGTATATATTGTTAAGGTACTCGTATTATATACACACGGGTATAACAGTGTTATATACGCGGTATAATATTATTTTATAATTTTTTGGGGATTCGCGTTATTATTATATAATATATATTATATTACGCGCGTTATCCGTGGAAGAAAAAAACACTTCTCGCGTGCATATAAAATATAATAATGTGTATAATGTATATATTATACAATATTAAACCGAAAAAACGATTATACCTGCAATAATAATACTTAATAATAATTATTAATATTGCGTATTAAAAGTTATAATAACATTTTTCCGTCGTGCGCGGCATCAGCTCTCACGCGATAAAGACGCGCGGTAAGCCGGTATAACTTATACGGCTATATATAACATGTTATAATGATGTATACGGTATACCGCGGTAACGTCGGTAATCCAACACAGGAGCCGTTGACGCGTATATTATATACCTCATTGCTTATATATGTATAATATAAACATACAATACTACCCCGAACGGGTTAAATCTCGGAATAATACGATTTCCAAACGGGAATGTCTATTGCTCCAACGATTATTATTATTATTATTATTATCCAGGTAATATTATACGCCTTATGCGTAGAAGTATATATAATATAATATAATAATATTATGTACTGAAACGATCGTTGTCGGATCCCCGTAGATAGATCCCCTAGCGACCATAAATCTCCGGACAGGAAACTTACAAACATAAAAACCGGTAGCCGACATCGCACGACCCGACGAGATCGACGCTCGAAGACCCTATTGTGATTCGACTCGGCGGCGGTGTGGTACACGCGTGTACTCGACGGGTTAAGAATATAATAATATATTATATTATATTTTATATATATACTCACGTAATATAATAATAAGAGGACGTAAAAAATATACGTATACGATAACATATTTATAATATTATAAATATAATAAAATATGTATTAAGTGCGAAGGCGAGAGAAATATCGCGTTAAAAAACTTATTTTATGCTTATATAATATATAGGTACTAACGTATACTCTTTGGAATATCACTCCGTGGAAAATTTTATACCCGCGTAAATGTTCTAAGGTTAAAATGTATAACGATATACTCGCGTGATTTTGCACATTAATTATACAGGTATATACAATAATGCGGATTCTTTCCTTTTCCAATATTTACAGTGGGAGTGACTGGGGTAAAAATTAAGGGTGGCAAACTGGCAAAACACTTTAATATTAAAAACTTAACTCAGCTAAAAAGAAATTGGTTAACTAGCCTGCGGCATTGCATTAACTTGTATACAGTATGTACTATGTACTATTATATAATTTATAATGTACCTATCTATACTTTCTACACAAAAATATTAATATATGATCATTTTTATCAACGCACACTGTATATATTACCCAATTACCCATAATCTATAAATGATTTTAATCCGAAGAATTATTACATTTATATACAAACATTATATTGAGGGGGCAAAATCGCACGAGTGGAACTTGCCTTCCTCTTCCCCTCAAAAAAAAAAAAAAAAATATTTACGTCCCCAACGGAAACGAATAAATTATTATTATTTCGGAAAAAGATATAAATATTATGTTCTATTCACGAGAATAATATTTGTAAAATAATATACTATTATACTGGCGTGGAAAAACGTGATTTTTAACGTTTTTCTAGTACACGTACAATAATAATTATAATATAAATACACAATGGAACCGTTCGCATCTACGATTCAGGATTCTCCAAATCCGAGGTGCGTATATTATAAATTTAAAACCCTTTAAGGACAATATTATATACAGAGCGATCAGAATTATTATACGCGTTATATAAAATTATATAGGAAAATATTTGGAAATAATTTAAATCACTATACGCGTGATATTTTGAATACCCTGTATATTATTACGTTTACGTATGTCCTTGTGACAAAGTGTATACAAAAATATAATATAATATTATTTAAAATCCAAAAAGGGGTCCAGCGACAAAACGGACTATTATTATTATTATAATATTCATAACTGGTTTGGTTTTTCTTTTAAACCGCATCGACGCGATCACAAATATATTATATGAATTATTATTATTATTATTCAATGTCGCAACAGTTGGAAGAAAAAAAAATCGATTTTCTGGTACTCGTTTTAAAATAAGATCTATAAGAAGTGAGTAAATTACATTTTAATATTACCTTTACCGCGTATTATACAAAACGCGATGGATTAATACGTTTCGAATTACGTATTATATTTTCGTTAAATTATACATGCATGATGTATAGTTTGAAATTTATTATCGTTTAGATAAATTGGTAATTAAAAAAAAATCGTTGTTAAGTTCATTTATTACGACAAGTCAAATTAAATCGTATACGAGAACGCCAAAAATGCGGTACGTTTGAAATCGTCAAAAACGTAAAGTTTGAGAGAAAAAATAATATGCTCGTTTAATACGATAACAGTTTCGAAATCCGGGGGTGCGATTTCGATATTATAGAAAAATCTCGAAGGAGAGGGCTGCGAACAATATTATAATATTTTATCGTATAATAAATTTACGGTTCTAAATTTGATCAATGTTTGTATTATAATATGCAAGACGGAGTTTACCAACCTATAATAGAATAATAATAAATACAATAAAATGACAAACTTACATATTATATTTTTAATTTAATAAAATCAAAAAATTTTATATTTTATTTTTTAGAAAAGATAAAAAATAATTTTATAGGATTAATTTTTTTTTAGAAATAAGTGTTAATAAAATACATCGTATAAAACATTCCATTATATAGTATTATACTATAGTATATATAGGCCACTTCAAAATTTTTTTTTTAAAAAATTCAAAGGTTTTGTGAATTGAAAAAGGTTGCAAGACCTCAGATTTAAGAAAAAAATTCGAGAGTGCAGACCACCACTAAAAACACACGCCTGGATGCCTGCAGATCGCGACTATAAACAGTCCGAACCATGGTTTTATATAGAATCGTTTAAATCGTCGGTTTTCCTCATACGATTATTCTTCATTTAAACCGAGAAAATCTTTGTTTCCAACGAGAAAATTTTGAACGATTTGTAAAATTAATGCGTGAAAAAATGACAATCATCATCGCGACAGTATTTTTCTTCCCGGGAGAGTTTTTACTAAATGTAAAAAAATTATTATACGTACTTTTGACACGCGACGAACAAATAATATTTTATAACGGAGTGTTAGACTAATATTATAATAATTTTATAATCTCTATATAAAAACTGAAATAATATGAGAATAATATAAACGAACACGAAAATGAATTTGAGTATTATATTCCATACGGGATTGATGCAAAAAAAAAAAAAAAAACACGATTTTTTTACAGTAGGTTAGTTTACCAACTAAAATTTTACCTTGACAAATTGTCAATCGTGCTTTATTGTTGAATGTAAAAAGTATCAAAATTAAAAGCTAATCGAAATTTATTTATTCGTTAAATAAATAATTATAAGAATAAATTAAAAAACAAAATCCTATCGATTTCTATTCAATTTTACCGATTATAAAAAAAAAAAAATAGATAAATATTTTTACAAAAATTTTGTTCCCTACACACGAAACGTGATCGATTTTTATATATAAATGTATAAAATAATAAATTAATAATTATTCCTCGTCTGCTGAAACGATTTTACAAGAGTAAGAGTGAAAAACGATTCGATCACAGAAGGATAATATAAAATCGAAATTTACTCGTTTTCCGTCTATTTTTACTCCACACGTAATGACGCGAAAGAACGGCGCGCGTTGTGGCATTTTCCTGGAATAGTAGTGCAGGAATTTCGCTATGGAACTTGGAATAATTCTAGGAAAAAATATAAACAGGACTCGGGAAGTCTTATCGCGATAATTTATCATTTTTATATACAGGCGTGATTAAAAACACATTATTTATTTTACAATTTTCTAATCCTCAAACACTAATTACATTTCACATTTATGTCTGGCCAGACGATAATAATTATTATTCCATATATTATAATTACTTTTTTCGTCTGTCGTAATAAAATAAATATATGATAAAATATAGACAGGACACAGGAGACACAATTCGAAGAAATGACTTAATTATTGTATGATTTTTTTTTTTCGAAAAATATTATCAAAGATTAAGTATAGGTACATGGATAGGTAACCCTCATGATAGAAATTTCATATATATATAAATCTATGATTTTTAGTCTCCGGTGTAAATTAACGTTTAAATTTTGGTACACTCGCCAGTAAAATCGTGAAAACGCAAAAAAAAAAAATACTAAATTGTAAATCGAAAATATGGACGTAAAATTGTTTTCCTCGTCCTCCCAGCGTGACTTTAAAACTTTAATTTATTTATTCTACGACTTTTATACAGTTTCACACCTGCATGCGTATATTTTGAAATTATAATTATTAATTCTCTGAATCGCAAAATAATTAATTTAAATTAGGTTAGGTTAGAATATAATATTAAATTAATAATTATTATTATAATTTATACGACGTAAATGTCAAACATCAAATTATGTAATAAATTTTGACTTTTCTCCAGAATTACCACAATTTTCAGAAACTTTTCCGTGCGTCAATAAAAATTGGTTTTAAAATAGTTAGGACGTGACGCCCGCATAATTTTCCCCGTTTCTTTCGGCCGTTTGGTCGAACGGACAGTAAATAAAATAAATTACAAATTGGTCTCGATATTATCTTTTAATTAATTGATATAATTATTGCGATTTATCGTTTCTGAGTAATATCACATTGAATTTTGAATTTGAACGACAATAAATTTTCGTCGTTACAAAAATTTTGAAATTCCAAAAAAAGAGAACGTTTATCTCGCGAAAAATCCGCGCTTGGTTTAAATTTGAACTTCATAATATTTCGATAATACGAGTATAACAAAAACGACATAAAATATTATTGTAATTTTTGACTTCTTATCGCACGAAGACGTTATAAAAAAAAAACATATTTTTGTGAGCGTGTGTCGTTTTTGTTTAATGACTTTCACATTCCACAAAATACATACTTTGTCTCGAATTAATCGGACACCCGTTCGTTTTCGATTATTATAAATTTAAATTAATGGTTGTGATATTAGACGTACTTCTGCTTATAAGCGAGAAAAAAAATTTAACTCGTACTTTAATTCAGGTTTAAGGCGAGTTTACACGTTCTACACTTTGTCGATTGTCGAATACGACAAATCGCATCAAGTATACAACGGACCGTGAATTCAATAAATCGTATGTCTTATAAACATAGGATTTGATGTATACTCAGTCCGATATGATATACGATTTGTCGTGGTCGATAAAACATGCACAATAAGTCGTTGCGTGTAAACCGGTCGTTACGAGCATTGAATTATTTATAATGCATAATTAACGAATCGTTTTTTTTTTTTTAATTTTTTCTATTATTTACAAAATATGGATAATATTATTTTTATAAATAAGAAATAACGGGACACGATGAAAAAAAGAGTAGTGAGGTGATGGTTTTAACACAGACCCAAAACTTTCTTCTATATACGATTTTGACGTAAAAGTTTATTTTTATTTTTTTCAAAACTATACGTAAATATATTTTAAGTATATTATCGTTATATAAATCGTTTTATTCCGCGGACGGGAAAATTTTTTAAAATTCTCAGTCCGTAAGACATTTTTTTAAATTCGACCGTTATGCTCTTGGGGGACGTTTTTATTTCAGAATATTTTTATACAACAAACGGGTACGTATAAACGGTGTTTTTCACGCTCCCCTTCAGTTTTTCTTCGACGAAAATCGCCCCCCCCCCCCCCCCCCCCGACTAAAATAATAATTGACGAGGTAACCATAATATTATTATTTTAAAATATTATAAATTTAGATGGTCGTATTTCCTTGTGAGCGCACACGTGTCGTTCGCCAGTGGTGGTCCGCATACGTTATCGGTCGTATAAACACTATAAACAAAATAATATATGCGTAAAATGGTTTTCGATCGACATTTGGTACATTTATTATACGCGTGTACTTTACACGAGTTTTAAGATAATAAATGTTTTTACTGGGAGATTACGGGGTAAAAATAATAAATTAAATAATTATCGGTCGGAGGCGAAATCGCGACGTGAAACGACCCCCGGAAAATCGAAGACCTTTTGACCGTGCATATTTTATATGGGTAAAAACCGCCACCCGTTATCGTAAAATAACATTTTAAATACACGCACACACATTACAATTTATAATATAATAAGAACGTGTACGAAGTTATAATATGTTTAAACGCGTTTGATATATTATTATTATTCGGTCCGTCTACCGACGTCTACTTGGGAGGGTTGCACGTGTCGGTGAGCGACGTCGCTTCGGTTTCGTTTTAAGAACGTTCTTATTTTTTTCTTCGTTTTACCCCCAAATTTTCTCTACCCTTACGAGTATATCATCATATTATTTATTATAGTTAAATATATATATAACATACAGTCTCCCGTGACGTACATTATTTTGGAAAACGTATATTTTTATTCGTTCGCAGTTCGTTCGTATGATGATATATAAAGTCGTCCGATATTGCAAAAAGTATACCGCATGTGTATATTTTATAGTCTATATAATATTTTGTCATTTTTATCGTTAGTCCACGGTCCATCGTCCATCATCATTTCCTCGCACAAATTCTTAAGTTTCCATATACATAATATAATTGTAACATTCGTATTACGGTATTTGTGTGCCAAAAAGTAATATCGCATGGAATGCTTAGATAAAATTGTTTATATAACAGCTGCAAAACGAAGTAAATCCTTGCCCATACGAAAAAGTTACAAAACCTATTAATAGATTCCATATTTTTTTTTACTGAAGAATGGTTTTTACTCAGCTTATGGTTTTAACCACGTAGATATAAAAAAACAACAAAAACGTATTGTTTTTATATATATTGTCGTATCAAAAATCTTTTCCTATAGTAAAATTGACGAGTTTTCGATATAGGTATAATATCATACCAGTTTTTCATACTTTTATCGAATAAAAATTGTTTGTTTGGACACTGTTTACAGGTCCATTTGCGATCGGACGACTCTTATTGTAATCGAGGACTGCTACACCCGCTCAGCGGGATCCAAACGTATAATAATAATAATAGTAATAATAATAATAATAGGTATAATGCATACAATAATCTCTTCGTGCCACAGGAAGCTGCGTGATGTTCCCGTATCTTCGGCAGCGAAATAAGGGTCTCGTCACGCGTTTCTCTTTTTACAAAATTTACAATGCGATATAATAAATATATATAACGTAACAATATAATACGTTAATATACACATGTTTTTGATTCCAATGTTATTGGCAACACGTTCGATCTCCCGCGGGTTATAGACGTGTAAAATATATAACATAATGATATTTTGATATATTATATAGGATACTAATAATAAACGTACATACAATACATTACGTAATATACGTATACGAAAAACCGAACGCGGGATATGAGTTTAACCGTGTTTACACGTACAATATTATATTATACCTATAACTTATACAAAAGGCGCGAAATTTTTATATATACATATTTTAAATCGTAATTTATACGTATCATCACGTTTTACCTTTCGTCACACGAGATTATTTTCGTATATATACCTAACCTAAAACTATATATTACGATCAGGTGCGAGTCCAGACCCAGAGGGGGATGTTAAACACCCTCTGGGAGTATTTAAATATATATAGTACTTAATAAGTTATTTTAATTCGTATACTCGTATATTATTTAAGAATTTTTTTTTTTTAAAATAACGATAATTTTTCTATATATAGTTGTGTGTTATTAATGTTATTAATTATTATACGCGTTACCTATATATATATATATATATATAATAATATACATGGTATATACTATGTTTTTAAAATTTAAATACATATTGATACCTAAAAAATGATCATTATTATGAAACCCTTTTTTTCAAGTTTATAATTGACGACCCCGAGGGGACTACAGTTTTCGAATTACGAGTACTTCCTCCAAATACGGAACCTATATATTTATAAAACATATTGCGCAACCGCCTTAAAAAAATTCTAGATTCGCCACTGATTAGGATTACATACACGAGGGGAGATACCATCCCTCTACATTCTTTTAGTTGACTTATATATCCACTTATATTATCCATATTTCCATAATAATAATAATGCGTCTTCCTACTTTATTGTATATAATATTTTATTACACAAGTTATATACATATATATATATATATATTATTATTATTATTATGCATAAACTATACGAAGAGTAACTTTTTGTATACAATTTAATATATTATATATGAATATGAATTAGGTAAGTGTTTTTTTAGGGAAGAGGGGAAGGTTCCAATGGGTTTGTATTAAATTTTCATTAAATATATCACAGGCAACCTTAACAACAATTATTTTCATCCGTTTTAATATCACAATTGAATGTGTAATATTTTATTTTTCAAAATTAAAAAAAAAAGATTTTACTAAATAAATTTATATTAGGTACTAAAAATAATAAATTTTGTATTACTAAAAAAAAATCGAATTTTAGGTAATATATTATATAATAAAATATTTGCGATGATATTTAAAGAAAATAAAAATGTTTCGGGGGGCTGTTTGAACAATTAAAAACTATCCCCGAGAGTATAATAAATTAATAATACCATTGATTATATTATTTATAATCAATGATAATACTTACGTATAAACATATAATATTATGCTTTCCGTTCTCTGAAATCGAAAACCGCAACGATCGCTATTTTTATACCAAGCGACTATAATAATTGTTAAAAAATCTACGTATAATATGTATATGCTATACACATGGATTATTAATAATAATTTATTATAATTACTCAAAATACGATAATTAATGAACAAAAACGTGTGTTATGTTTGTATACATAATACGTCCTCTTCTTTAGCCGGAAGAGCGCACGCACACACTATTTGATAATTGGACTAATCCTGTATAGTATACATTGTATATCACCTTTTTTTTCTATTTTCCATGGTTATAACCGAAGACCGCCTTATTTGTATACAATTTAGCGGTATGGTATGTAATTTAAAACTGATTTTATTTTCCATAATATACGATAACGAATATTATATAATGCATGATATATGCTTACGTTTTTCGAACAAAACAATATAACACATTGTATAAATAATGTGTACGTAAAATAAAATTATTAAGGTTCGAAATAGTGGGCGGCGGTTTGACGAATCACCCCGTATGCTCGTATATATATTAATATATTTATATAATATTATGTGTATACATTATTATATTACATTTAGGTAGAATACTGCACCCGAAGATGAAATATACATACGCGTGACAAATGGTTCGTTTTATATAATATACATCGACGACGACTCGAGGGCGAGTCCTGCACCCCATTTACGAGCATGTACATTCACTTAACGTATATCGTGTGGTGCGTACATGCGTATATCTATACATATAATACGACATTGGGTGTGTGTGTGCGTAATATAATTTAATGAGATATATTCCACAACACGCGTATATCCTTATATAATAAAAATAAAAATAATAATAATAATAATAATAATAATAATAATAATAATAGTAATAATAATAATAATAATAATAATAATAATAATAATAATAATAATAATAATGCGTGGGGTTTCGATTCTATATGTAGACTAGTATTATTATTATATCGCGTGTATATAATAAACGTTATAATAGCTAAACGATATCGAAATGTCGTGTCGCGACAATTCTCTGCACGAACCGTAAAATGTGTATAAAATGTATAAAAAAAAATATACTAGCGAATCGTTTTATACACTTCGAGAGTCGATATATTATGTTATAAATTAATACGAGTGAAAACTTTAATAATTTTATTTATTTTTCTTTATAAATGGACGATAATATTATTTTGGCTTTAAAAATTTAAAATTAATTTTACAGACATATATCCGATATCTTCGTTGCGGATTTCCAATATATTATTAGCGAATTTTAATTCCGTACGTCGTAATATTATATAGTGTATATATTATAATATTTATACGTAACATACGCGTATGGATATACTATAAACGTTTTTTTTGGCGGGATCCGTGTAGAAAATATTAAAATTACGTTCTCGTATATTATAATTACGCAATGGCCCGAGCACGCATTCATACGTGACGTAATCGCTCATCGGAGGTCGCAAAACAAGGGCGTAAGTACGCTTACACTCGTCACACCCCCTGAAGTTTTCGCGAACGGGTTGCGTGCGTGTACCCGTGTCGAATATATAAAATATGCGTATATATTTATAGTATAACACGCAGAATATTATATATTTTGCAAGTCGCCACCCCTGCGGTAGATACGAGTATGTAATATATAAATTTTACGAATTTCTGGCAAATATAGCAATTATTATTACGTAATATTTAAAAAAATAAAATAATGAATAAAAGTAACCCGAAGGCCTCGTGCGGTAATAAAATACGTCTAATGACATTATAATAATATGTAATGTAAAGTTAAAAAAAAATATTACGTTGGCGGCTTGCGGTTATGTGTGCGGAAGACGCGCGTCGAACGGCCACGAACTCGAGGGCGAGTTAAAATACGTAGAGGTACCTATGTATGTATTTATGATATATTATTATTTTACGTCCGCGTGTGTATGATATTTATATTTTATATAGTATAGCGTTAAGAAAAAGAAATAATAATAAACCCTTACGTGAGTCGTATACGTGCATATATACATACATATAAAGTATAATGAACAAACACATTACATAACGTAAAAATATACAGGGTGTGTTGGAGAAACGGTTTTACGAGAAAATATACGCGAGATTGCTTAGTATATATCAAATTCATCCCCTTCGAGGTCGTATTGTATAAAAACGAACGTGTTTTTCGATCGCCCTGTATATTATATGATGTGTATATGAAAATATACAAAACGTGTTGCATATATTATTATTATTATTATTATTGTTATGTTATATCCGTGTACACGCAATAGCATCATACGTGTATTAATAATACCACTAACCCTTTTACGCGGCGACGGACGTTCTTATATATTATATAATAACGCGTATACGTTTTTAGGGGTTAAGTCCTCGCGTGTCGGGTTTTCTTTCTTTCCTCATTACTATATTATGTTATATCTTATATACATATATTATAATATATATATATACCTACGTTCACTCCGCGCGAGACCTGTACAGAAACGTATATAGGTAGCTATAAACATTTTACCGATTTAACGTAGTAATATAATAATAAATAATAATATAATAAAAGGTGGTTGCTATTTTTTCCCCGTCAAATATCGTCGTGTGTGTGTGCGTAAATATAGTAACTAGTAATACACCCTCTCAAACCTCCATTAAATATTATTATTATTATTATTTGTAATATTCCTAAACTCGTATTATACGTTATAATAATAATATGCAGTATAATAAGCGATTCGACCGTCGTAAAACGTAACCGGGGGTGACGATAAATAATCCGGAATCGTATATACGAATTATAAAAACTTAAATGTTTTTCAATACGTATTATGAAACAAAAAAAAAAAAAACAAAATTATTAAGACGCAATATGAGCACCACCACCATAAGAATATAAAATAAATAAAAATACGACTAAATATACGAAACACTACTGGCATAATATTATTGTATTATTATTATTATAGAGATAACCCGTAACATTTTGTTTTAAGAAAAAATTCTAAAATCAAAATACAATAGTTGAGTATGAAATCAACCTTTTAATTTTAATAAAATATATAAATTTAAAAGTTTAATAATAACCATTGAATTTATTTCATCCCCTATAATATAAATCCGATAATTTGATATGTTTGTAGGTACTTCGTACAATTTGTATTTTATTTAGATTGTAAGTGAATTTCATCGAAATTATTAGTTTAAAAAAAAAAAAAAAAAATTACCCATACAATCAATTTCTTACTTTATAGATTCAAATAAAAAAAAAAAAAATTATTCAGACAATCGAATTCTTGCGATTAAACATATATACAGTTTTTCAATATTTTATAATATTGACAGATGTACGCGTATATTATTATATTAATATTATGTTACAAAACCTGTACCAGACGACATAAATAATAAAATTATTTATAAATGGCACGATATAGTAAGTCATAATTCATAATGTATAATTGTATATATATTATTGTATATGTATTATAATTATCGTAAAGTACATTAATAACAATAATATATGGTCTGATCGTCGTAAAACTTAAATAAAACGTGTCTATATTTCTTTATAGAGTCTATATTTTATTCTAAAAATCCAAAGGCTGTTTGGAATCATTTTAAAACTGTAAATCGATATTCAACATCATCTATCAAACACTCAAGATTTACCATAATATTTTATTATAGTTACTAATTTTCTTTACAAAATAATGTAAAATAAAACGCGATTTGATGATTAATAATAATATATGATTTATCTCATTGTTTACATTTTATTACATATACCTTGATATTTAATCTATTAATAATGATCGAATGAATAGGACTACGCGTATAACATTAAAATTTCCCTATTAATGAATATATAAATTAAGAAATTTTTTTTTTATTTATAAATACGTTGCAATTTTTTGGCGTGTCTCGCAAGTCACTTCATATTGGTCACCCCTATTAATAGACATTCGTCACGAAAAAAAAACACGTTTTCATTTTATAACTATAATTGAGCCCATATCGTATCGAAAATATTGTAAAGAACGATTCCCACATCGCATTGTTTTGTTGTTAAGAGGACGTTATAAATTGATGTGTAATTACTAATTATATGGTTACCTATAAGCCTATAACCTATAAATTATAATCAAACCCACATTATACGTATTTTAGTTACATATATAGATAAAAAAATATTCGTATATTGTCCCACATACGAAGACTATTATTAATATTAATGTCTCGTCATATAACACGTCATGTTACAAAATATAAAACGATAATAATATTGTACAGTATACAAGGTTTGTAACCTTGTATAGGGACAAAAATGGCCGTTGGAAAAATTGACTAAAATTATTGTTGTGGATTGAAACTTTGAAGCACGTACTTATAATAGTCTCCACTCGAAAGGTTGCGAAAAAATCAAAAACGACATTTTACGTTTATAATAGGCGATACAATGTGACAAATATTATCATACTGTCGACCTAACCGCGTCTTTCGCGCGCATAATATCATTTAATAATATTATTATTTCTCTTGCGTGTTACGGCTCACGGGGTCGCACACCCTCTTATATATTAATTTCTTAAACCGCGGGGTTTAAGTTACAGCAAACGCGTATCACGTCATACACATAATAATGATGATAAATAATGAAAACACAAGGCGTTGTTAATATTTTATTATTATATACCCTTTCGAAACATCTGGGTCGAATGTATACACTGCAAGGAGTCTGCCCCGTCGATTAGAGGCGTACGATTTCGAAACGACAGAAAAGTATAACACGTATATACGTGTGAGTACACGTTTTATACAGAGCGATCAAAATTTCGCGGTTCGAAATAACGAAATGGTCGAAATAAAAATATTGTTTGTTAGGTAGGTATATTATATAGGTATACTCTGTCGTTTCCGTAATGAAAAATTGCAGCCAATGACGAACGCCCTGTATATATAAACAGGTATACGAGTATATACGAATATAACGTTATAGACATATATTTAAGAGGTATAGTATATACAAAGCGATTTGAATGATTTAAAAAATAAAAATGAAAAAGACAAAGACTGCACAAATTCCCTCCGTTTTTTTAACACACTCAAAAGTATAATATTATGATAATTTACACGCGCGTATGTTGTGACTGTTCGTTAAAATTTCTTAATGTTTTCTGGTTTTCACTACACTTGGTATATTATTATTATTATTATTATTATTATTGTTATTATTATTATTATTATTATTATTATTATTATTATTATTATTATTATTATTATTATTATTATTATTATTATTATTATTATTATTATTATTATAGTTATTGTATGAGAATTATTCGTAATTATTATTATATGGTATACAAAATACAACTAATATACAAGTAGTAGTAATTTTATTAAAGTATACTCAGCAACGTCTTTTCAGCTTTATATCAAGAAGACAAACATAATATTATTATATTATTTAATTCATCACGTCAAATTTGATTTTTGATTTTATATAGGTTAGGTTAAGTTTTTAATATAGAAAAATATTAAAATATACTATGAGTGCAATTACATATTTAATATGCGATAAAATTATACACAAGACAATAATTGATATCAAAAAGTACAGCAAATAGGGGGGAAGCATAATCTATACAACTATTCTTCAAATGACGCCACTGCATGTAATAATGAATAAAAATATAACACATACATTATTCGGTCACCCCAGTTTCACACCGCTTTCGTGACACAAACACTTACAATCATCTTCCTGTATATACATAATGACATAATGTATACGTACATACATGTTATATTTTTAATGAAATAATAACATACGACGTGGAAAACGTTCGAAAAAGTTAAAAAAAAAAATTAGTTAAAAATTCGATTTCAATAATTATATAATTACAAATATAATGTTTTCAATTCGTGGTGTGATACGATGTCTCGATAATATTATATTAATAATAACGCGCAATATAAGAAAATTAATTTCTCTATATATGTATATAGTTATATTATAATATATAGGTACTATATTAAATATAATATTAAATTTATATACACGTATTATATAATCGGGTAGTCCGGAAAACAATATAATATTATATTATACTGTTAATTAGGACAATAATGTCATATTGCAGCTGAGACTATACGAGTGGGCAGTGCATGGGTGATTTAAATATTTTATGGTTATTTTTACAATTTAAACACACGCCGTGGCACTATATGCCGTACATAAAAAGGTCATAAAGTCATAACTTTCTTTATATTATATATACTTGTACGTAGAATTAAACCATATATATACGCATATCACACGTGATACTTATATTTCTATTTATTGTTAAGAGTTCGGGACTTAAAGCATTCATAATCATCAAAATAAGCGCTTACAAAAACCTATAAAAACCTAAAAAAAAAATCAACAATAAGAAGGGATTAGCGCACCCTTAATATTTTACTCTTATATTACGCACTGTAAAATTATATCTAAAACTACAAAATACTCGTATTATTATAATGTATACGAACTCATTATTTTTGCTTATTAAAATATAAAAATTTAAAAATAAAATTATAGACGGCTAAAACTTTATTGGCTATTTGGTTTATCTTCTCGAATAATTGATTTTCTGAAAAATACAATCTAAAATGTCGAACGATAATGAGTATAATGACGAACGACGTAATATTATAAAAACGAGAATTGACCAATATTCAACAATAATATGCAATATAAACGGTTAGGTTATATACAGGTATAATTATAGTTTGTTTATCTAAAATATGATATTACAATATTATTATGGTATTTAAATATTTTTATGGCCCGTATAACCATCTATCAAGTTCATATTAAATAATAATAGAGAATAAAACTAATACAAAACGATCTGGGCAAAATATCTATTAAAATATCTAAATCTAAGTGTACCTAATGGCTCATAGTGATAATATACAAATATAATATACTCGTATTATATAGGTATATAAAAATATGAAAAAGGATAAATTATATCTTCTTTAGTATAGGTATACCAGGTAGATGATAGGTATATAATAAATAATAATTAAAGACCTGATTTAATTGATATTCAACAATATTTTACAGTTAAGGGGCCTGCTTGTGCCTATTTATTAAGGGGTAAAATTTAGGCAATTTCTCATCTCTTCGTTGTAATCTGTGATCTTTGTGTTAGTCGTAAATTGTTATTAGTGTGAGTACAATACGACACCTATGCCCCGCTATCCACTCCATCATAGTAGGTGCTGCCGCATTATTATCGTAAAGCTATTTATAACCTACGAGTTTATTTCAATCAATCCGGTTCCTTTTATTTTGAAATAATTATGAACATATACAATAATAACAAGTCTGTTTTCCCGCGGATATAATTGTTTTTAAAATTTGTGATCAACGAATGATTTATTTTATTGTTCTGTAAAAGTGTCTGTTACTGAGTTACTAGTGTCTATACTATTATAGTGTCGTAGTGTATTTTTTAAGTCATTTTAATATTTTTTAAATAATTCAATATGAATGGAAACAAATACCAAACTAGAAAAAAAACTGTTTCGATGTATAGAAAAAAGAAAGGTGGAAAAAAGCCAAAGTAAGTTTTAGAATTCAAAAGTACCTACACATTATAATTTGTAGGTAGGCAGTTAATTAATTTACTCTATTATATCGTTTAGCAAAAGTTCACTAGATAAATCGACTTCTAGCGTTTTTCAAAATTGTATTCCAAGTACAGAAGAATCGAAGTAAGTATTAAATTTAAATGTTCTCGTACATCAACTTTTCGAGAGTTGAGTTATGTTGTAATATATACGTATATATATATATAATATAACCATGGCGTATTTACGGGGGTCTATGGGTACTGGACTCCCCATCCCACCAGAACCACTATAGTAAATTATTTTTATATTATTAATTTTGTTATTCTTATTTAGTAAATTTATAATTTATTGATTAATTGACCCCCCCCCCACAGTATTTTATTAAAAATACGCCACTGAATATAACTATAAAATTAATCGTTCACCCGTATATTTTTTAGTCCCGATATTGCTCATATATCAACAATACAAACAAGTACTTGCAGTACTATAGCTGACGCATCATGTTTTCATGATACAAAGTAAGTGTGGCCATCAAATTACATAAATTATTATCATTATTATAAATATTGGTTAAAAAATATAATATTTTTCAAATTATGAAAATTGTGAGAAATTAAGAAAGGTTAAAGAAATGTCAAGAAATATAATTATAATGTATTACTATTAAAAAAATTAATTTATGGTATATTAATTTGTTTAGTAAAATATGAGAAAACCCAAACATTTTTATTTTCAAATTATAATCGAGGGTCGGGAGGAGATTGCTTTCGCATTACTTCTTCCTAATCAGATCCGAACTATATAATATATAGTATTGTATACCTATAGTATAATATATAATATTATAAATTTATAACTATACAATAATTTACCTCCAACGTGTTTACTTATTTAGTCGTAATTATCTTCTAGAACAGACGTTTAAAATTTATCATTTTAGTATGAAAAAATTACGTATATTTAGTAATGTTTTAATTCAGGAAATACAGAACTTAGAGCAGTGGCTGACTGGCCAGGAGTGCTAGTTTGCCGTAACTCACTGGGCCGGGGCTCATTATGATATTGATAATATTATGATATTATATATATATATAGTATATTACTTCAGTCCCTCTTTATTTTATTTTAGATTCTGAGCGAAGCGAAGAATGTATTTATTTTACAATGATGTATGTCTTTTTTTTTTTTTCTTTATGTCTGAAACACTTTTACGACCCGAAATAATGCTCCGATTTGCATGAATAGCATATGTAGGAAAGTGGATGTTGTTGGTACTTTATTTGGGTCACTTTTTGAATTTATCAAAATTGACCCCAAGCGGTAGAAAAAACGGCAAAAAAATGAAAAAACGGCGAAAAAATGAAAAAACGGCATTTTTCACGAAAACTGAAATTTCAACGAATTTGATTTCGATATTTCACGATAACACAGGCAATTTTCAAGATAGAGACTTGAAAATTTTTTTTGGAGTTAACATAGCTACTATATATATGTGTGGTAAACCGTTATTTTAATTTTTCTCCAAAATATAGGACTTTGAATATTTCGTAAAATTCACGTTTTTATGCATATAATGTTTGATAAAATTGGCAATTTTTTGTATTATGGTCTGAAAATTTAACTGAAGTATATGTACTTATTACTTAACATCATATCAAAATATGAAATAAATCTCTAGTCACAATTTTTTTTTATAACTGTTTAAATTTGATATTTCTAGTAAAACGAAAATCTTAGAATCCTATAATCTTAGAATCTTAGAATAAATATACTGTAAACACTTTTACTACCCGAAATAATGCTTCAATTTTTACGAATAGCGAGTTTCAGGTGTAAAAGTGGATGTAGATGGTACTTTATTTAAATCATTTTTCGAAATTCTCAAAGGTGACTCCAAGCGGTAGAAAAAGCAACGAAAAAATGACGAAAAAACGGCATTTTTCACGAAAACTGAATTTTTACGAATTTAATTTCAATATTACACGATAACTTGGGTAATTTTCAAAATAGAGACTTGAAAATTTTTTTTGGAGTAACATAGCTACTATATATTATATGTGATAAAATTTTGGAACCGTCATTTTAATTTTTCTCCAAAATATAGCTAGGACCTTGAATATTTCATAAAATTCTCGTTTTTATGTATATAATATTTAATAAAAATGGCAATTTTGGGGATTAATATCTGAAAATTATACTTACATATTACCTAACATCATATAAAAAATACATAAATATAAATATTGTAAAATTTTAGCATCCTCACTTATTTTCCAAATTTTTGGATTTTCTATTAATTTTTATTGTAAAAGTATTGAGAAATAATAATATTCGTATGGATTCTAAGATTTTCGTTTGAACTAAAAATATCAAATTAAAATGGCTATAAAAAAAAATTATGAATTGGGATTTTTCTAATATTTTGATATCATGTTAAGTAATATGTAAATATACTTCAGTAAAATTTTCAGATCTTTATGCCAAGAATTGCCAATTTTATTAAACATTATATACATAAAAACGATATTCAAAGTTCTATATTTTGTAGAAAAATTAACGTAACTGTTCCAAAATTTTACCACATATATATAATATTTATGTGAATACCCAATAAAATTTTCAAATCTGTAACTTCAAAATTGCCCTAGTTATCGCGAAATAATTAAATCGAATTCGTCAAAATTTCAATTTTCGTGAATTTTACCGTTTTTTCGTCGTTTTTTCTACCGCTTAGGGTCAATTTTAAGAAATTCGAAAAATGACCTAAATAAAGTACCAACTACATCCCCTTTACAACAGGAATCATATGCCATTCGTAAAAATTGGAGCATTATTTCGGGTTAGAAATGTGTCTTCATACTTAAAAAAAAAAATTAAGACACACATCTTTTTAAAACCAATACATTCTTCGTTTCGTGCAGAATCTGATACTCATAAAAGTATTCAATAATTTCGTATCTGTATATTATTATTTACAATAATTGTTTGCATAATAGATCAATGATAGAAGGGCGTCGTTTAATGGATGTCGGATATGTATTTAAGAAAATTGCTAATATAATCCATCAACCTTTTGGTTGCACTTTTAGTAATTTGATACTAACGCGTGAACGAAAATTTGGATGGTATAGTGAATTTCACTATACTTGTGCAATGTGTGGAATGAAAGAAGTTATAGAATCTGAAGATCCTAATTCTTCATTGATGAAGGTCAACTTAGCTGTTGTAACCGGAGCTGTTAATTCTGGTCAAGGTTATTCACAGCTTGAAATTTTAACTGCTTTGTTAAATATGCCCAATATGAGTAACCACCTTTACCAAAAGCTACATGCAGAAGTTGAAGAATTTACAAGTGCTACTGCATGGGAATCAATGAGTTGTGCAGCAAAAGAAGAGGCTGAATTGGCTATTAAGAATGGAGAAGTCAATGAGGATGGTGTACCTTTAATAACAGTAATAGCGGATGGTGCCTGGTCAAAACGAAGTTATAAGAGTAATTACAACGCTCTTTCTGGAGTAGTAAGTTAATTACACATGTATTTGTATATAAATAATGACTTTGTTACCTATATTATATTTGTAGGGATGTATTGTTGGAGCAAGGACAAAAAAAGTCCTTTACTTAGGTATACGAAACAAATATTGTTCTGTTTGCGTAAAAGCGCAATCGACATCAAAAGAACCAACCAAACATAAGTGTTTTAAAAATTGGCAAGGGACATCAACATCAATGGAGTCTGATATTATTCTAGAGGGTTTCAAGGAAAGTTTGGTCATGCATAACTTGATTTATTATAGGTAAATATAATACATAATCATACGAAAAAAAATATTGGTAAACTATTTCCTTATTAATTATAGATTAATTGGTGACGGCGACAGTTCTGTAACAAAGAAATTAAATATAGCAATGCCCTATGGACCAAAATGTTTAATTAAAAAAGTTGAGTGTAAAAACCACATACTAAGAAATTATATAAACCGTCTAAGAGAAATGACAACAAAACGTAAAAGTACGATTGGTGTAGTTGTTCCTGGTTTTCTCAGAAAATTATTAAACAACAACAAACTGCGAATTCGGTAAAGACGGAATAAAGTAAAAGTAAAGTAAAGTCGGAAATAGATTCGCTAATTTTTTTTTTTAGGTATGGAATATCAAAAGCAATAGATCATTGGAAAAATTTACCGAACCTAACACAAAATCAAAAAATTAATTTTTTAAAACGTGACATTGAGAACGGTCCTTTTCATGTATTTGGGTGTCACATAAATTGCGATCCGTAAGTATCTTATTTGTACTATAAATATAATTGTAATCAATTTTATCAAAATTGTTATCGGTTTCGTAGATATTTTTGTAAATCAGACGCAACTTCCCATAATTATGTCCCTGAAATGGAGGTATGTGGGTTGTGGCAAGACATACTTGCTGCAAGAAACTTGGTGGCTTTTCATGCAGACAGTTTAATTCATAATATGAATAATAACTTTGTCGAGTCATACAATAGCGTCGTGGCCAAATTTGTCGGTGGTAAAAGGGTGAATTATTCCTTGCGTGGTAAATAAAAAAATATTTTACAAAATGATACGTAATTTTTTTGTTATACATCAAATGTTATTTTTAGGTTCATATAATACTCGGTGTATGACAGGTGTATCATCATTTAATTTAGGCCCAGAATATATAAGAAAGCTACATAAAAAAGCAACTAAAGAAAGCCCAGGAAAGTTTACCAAATTGTATATTTCGAAAAAAAAAAGAATACCAAGTAAAACTGTAAAATCTAAGTTAAACTTTGGTGAAAACAAATCAAAGTATGTTGTTGTAATGATAATATTAATTAATAAAAAAAAAAGTAATTTAATTAAATACACTTGTTTTAGGGTACAATGTAAACAATTTGCTGGACCTGATACTGATTATGGCGATTTACACGATGAGTTGGGTTGTTATGAGCTTCAACTTTCGGCTGAGGAGATTGAAGAAAAAAAATCAATATTTTTAAACTCATTAAAAAAAACCACAGAAGAAATCCATGAAATAGAAAGAGCTACAGTAGACCAGGTTGGTACAATTATAATTTATAATACTTCAAAATAAATTTCATTAAAAATAATTATTTTAATTCTTAAATTTTCTTTCATTATTTTATTTTTGTTGTTAGATTAAAAGCGATATTTGGCATAAAGAACGAAAATTTCGTCTCACTGCCTCCAATTTTGGACGTGTATGTAAACTTAGAGAGAGTACCCCAAGAATGAATAGCATAAAATATATTTTGTATGGTGACGTTTTTACACCGACAACTGCAGCATTGAGGTAAGAATTAAAAAATAAATTAGGTTAATTGAGGTAATTTTATATTTAATTTTTGTAGATATGGTATACAATATGAACCAATGGCCAAAGAAGTATTTGAAGCAAAATTTAATTTGAAAGTTTTACCAGCTGGTCTTTTTATAGATGAAGTATTAAATTTTTTGGCTTGTTCTCCTGATGGTTTAATAGGAAATGAAGATTTGGTGGAAATAAAGTGTCCTTACAGTGCTAAGGACTTAACAACTATTCACGAAGGTGTAAATAGAAAAATTATTAAATTCTTGATGATCAATAATGATGGAATGTTACAACTTAAAATAAATGATAACTATTATTATCAAGTCCAGGGTCAATTGCATGTGGCCAATAAACAAAATTGTTATTTTATTGTCTGGACACCCAAAGGTTCAGTCTTATTCTCTATATTACACAATTCACAGTGAATCGTATTTGTAAACATAGTAAATAATAATTTATTTTTCTATTTTAGATATTTTTGTAGAAAAAATTAAGCGTGATGATAAATTTTGGAGAAATAATATGGAAGATCGTCTAATTAATTTTTACAAAAATCATTTAATTGATGAAATACTATTACCAAAAATTATTAAATAAAAATAAACAATATATAATAAAAATATATTTAATATGACGTGCAATGTACCATATATATCATTTTACATATAAATATAATATTATAATATTATTAATTATATGGTACTTTTTTTAATATACCTATATTTTTTATATTTATAATATATAATAATAATACCAATTTAGCAAAGCATAAAAATGTGGTAACAAATGTTTATATGTATATTATAATATGATTTAGGTATAATACCTACTACAATGTGAATAATAAATCATGTTTGTCAACGCATACGTATTTTCTACCACTACTGTTATATAAATATTAAAAGGCGTGTAGATACGGGTTTATAATTTTATATCAACAATTGAACAATTAACCAACGTCTAGATTTAGAATAGTATCGAGTACTACTGACTTCATTGTCGGTGGACGGAACAGGTTGCGGGGGAATTTTCGCACGCGCATGCACATGTCAACGAAGCCGCTATAATAAAAATGAGACGTGCGTTTTTTGATTCAAAACATACTTTACAGGAAAAACTCTCACGCTTTGTAGTAAGGTCCGATTTAAATAATTTTTTTTGTGTTAGTAAGGGGAAAACTTTCTACAGGGCGCATTGGACTTCAATTTTTAAATATATTACTAGAAATTACATAGAAATTGAGTTAAAAAAAGGTGAAAATTAAGTATAATTCAAACTTTTTTTACAGAATTTAGAATAAAACTATTGAAAATCAAAGTTCAATGCGCCCTGTAGAATGTTCTTCAATTTCTAACAAAAAAAAAAAATTTGATATTGGACCAGTCTACAAGGCACTAGAGTTTTTCTAGTAAAGCATGTTTTTGAGCATAAAAACAGGTGACGCTCAGGCCCCTTAAGATAAGCCAAATCTTATCAAATGTATAGTCGATTTATATTTTATGTGTTATATGCCTATTTAATTTTATAAGGAAATTTTTTGCAATTTTTCACGTTTTTGTAATTTTTTACAATTTCGTGTGTTTAAATGAACAAAATATTTAACTCAGCTAAATTTATTATATAAAATCGAGTAGTGAACTACTTGAAAGTATGAACATGTTTAGAAAACATTAGAGATATTTTAACAAATATTCCTGGTCCGGATGGATGTTTTAAATATATGAAACAATAACTAGACGTAGAACGTAGTTTTTCTTTGTACAAACATATTATAAGTAATAGAAGATTTAATTTGAACGAACATAATTTGGTAATGTATCTAATTATGAATTTTAATTAAAAAAAGTAACATTTATCTAATTTGTTTATATAATTTTTGAATTTTTATATTGCAATTTTTTATGTAATTCTTACATATTTCTTGGTGCAATTATACAATTTTAATATGAAACTTTTGTGCGTTTTCAATTCAATTAAATCAGGTATTTAATAATAATATATAGTACGCTATAGTATATTCAGATTTTCTTAGATAAATTCGAAATCGTCGTATAATATTATTATATTACATTAAATATTATTATTATTAAATAGGTAAAAGTTTATACGTGACAAATAAATGAAAAATGAAAACGCGACATTTTATCGATGAAATATATCATAAATTATACGAGTATATTTTATATATACAGGACGATAAAAATAATTATCTGAATATATTATATGCAATTTTTACCAATTTTACAACACGAAATTATAATCGTCCTGTATATATAAATATGATAGGTATATACTCGTATTATGATAAAATAAAAAAAAAATATTACTCCAAACAAAAAAAAAAACATAATACATCATAATTATCAACGCCATACATTTCGATCGTATTGTTTTATCATTTTTCGTACCTGGCCAACGGGACCACGATTAACATTTTTACCAGTTTTAGCCTCGATCAGGTCGATAAGTTTTCTTACATTCCCGGGATAGAGTGCGTTTTGTGGCTCTCTGCGTGCCTCGACCACGGTACGACGATTTCCGACAGTGGTTTGTATTGTGTTACCGCTACCGCGGTGTCTTTTATCTGCACAACCACCACTGCCGGAATTATCGCGGTCACCGATCGTCACGGTTTTGTTCGCGACCTTTCGGTCGCGGCATCTTACGACGATTTCTGCGATCTCCGGTACACTTACTTTAATCATTACAAACTTGCAGTTTAGTTTCACTCTGACCGAGGAAGATGCCCGCAGAGAAGGATCTTTAAACGATTCGGAGAAAACCTCGCTATGCAGCCGCCCACGATCACGTGGTATCGACGGTTGGTCGGCCATTGTGTTCGAACGAATACCGCGACCACGGTAGCTGGGAACGTCGCAGTGTCCGCGAATGGATTCGAACTTCCTCACCAATCTCCGGACGTGTCCGTCTCTTACAGAACTCAAAGTCAAAGAGTAGTCTTTATTATTATTATTAATATTAGAATTAGTCATATTACAAAAAAAAAAAAAAAAATGTGTATAATTTTCAATTTATATAAAATTATATATATTATATATTATATGGTATATACGAGTCGAATACGATAAACGAAATCAACAATAACCGATTTATTAGTCGCGTATAAATTAAGCCAGCATGGTAATACATGAGATAATATCTATAATTCAAGTTTTTTTTTTTACGAACTTTTGACTAACACAAAGCAGCTTGTAATTTAAAAAATATGCAAAATATATCGTTATTTTATATTTTTATATAATAATAATCGTCCCAGACATTTATTTATTTTAGTATACATTTTACAATATACGTATACCAATCCCAATATTTACAAGATAATATTATTTTTCATCGAATTATTCGAATGTCCTGAAGATGTTGCTCAATGTACTCTCATATTATGTAACTGATATTAGATTATTTTATTTTTTAACCTAATCTCTTACTGCTGACAATTTACAAAACCATAGCCAGGGGGTTAGGTTTCAAACCCCCACACCCCAAATTAAATTTAAAAAGTTCAATTACGTATGTGAGTTACCGTGAATAAAAGTAAATAAAAACCTCATAAAATATTATCCTGCATACATACTATATTATATAGGTAAGTATAAGATAAATATTTTCGTAATATTCTTGTTTATTAAATACATTCGTTTGAATTTTAATGTACTTTTTTATTATGTCAAACAATTTTTATTTAACTTTTTTTATGTATTGATTCTTAAAAATAATAAATAAATATCAAAATATTATGCTGGATACGGTCTTAACTATCTGCATGTCTATTGCGTATACATTATATTCATTTATGCATATAATATCTACATTATATCATTGATTATAAATATTTATAATCAATGATAATAAATTAATATATGTATAGATTTTTAATATTTAATTATTAATTAAAATTTTTGGAAAAAAATAATTTGTGATAAACAACATATACATATATGTATTACAGGCAGAAAATAATTAGAAATCTATTAATCATATAGAATTATTATATATAATTAGGTACATAAAAAATTTATATTTAGATTATATTTACGATAATTTGATAATATATTTAATTAGGTAATTGACTATTAATTATTGAATGACTGTTAACTCATCATGGTATACGTTTCGAGAATAAAAAATAAATAAATAGTGAAATTAAAAAAATTAATGATTTCCACGTGACCACGTCCATTAATTATTATATACTATTATAAATATGATATTATTTTATATATAAATATTTAGAATATTTAAATAACGTATTTTAGATTCTGAGCGAAACGAAGAATGTATAGTGATGATTTTACAATATCTTTTTTTTTCTTTATGTAAACAGTGTTTACTAAACACTTTTTCGATATGAAATAATGCTCCGATTTTCAACAATAGCATATGTTTTAGGTTGGATAGTGGATTTAGTTGGTACTTTCTTTAGGTAATTTTTCGAATTTTTCAAAATTAACTATATGCGATAGGAAAAGCTAACGAACATGATGACAAAAATATGGGATTTTTCACGAAAACTAAAATTTCGACGAATTCAATTTCAATATTCTACGATAACTCAACAACTCTACAATACCTATTATAAATTTAGAGACTTAAAAATTTTATTGGATTTTCACAAAGGTACTAATATACGTGATATGGTGATATCATTTTAGAACGGTTACGTTAATTTTTCTACAAAATATAGAACTTTGAATATTTCCTGAAATCCTCGTTTTCATCTATATAATGTTTAATAAAACTAACAATTTTGGGTACTATTAAGGTTTGAAAATTTTATTAAAGCATCCTTATATAATATAATTTGACGTGTTATTAAAATATTAGAAAAATCTCAAGCTCAATTTTTTTTTTTATAAGTACGTATTTGAAGTTGAAATTTAAGTAAAATTAATATTTACATATATAATAGATTCTTCTTATTATTTCTCAATATTTACAATAATATTAAATAAAATTAACAAACATATTTTAAAATTTTAAAATTTTATTAATGCTCAAATCTCAAATATATATATATATATATATACTATTATAATATATATTACTTAACTCAGTACTAAATTATTGTAAATATTACAATTTTTTTTAAAAAAGCTGTTTAAAGTATATAAAAAAGTAGATACTGCAGGTGTAAAAAGGATATTATTAAATTTTGATTAAAATTGAATACTGCAATAATAAAACATTAAAAAAAAAAACTTTTTGAGGGAAATTCTGTTATTTAGGGTACTCGTTTAGGGATTTTATGGCACACGTGCTTATATATATGCAATACAATTTTAGAACTCTTTCGTTGAAATCTAAATGTATAAATGATAGTATATATATCTATTAGTTACATATTTTTAATAAAAATTTTAACAAATAATATTACCCGACTTAATTTTGCTGCTCAGAATCGTTTTTGGAATGCTTTTTTTTATTAACTTTAAATCATTTCGATACGGTATTTTTTAATATTTTTAAAAAAGCACGACATGAAAAATTATGTCACACGAACTTCGTTGGCTTACATTTTGATCGCGTTATTTTAACCAGATGAAAAAAAAACACGTTAGTTTCACAAATAAAATATTTATAATAAACCTAATAATAAAAATAAAAATAATAATAATAATAAAAAAAAATAATAATAATAATAACAATAACATATAACACGTTAGGCATTGGAAAGAAAAACAAAACTTGGTCAACGTGTATATAATTGTAATCCGTGTGTAAAAATAAAATATTCAAATCGCAGACGCTTTTTTGTGGACTAACACCATATAGTATATTATGCACCTACCTGTTGATACGCCTATTACCCGTACCTACCTGTTGTCGGTTGAAATATTTCGAGAAAAAATATAAATAACATACACATTGTATACGTGTGTGTGTTTGTAATTAGACGCGAGACGCAACGTTTAAACAGTTGTACCTGTTGTGTTTTAATTTTTTAAATCTTTTTTTTTCTTTTTGCCCTCGTAAAAAGTAAAAACGTCGAGAGAATAATTTTCTTTAGAAATCACGAAAATTAAATCGTCCCGCGTAATATACATCACCTATTGTTTTTATACAATAAAGTATACCTAAGTAATAAGTTAGTGTTTATTTACGTTTATGATTAGTGATTTCTTACGTGTTTGTATAGAGTCTATAGACGAATACATTTCGAAAAAACTACCGACTACTATCGTCCGACCAGATAAAAATTCGGTGCACACATATTTTTTTTTCTTACGACTCGATGTACACAAAAACGGTAGCGTGAAATAACGTCCTCGTAAAGACTTCTTTCATTTTACGCCGCCTCAAAATCACATACACATTCGTGTGATATTAGTACCGTTTTCTGACGGTGAAAAATTATCCGTACGAAAATATAAAATTCGAATTAAAATAAAATATGTATATATAAAAAAAAAAAAGGCAGAAGAAACAATAAGGCAGTACCTAGAAAACAATTTCGGGGGAGGGTTTTAAAAATAAAAAATATTCTTAATTTTTATATAAATATACAATACTGCCAAAGTATAAATGATAAATAAATATGTTATCATATAATTAAGAATTAAACTAATATTTTAGAGTTATCAATATTCTAACATCATATATGCATATTAATAAACATAAAGTGTTAATAATATACTGATTTTATCTAAAATATTTTATACTTTAAGTAGGAATATGAAAATTTCGTACAGGGTTTAACTCCTAAAACTCCCCTCAAATACGGCCTTGAAAAAAAATACGAGCTGATACGGGTGTGGAAAAAATACAACTGCGGAGAGGTTGTTGTAATTCGAATCGTTGCAATACGAAAAAAAAAAATTCTGAGCGAAGTTCACTCTTTTTTTCTTTCCATAATATTTTCAACTTTAAACATCTATAAATAGAAAAAATTATGATTTTTAAAATATTTTGGAACTTTGAGAAGCAATATGTAGTTATAAGCTCCTATACAATTTTCAGACCGTATAATATATAGGTCTGAATTTTATCTATATCAAAAATATAGAGAAAAAAATAAGAATTTTAGGAAATTAGTTATTTAAACATTATATGTACTCGTATCAACGTAAAAGTTCTAACATTTTAAAATACGTATAATATGAACACCCAATAAAATATTCAAGCATCTAAATATAAATTTTTTTCCAGTTATCGTGAAAAATTGAAATAGATTTTGTTAAAATTCCGTGAATATTGCCGAATTTCGTAATTTATCCGTAGTTTATCCCTACCAGATATAAGTTCAATTGTGGTATTTATATTGGATCAATTTGGAAAGACGACCTAAATTAAGTATGAAATATTATAGATAATATTCCTTACCTGAAGCATACGCTGGTGGTGGCAATTCGGATTATTTTTGTGGTTGTAAAAACTAAAAATGTCTGCTTATACAATCTCCAAAAAAGACACACACCGTTGTAAAACTAATCAAAAAATCAATTATAAAATAAAATTAAAATAACAGGTTTACCTGTGCATATAATGAAAGAATATTTTAAATAATAATAATTTTAAACTTTTTTTTTTTCTGAGAAATTTGTTTATTAAACATGGAATTACCATTATCCCAAAGAAGTTGTATATTGATGGACTAAAAATTAAAATTTGCAATTTGTACCGCCAGAAATTGAGATCAATAATTATTATTTACGTCATTGTACGCAAATTCATATTATATTCGCGGTAATAAACGGCAACCAAGTTAATGGTTTTTACTCAATACTCATAATTATATACCGCGTATATAGTTACAAAAATATAAAATACATGTTTAATATTTACCAAACGTCCACACTTATATTATGAATATAATATATTATTATACCTACCATTATAATATCGTCGAATCGGACATGTACTATGTATAAAGTAAGCAGTCATTTTTTGACAAGACCACATGACTTAAAAAAAATAAACTTTTCTTCCTTTCATACTGCGGTCGATTTAACTGACATCCGTCAAAACACCGCACCCCATATATATATATATATATACACAATATTATACATAGGTTTTAGGTAACTTAACCGTGGTACTGGTATACAATCATCAAGATTCGACGATCATAATCCAGGTAGGTTTTCAAACTGACACATTTCAGTGATTTCACTATATTATATCAATAATACCATACGTCTTACCTTATATATTTTATAGTATTTAAAATTAAAATACACTATAATATGAGTTAAACATTCGTGATTCGTTTATTAAGCAAGATAAAGAATCGATCAAAAATTCAATCCAAATCGTATTTATTTACGAATACGTATAGAACTATAGATTGATCATAATATTCTATACAGTTGCATCACATAATGTAATCGCGTTTTTAGTTTTTAGTTTTAGATCCGGTTCTTCGGTAAATATCAGTATACCACGCGTTTTAAAGGTAATAAACCGATGAATACAGAATCCATGTGGTTTTGTGTGTGTGTGTCCAATCGAACATAAAATACATCATTTCGCTTCCCACGTATTACCAGTGAGATACTTCGGGTCAATATTCTTTTTGCACAAGACACACGAAGACATTTAGTGGATTTAGGGGGCCGAGTGGGCTTCACCCCATAATAATTATTTATTATTTTATGGAAATAAAAAAATATTTGAACAATATGTTTAGATATTATGATATATTACGTAAAATTTAATTTAAAAACAATAAGGCGTTGACAAAATTTCTTTACCTTAATCCGGCTCTGGTCATATACGTCGTAAAAATGAATAAAAACTTCAATAAATAAACGTATTTATTTTATTATATATTGGTTTGTATAATATACGAGTACCTAACACAATAGACAATATTAAAATACCGTCTATATACGAGACGGTCTGATAATATATCGTGTAATATGAAAATCACAACTATTATTATCAGGTACGTATATTACGTCGTGTGTATGTACCTACACATACTAACCCTTGGACAACCGGTATAAAATAAGGTTACCGCGTTTATAATACCAATCTGGAGCTTATGTTTAATACACAAGACGAAGGAGGAGAAAAGATTACCGTGGTTCAATATAGCAAATGACAAGATAAAAAAAAAAAAAAAAACGCACGGATTATTTTGATGGAAATACACTATATGTCTATATTTTATTAAAATTCAAACTTGGTAAGTAAAACCATTCTGTTTTAACACGAAAAATTAAATATTATTTTATAATATAATATATTTTATTTATTTATTTTATTTTTTATTTTTTTTTTTAAACTAAAATAAGTATATTTCATTTTTTTTTTTTTTATCATATACACACACACACACATACACATTAAATACATAACATATATATATATATATATAGGTATATAGGTATATAATAAATAATAAAATTATGTTTTGTCCAACTAAAGTTTGAAAAAAAAAACAAACGGATATTTTTCTACGTTCATAAAAAGTATATTAGAATATATATATATATATAAAATATAATATTTCATCTCTACACGTCTACGGATATACGATTTTATATCTAAGCTTTATTTATGTTTTTAAACGATACGTAATACATTAAAAAAAAAAAATAATAATAATGATAATAATAATAATAATTAAAAACATAATATTGTCGATATTAGAAAAAAATAAACAACACGGTTCTATAAAGTATATTATATAATATAAACTATATGTACAATTTTTTTTTTTGTAATTTTTAAAAATATATTTTATTTTTTATCGTTCATATATAATATATATCTTGCAAAAAAAAAAAAAAAAAAAAATTCTTATTCGGTCAAATTGAATAAAAAATAAAAAAAAAATAACGTTTCTCTCACAACAGATTACATATATAATTTTTTTTTTTTATAATACATTATACAAAATGGACTCATTCACATACCTATTATATATTATACGAAACACATTATTGATTATAAATAGTATAATCCATCCATCCTGTTGAGATCAGAGATAATACATCACAAGGTCGAATGTTAGAAACAATATATTTTTAACGATAAAAAAAAAAAAAAAAGAGAACGACGAGCGCGCGTATCTTTATAAAATAAAATATTATGAAATATTATTATATTGAGCTCTGAAATTTCGAACAAATATAATAATTATTATATAATATATATATATAAAAATATTTATAAATTTTTTTTCAATTTTCAATTTTCTCATTATTAACAAGACATAAAAAAAAAAAAAATAAAAATAAAACAATTAATCTATAAAAAAAAAAATTTTAAAACAAAAAAGAGAAGTTGTTTTTTTTTTTTTTTTTGTTCAAAATAACCTTGTGTAAAAAAATAGTTAAAACAATGAGATCGCTTCAGTCCCACTTACAAAAAAAAAAAAAAAAAATTACAAAAAAAAAAAAAAATAAAAAAAAAAAATAATATTAATTAAATGATTTTTATAATATATAATATATTTTTCGTGATGTTTGAATGAAAAAAAAAAATATATATCGAAATTTACTCGTGTATTATTATTATTATCATGAAAGTTTTTTTTTTTTGTATCTATTGTTATCAATTAATGTGCACAGAAGAGAAATATATTCTTTCGAGTCGACGTATTCGAACATATAGCTGCGACGAATACGTCATCTCGAGAATTAAAAAAATATTCCACTCCGATCGAATAATAAATAATGAAAAAATAATGATAGCGTGATAAGAGATGTTTTTTTCTTTAGAAATTTGACGTTTCTGTTTTAAAAAAAATTACACATATAGATATATTATTATAGAGACCAATGTAATCTTTGGATTTTTATTATTAAAATTGAGATCGTCTAGAAAATCGATATAATTATATTACGTTATATAAGAGTTAAAACTGTGGAAAAAAATTTTCTTAAAAAAAAAAAAAATAAAAAATAAAAAACATTTTGACGTCACATTATATTATTGTGATAGCACACACACACACGTGTGATAATATTATCGAAATAATATTATTATACGCGTCTGCGCTGTTAAACGCATGTTGTTGTTTTTTATATTTTTATTTTTACCATTCTTTTTACGATTTTATCAACAACAAAATAAGTTAAACAAATGTAGAAAAAAAAAAAAAAAAAAAAAAAAAGTTAATTGTATAATTGCACGTAACGTTAAAATCTAAATAGTTAATACTATAAACGTACACTTTATCATAATAAAAATTAATAATATCATATAGGTTATATATGTATGTTATATTAGGCATAACAAATATTATAATATAATATAATGTATATTTTATTGGATATGTTTTATTTTTTAAGAATAATAATAATAATAATAATTGTAATATTATAGAAAGAAAAAAAAATGAACAAACATTATCTAAATTGATACGATTTTTGTCTGTTTGGACAAATTAATATTTTAAACAAAATATAATATAATATGGGTTTGCGCGTATTATAATAATTAATAATATTATGTAGTGGTGCCTATCATCATATACGTGTATAATAATAAATAGGCGGGTGGAATAAAAAATCGAACAATATTCGTTGAAGGAGATCAAAAACAAAAAACAGTATAAATATTAATTGTTTTAAAATAATCATAAAAAAAAAAAAATACATAGGTAATTTTTAAAATTTTTAAAATTTATAAAACATCTGTACAATAACGAAAGGATTGAGAAAAAAAAATTATACACACATATTAAAAATAATAATATTTATAATATATATAATCGGAAGACGCTCTCCCGGAGAGAGATATAGAAGATAATAATATATAATATCGATCTGAAGATATTTCGAAAAATCGAAATTTTTTACGAAAATGTGAAATTTTTTTTTTTTTACTTGTATGTAGGGAGGGGGGGTCCATCGTTTTTACTTTTTTATTCATTGCGTTTGGGGGTTGTATAATTATATCATGAAATAAAAAAAAAAAAAAAAAAACAAGAATATTTACTCTTTGCTGCGACTTTTTCTGCCGCCGGCACACGCACATTATATTATATAATATATTTTTATATAACACGCCTATTTTTTAGTCCATTTTCCTGGTTGTTTTTTTTTTTTTTTTATTTTATTACTATTTGATATATTCGCCGAATATGTGACGAATATGATTATGATGATGTTTGTAAAAGATATTTTATCGTGTTTTCCGGACGTCTTCCAATCACTTCAAATGGCTAAAGAAGAATGGCAACCCTTCTTACTGGTTGTCGGCTCTCCTTCGGAAGTTTCCGCAGGTTTCACGTTAGTACCGTGTGGTCTCTTATTCTTAGTCATGGTCATGTAATCTGTATACGGGAAAAAAACGGTAAAAATTAATAAAATCTATCGTTATAATGTAGTTTTTTTTTTCATTTTTATTTCAAACGCGGGTACGAGGAAGGGTTTACGATTGTTTACTCTCTCGGAGGGCACCGACCCGCCGTCCATTATTATCTCCGAATGCGCGTATTATAAAATACGATATATAATATAATATACTCGTATAATATACACACAAGGAGAGGGGAAATTAATATAACGTAAAAAAATCGAACCCGCAGAGATATGAAAATAAAAAAAATGGATAAAAAAAAAAACTCGGCTAACGTGATAACGATAATAATAATATTATAATTTATAACGACCACGCCCATTCGGTAATGCACTTTTTTTTATAATCATTTCTATATCCAACGCGGAAAAAACAAAACGCGTATTACTACGTATTATTATTATTATTATTAATACGCGAGCGAGGAGCGCGCGCGCATACACACACACACACGCACGCACGCACGTGTGTTTTATACCACGGTATAGATGTGTATACAAAAATAAAAAAATTGTATTTTTTATTCTCCTGTATTTTTTTTTTTTATATAATCATCAGTTTACTTCGTGTCCGAGAGTAGTTTTTTTCATACGTACGTCGCCTTTCCACTCCTTCACCTCAACACAGTGAGTTTACGTGTATTATTATTATTATTATTATTATTATTACTATACGCGTGTGTGGGACGAAAAATAAAACCGGTCTTCCGAACACGTGTGCACATATGCAATGAGAGCTCGTATTATTATTATTATTATTATTATGGGCAGATCCTCGTATCTTGTGCGTGTGTGCGTGTGTACGAGTGACACTCCTCTCATGAGTCGACGGACGGGGGATAGGGGGGAATAAATAATAATATCGTGTCCTCGTATTTATAAAAATACGAACGCCACGGATGTATCATTATATTAGGTGTATTAAAAAATAATAACGAATTTACATAACCTACAAAACGACATATATACATATAGACACGAAAAAAAAAAAAATTAATCAAAATAAATGCGAGGAGAATATTTGAATATATCGTCCCCGCGCGTAAAAAAAATTAATAATAATAAAAATATGTAATATAATGTGACGATTTCAAGGTTCCGGAGTCGTTCTCTCACTCTCTGTCGCACGATATCGTTTTCGCGCCATTTCACAATATATACACCGTCGCGCGTCGTTGTTTCGTACTGCTTTTTCCCCGTTGCGTAGTCGTCGTGGTTATTCCGTTTTTTTTTTTTTTTTGTTTTTTACGTTTCGTTTGTTTGGTTTTCCGTCTCCGCGAATAATAATTCCTCATCATACGTCATAAACGTATGTGTATGTGTGTGTGTGTGTGTGTGTGTGTGTTTAAAATGGCGGTGACACGCGACATAGAATAAAAAAAAAAAATCGCAGAAAAACAGAGAGATTAAATAAAACGTAAAATGAAAAGGGACGGAGGAAATCGTAGATTTTATCGACCGAAACCGATCGAGCGCGTGCGCGCGTGGAGTCACATAAATTACACGCCGATTTTTTCCGAGTGTGCATTCGAAAGGGTTTTTTGTTTCCATTTATTATTTTCGACGACGATAAAACGAGAAATAAAATGTTTCGCGGCCAACGTTAAATTACATAATATATTATGTAGGTATATTTAAAAAACAGATTAGAAAATGAATATTAAAAACTACGTCCCCCCTATGATAATAATATTGTGCCACGGACGCGAAGAGTACGTTATCCGAATTTTTATTATTATTTTTTTTTATTACGCGGTTTTTCCCACAGTGGCAGTGGAACCCTTTCCGTCCTTCCCTAGGGCGAAGGGTTCACTGCACCCCAAAGCGCAGGTGCCCATTGTGTTTTCGGATGGGGGAGCAGGCAGAACTTCACACACGGGCGGGCCAACGGCAGTTTCGAAACAATAAATCCACCCACGGGAAAAGGGATATGGCTACATGGGAGTGAAAAACGAAAAAGAAAAAAAGCGCAAGGTACGCTGATAAAAGATGTACCTATCCAACGATTACACGATGCATCATTCAACGATTACCATCGTACATCCATCGATTACCATCGTACATCCATCGATTACCTACATAAAATAATAAAATGTCGTCGACTTACCAGTGAGTTTGGATTGTCTTTGAATGCTGTCGTTGTCGATCATCATGCGTTCCTGTGGCGATGCTGCGGTCGAAGCGGCGGCCGAACCAGCGTCAGAATCGGCGGCCAAACCGTCATCAGAATCGGCGGCCAAACCGTCGTCAGAATCGGCGGCCAAACCGTCGTCAGTATCGGCGTCAGAATCGGTGGCATAATCGGCGGTAAAATCGGCGGCCAAACCGGTGTCAGAATCGGCGTCAAAATCGGCGTCAGAATCGGTGGCGTAATCGGCGGACGAACCGGCGGTAAAATCGACGGACGAACCGGCGGTAAAATCGGCGGTCGAACCGGCGGTAGAACCAACGGTAAAATCGGCGGTAGAACCAACGGTCGGACCGGCGGTAAAATCGGCGGT
>JAIUCT010000007.1:9883013-9899970 GCA_021307375.1 Tetraneura akinire
AAATCGGCGGTAGAACCAACGGTCGGACCGGCGGTAAAATCGGCGGTCGAACCGGCGGTAGAACCAACGGTCAAATCGGCGGTAAAATCGATAGTCGAACCGGCGGTAGAACCAACGGTCGAACCGGCGGTAAAATCGGCGGTCGAACCGGCGGTAGAACCAACGGTCGAATCAACGGTAGAAGCAACGGTCGAACCAACGGTTGAATCAACGGTAGATCCGGCGGCGGACTCAACGTTCAATTTCTGAAGCTTACGTGGCGGGGGGATGACGCGTTCCCATACGTAACGGTCAGTCGGGCTGTCGTGCATCGGACACTCGTTGATGAAGTCAAAGTTCCATGAATGAGAAGTGCGCGCGGCAATCATGTAAAGTTGACATTCCAGCCACTCCCGCGTATCTGCCTGATGGGCTGGCGGTCCGAAAAGCACGCGTCTCACGCTGAGCTCGGGCGCCTTACCGGTGACCGATGTACCGTTTTTGACGTTGTTCGCAGAATCAGTTTTTGGCATCAACACTCGTCTTCCGTTACCGTTGTTACCATTGTTTCCATTGCCACCGGCACCGGCACCACCGAGTCCGCCGCCTCCGTCGCCCGTCACGTTGAACGTAACGGTCATGATGCTGCTACGCGGTTAAAAAATAACGTTTTTTATTTTTTTATAATATATCGAACGCCCGACACGGACTCGATGCGAACGGCTGTAATGCGCACGCGGACACGTCGGTCCGTAGAAAGTATGACGCGAAAGAAAAAGTTAGTGGCACTACGCACAACACGCGAGTACAGTACACTTGATATTGGCGAGGGCCCGTAAAAAAATAACGATCGATCGCGCGTCGACGAAATGCGCGCCAACACGATAATAGTATAAAATTTTTTTTTTTCTGATTTCGTAACCGACGTTGCGGTCGCGTAAAACAACAATGAGAATTGCACACAAGCAAAAAAATAAAAATAAACACTGCGACTATAGTAGTAACGCTCGCGCGTACAAACTTCGTTCAGACAGATACTCACACACACACACACAGACACCAAAATGGACGACGACGCGGTGCGAAAAAACACGAGTGTGACGTGAACGAAGAATGACGAGCGAATGAAATCGGGTACGAAGACGAACGTCACCGTCGCGACGAGGTCACGTACTCCTAACGCTGCCGTGCTGCCGTCATGTTGCGGTCGGGTGGGGGGATTCGTAAACGGTCGGACGGGCGGTGACGGGGCACGTCATCCGCGCACAAATGCACAACGCGTGCCCCGCTCCCCCGTCCGGTCGATCCCCCCCACAAACGGTTAGTGCGCGTCGTCGACGCCACGCGGCGTTCCGGTCGGCGGTCGCGTCTGCCTCTGTACTCTCCGTTGTTGTTGTGAGCTTGTGGGCAATGTGGCTCGCCGCCGCCACCGCCGCCGTCTCCTTCGCCGTCGCAGCCACCGCTGGTGCTGCGTGATGTGCGCGGTTTCCCGCGACTCTGTGTGCGGTACGCATGCGCGTACTTTTTTTTTCTACGCTACGCACGTCGTACGCACGCTAATATTATTATTGTAAAACGATAATCTCGTAGGACAGGACAAAATAGAATAAGAAAAAAAAAAACGAATAAAAATAAATAATAATAATAATAAACTCCGAGCCATGTGCTCGGCCGCCGCCGCCCGTACGACATTGCGCCGCCGTTCGGACCAGTCGCGACGATAATAATATTATTATTTATATATTATTTATAATAATATCGTTTACGTCTGTCGTATACGTAATAAATAATAATAATAATTAATAATATTATCGTTTGTCACGTCATAGACGAACGGTTTCGGCGCACGGATAACCACCACGTTAACCGAAATAATATTTTATTCCGTCGCGGTGGACCTAACCCAACCGCTAACCGGTCGCGTCCGCCGATACGTCCGGCGACGCCACGCCGTCTGCGGTAACGGAAAACGCGCTTTCCGTGAAAAACGACTTTTCGCGGATTGGACAAAAGTTTCAAACGGGAATAACTCGTCCGACCGTTTTCGCGTTCGGTTAATAAAATAATAATCGTATCATTTTCATCGGATTCGATGGAAAGAAAACAATTTTTTTTTTTATCTAATAATATCCCGTATTTTTATATTTACGAAGACTTGTGCTCCCCTCCCCACCGTTTTCCTATATAATACAAATGGTCGCATTTCGCGCGTTCACGTGAATTTACAAATCGTCGAAAAACACACCAAATTTTTGTTCGCGTTTTATTTTCCGCGTGGTCACGCATCAGTCACTCTATGGCGGACACGGAATCTCGTTCTTTTTTCCGTTTTAAAATTATTCGTTACTAAGATCCGTCGACACGAGACGTAATAACACGTTTCTATACTTCTGTTTTTATTGTATTATTTTATACTTTCTTTCATTTTCCTCCGTCTTTACTTCTTTAGTTCTCTTCTACAACGCCGCGGTTGTTATTCGGCCATTTTTACAGTTGCCATGGGAGACGGGAGTGTTTAAATTTTTTCCAACGTAAATACGTTAAATCCATAGATATTATGACAGTCTCCTCTTTTCTTCTTATTCGTAACAAAAAGGAATCGTGGATTAGGACGAGAAATTTTTTTGTAATGCGCATTTTACAAAATAACCAAGGAAGATGTATATATTATGTTATAACGATTTTCGACCATTTTTTTTTTTTAAAAAAAACTTAATTCGTGTAAATAAATTGCAAATTTAGCCCCTTAATTTAATACATAATAATATTGTACGTTTTGACTGATTCGGTTCCCATCGCCGACGAACGAATATAGAAACTGCGTCTTTCGACAATTCCATCGTTCTTTTCCCGTCCGTGCGTGACATCCATCAAAGTAGTTATTGTCACCATTGATTTGAGAGACTCGTCACCCCAGCGGTTCATTTTACCGCTCGCTATATACGCTACGTAATTAAAACTTTTTTTTATCTATATTACGATAAATGTTTTTTTTATAATCAATTACCGGTTATCTGTAGGTTACCAGAAACTATAGAATACATATTATATTATTATTATAGTCGTTTCAAAATTTGATTAATTATAAATAAGCTGTCATATGATCACTAAAACGATAAATATATACATAAAATTATATATATAAAAAAAAACGATTTCGATTTCGATTTTTAGACGTTTCGTTGCACGTATTATTATAATTAAGTATAATATTATACAGTAATTGCCACCGAATCTCACGTTACGTAATAATTAACTTTTATTGGGTAAAATGTTAAAAGACATTTAAATATTCTACTTCAAGGGGGATAAACTATATAACGACGGCGAGTATTATTATTTTGAAATAATAGTGTTTTTTTCCACTTTATTCCTAATAACTTGTATAATAATAATTAACGATTGAGCGTACGGATTTAAATAATAATAAAAAAAAAAAAATAAAAAAAAAAATCGTCCCGTGGGAATAAAATTAATTTGTAAATACGCTGTAGACGTCATTTCGATATTTTAATATAATACACCCTGTATATATATAGGTAGTTTATATATATATGTAACAATGCATTTCTGTATAATAATAATTGATAATTTTTCCACGTTTACATCAGTCAGTTGGATGATAAGTTCATATTATCACCATGATTATTAAGATAGGTACTCATTCTATATAAGAATTGTTATTTATCGTGAAAAATTGAACTATCATAAATATAATATTGTAATATGTTTCGCATACCTATCGCTAAAGTATACAATATAATACGAAAAATGATTAGAAAAAACAATTATTATTGGATACCTACGTGAATTCATGAGTATTTTTTTTTTTTTTAAAGAAATTTTAGTATCCGATGACACAATTGTTTTTTTTCTGTTTATTCAATTGAAATACACGCGATTCTATACTTTTTACTCGTAATTCGCGGGTCGTCACTTCGTCGAATTATATATTGGTATACTCAAGTAGATTATAGAAAATTCCATTAAATTTCCAAAATTTTGTATCGATTCGTTTTACCTTATTTTCGTATATATAATACTTACAATAATACGTAAATGTTTATAAATTTGATCACGATTATACAAAAATATGTATTATAATCAAAAACAAGAAATAAAATGTAAATTATTTCAAATTTTTTATGTTTTTAAACAAGTATATAGGCTATTATATTATATGATAACGAAAAAATAAAAACATAATTTATCCAAAGTCGACATACTCGTAAGTCGATCTTCACTTTGAGAACTGCATACGTACCTATATATATATATATATATATATATATCGATATCGACCGTGAGTTGAGAATTTTTTTTATGAAAAATTGTTGTATTAAATTAATAGAATGCGTCCTATAGGTATATTACGTAGATGAAAAAAAAAATGTATATTACACAATTTCACAAATGCGTGTTGAAAAGCTTAATTAAAAGAAGTTCTTTTTTTTCTTTTTTTTCTTCTTTTTCCAGAAGAAGAATTTTTGTGGCCTTATTATCTTATAATTGTAGGACGAACGGATTCGCGGTATAAACTTATTTGAAACGAGAAGACGATATACGAGTACCTAACGTATTTTCCGTAAAACCAACCATATTTCGATCACCCTATATATATATATAATATTATGGACATTCGGATAAACACAAATTTTGTTAGCCACGCAACACTTGAACATATATTTAAATAACTTGTTTACTGTTTTTTACACGGTATTTTATTTTATTGTTTTTTTTTTCCTTTTGTTTTTTGAACTAAATACCTAATATGTGTGCAAATACAATTACAGAACGTATTACTTGCTACTATATATATACAACTGCTACTTTATAGCTATACTACTACTGTATCGAGCATATTATTATAAAGTTATGAAAATATGAAATCTATATATACGTAAAATATAAACATAATACGCAAGTACGTATAAGTAATACGAGGTACGAGACGTATTATTACAATAAAATTCGTTTGTATAAACTATAAAATTATAATCATATTCATGTACATATAGATATAATAATATATTATGTATATTATTATAATCGTTCGTTTTTATATAAATAATTCATCTAAATATTCATATTACAAAATGTTTCACTTTCTTCGCGTGTATATAAAACATATATTATAATATACTCGTATATAATGAGTTTTATAATATATTACATACTATATGGTATACACACATATTATGAGTTTCTTGTATACAATTTAATAACTCGTGTTACCCAGTAAACCCAGTCGACTCTTGACATGTACTCGTATATTTGAAACTTTAAATAAATCGAAATATATTTGATAATTCCAAGTCAATATCCCTCGGATCCCTTGGAAATCTCACAATAATTCGAAAAAAACTGCAATGTATTTAATATCTGTGCGATATAAAAAATTCAAAGGGAAATTTAAGGTGATATGCATATACAAACGACGACTTGTGACGACTGATGATTATATTATTATAGCTAGTCACTAGGATAGTTCGATTCGTTAAAATTTTACACCTGGTTTTAAAAAAAAAAAAATTATTGTAGGTACTTAAATACTTATTATAATATTATATTGCTACGTATTAACATTATAAATGTTGTATAATTTATTTACGCCATTTAAAATCACTATATATTTTATTATTATATTAGTTAATTTTAATATATTATAAATTTATATAATGCACCTGCTATATATAATATACTTATCGATTATAATTTATTATTCATCCCGTCTCGATATTTCGAACCCGTTTGCAATAATTATTCGAAGTCGTATATGTCTGTAGACGAAATAGACTTCTGATCATTTACTTCTTGCGACTTCGACTTTATCGTGTATAATATTAATGAACTCGGTTTTTATACTCAACACAAGAATTTATAGAATTAACAATTCATTTTCATATAAACATTGTTATTAATTTGTCTGCGGATGATGATAGACGAACCGACCAAAGCGTCGAGGTATTATTATATAGATTTTTTATATATAGACTGGTCAGTTAACCTTAACGATTAACATTTCACCGTCGATTTTAAATAAAATAATATATTATCATCTCTGGCGTTTTTCGTCGATAACGCCTTTAATTTGATTTTTATAATATTGTATATATGGATCGTTTATACGAGAGTTATTATGACCAAAAATATATACCTAATTACATCACAATAATCGAAAACCACACATTAATTAATCATAAATTAAAATATGATATATATACTCGTTGCGTGATGTGTTCTTTTTATTATACGTATATACTTAATATTATAATCACTTATTGGATTTTACGTGGACTACCGACGAAAAACGCGTTTACATATTATTATAAGAAGACAAAGGTTATAAATTTTATTAAACAAATAATAATCAGTACGTACGCGTGCTTTTCTCCCCCTTACATAAAAAAAAAAAAAAAACAGAAAACGCATAACAATAATAACAATAATCCGATATTATATTAAAAGTAAAACTACTAATTAAAAAATTAATGTTCCTATATAATATATGATTATAATATATATTATACTTATTATACATATATTTCACTTGTGCCTGATGTGATTGTAATTTATATTGTACGATGTACAGTGTACACGTGCAGTGCTCGTGCAGCGTGAGTGTGTGTGTGTATGTGGTATGATGTATATATAATTTATTCGGTAGGTAGGTATATAATACCGTGTATATAATATTATTATACCGTGGTCATTGTCTTAACCGCGGCAGTGAAGGGTGGTTTTGAAAGTATTATAATATGATGATGTGCCTATATATAGATATGTGCGTACGTCGCGTTTTATAATAATAATAATAATAACGTACGTCTAGTATTATATATTATTATATAATATACATATATACAATATATATATGGATATAGAAAATAAACGAGAGTGAGAGAAAGACAGACGAGCTCTGACGGTGCGTTACCATCATTGTGCCCTCGTGAATGCGTATAATATTATGGTTTCGTTCTGTGCGGTTGGTTACCAAAAGGAAGTACCCAAGGATTTCCACGGATGACCGACCTGTACGCTCTATGTATAATAGTTTAAGTCTGTCGTCGGACATAGAATAATATGTATATACGAGAGCGGGGAAAAACAATAAATACGTAATCATTTCACCGTCGCCTTCGATGCCACAAATCGGCGTTTAAGAATAAATCTGTTTGAAGTCGCACGCCGCGTACATAATAATGTATATAAAAATAATAATAATAAAATATATATAAATAAAAAAAAAGGGGGTAAATTTGTCGTCTCGTCATACAGAAACGTTGTATTATTATAATATATTATATACGGTATAAGTTCGGTGGGGAATTTCAATTAAAAACCGTCGTTTTTCAGTCGAATATAGTCGATATGCATACAATACGTAAGGAATAATAAATAACATAATATTATGATCCCGTAATAATACGTAAATCTATACGAAACGGACGTCGACACGTCGTTCGTTATTGCGCCGAAAAAAAAACTATATATAAATAAGAAACACGGATTATATATTATCTAATATTATACAATATACCGTGTGGGTTAGGTTAGGTTAGGTTTGGTATTTACCTAAAAATATCATATATTATCTAGTAAATGTATAGGTAAAAGTACCGATCGGGAATTCGTGTCATTTTTAACGTATATATGGGAGACAATACGCGCGGTTGAAGATCAATAAGAAAATACATTTTTGTTATACCTAACCTAACTCGTACATATTATATACTCATCTGTAAACATATAGGATAATATAACATATATTAATAATAGGTACCTATATAATATTATCGAACACACGTTTGAAGATAATATTATGATTTTACTTTATACTATTTATCGTCTTTAAATATACACGTGATAGTACAATACGGTGTTATATTTTTATTGTGTGTATATTATGTAATATAACGGGCTCTCTATATTATGGAGGAATCGTTTTTTTCTAAAGATTTTTCTATATATTATATGCATATATAATTCAATATACGTCGTATAGAATTCCCATTATGTATGTAAACGCCGATTGAAATGTTTTTATTTTTTTTATCTTTCCTCTGGGACATAACAAAATTTTTCTCTTTATTTTTCGACCCTTATGAAAATAACGTCATATTATAAATTATATAATAACGTATATTGACTATATTATGCTCGCAAACGACTCGAATATACATTGGTTTATAATGTTTGTATAATATAAATAAAAATTACGTTGATCCGTATACGAACACTTAAAACTCGTATACGTATATATTTTATTAATTTTATCGAGTGACGAGAGACGACGAACAGTATACGTATTATTATTATTATTATTATTATTATTATTATTAGAATATTCAAGTACAAGTATGTATAATGTATATACTTATACGTTATAAGATCCGTACTGATCTTGGAATATAATATTATCATAACCTCTTATTATATATAGCCATATAGGGATCGCATGCACAAATAATAATTACCACGTGTTCGTATAATATAACAATAATATTATTATTTATTATATTCGTCGGAGAGGAATCGCGTTCGAACGGTTTGAATAGGTTACCGTGTAAACGGATGAATATTTGTCTGGTTAGCGGTTGCAGGCGATGAAAAAGAACGACAGAATATATTTAAAAATCTTTCGAGCACAACGAAATATTATAATATTATATTCCTGCGTTTTTAAATCTATATAATACGCATAGCGTTACTATTATACTGTATATAATGTATACAAATATATAATAATTGATAATATATAATATGAAATATCGATTTGTAAAATATGTATTCTTCTTCTTTTATTTTTTACTTTTTCTTATATTTTGTGTATATTAAGTACATAATATGACACGTTGAAGAAAAAGAAATCGAATTGAATTTCACTTTTGAACGCGCATAAAATAATTTATATTAGACGAGTTGATACTGGTGTGAAAAATATACATCTATATGGACAGAAAGTCGGATAGTGTTGTGTTTTGATTAAAATTTAAATGTAATAATAAATCATATAAACTTTAAAGAGCTATAAAAAGAATAAGGTGAAGCTCCAATAAAATTTGAAAAACCTTAAAACCAAAAATTGCCAATCTTATTAAACATTATTGAGAAATAATAAGAAGAATCCATTATACTCGTATAAATATCATAGTTTCGCGATTTCACTAAAAATTTCAACTTTAAAAAGCTACAAGAAAATTTGAGATTTTTTAAATGTTTTGGTACTGACTTAAGAATTATACCTGTACATTTAAATTTAAGCTCCTATAATATTTTCAGACCTTGAAACTCAAAATTGCCAATTTTATCATACATTATATTATTATATATAAAGAAAGAAAAATGATGAGAATTTAGGAAATTTTAAAAGCTCTCTATTTTTACGAAAAATTAACGAATCCAAAATTTTACTACGTGTGTAAAATACTTTATTATGCGAATGCCCAATAAAGTCTTTAAATTATCGTAAAATATTTGATATCGTTTTCGTTAAAATTATAATTTCTGTCATTTTTCGATAATAGTTTGACTACCAGATAAGGTGGATTTTGAAAAATTAAAAAAATGACCCAAATAAAGTACGAATCATCAGACTATTTATGTTCTCTACTGGAAACATATACTGGTAGTAAAAGTATCTATACATACAAATCCCGAAAAATAAAATAAAATAGCCACGCACATCCATTGCAAAACTTATAGTCTGTACATATAGACTTAGTTTTGTATAAACTCTTCGCTCAACTCAGAATCTAAAAAAAAAAAAAAAAAAAAAAAAAAGATAAAAGAAATGGAATTAAATTGATTTATACAACAAAAAAACGAACATCCATATTATAATGTTATGCAGTTCATTGAAAAAAAAAAAAACAAAAAACCCGTCCGTAGAAATAATTATATTGATAATTCTATAATGATATATCATTATTATTTATTGTTCATATTTATTATACTCGCAACATATATTATATATATATATATAATTATTTACAATACTCGTAAATCGTTTTTATTTTCACACGTTACAAATTAAATAGACCAAATAATTATTATTTATATATCACTATTGTGATGCGTATAACTGTTTAAGTATATGAGCCATATTTTTTTTTTTTTTTTTTTATTCAAAAAAACAGTACTATTATATAACGCGTATATGTAATTAAAAATATCAAAACATGTAAGTCTCGAACAAAGAAGTTTTCAAATCCATGCTCGTCGGAACAGTCGATATTTTATTTTTTTTCCACGCTAAACATTGTAAATTATAATATAATTATAATATAATATATACACAATAGTCTGAAGTCGTAAGTCGTAACCTTTCGTCTGCGGTTCAGATATTGGATATTATGTGCTCGGATCACGTTGGTTATAAAATATATATTATAATATTTTATATTACGCGTATATTTATGTAAATTTTATATTTTTTTCTTCCGTTTTATTATCTATTTAGATTAGGGTATATAATAATAATAATAATTACTAGAATAATAGTTGTATTATACCTTTCAAAACTTATCTATAAAATAATATTTAATTTACATAAGATGATATTATATTTTATATTCTACCAAATAAAAACAATATCGCCCGAATAATAATTATTAGTACGTCTGGAGTAATCATATCATAATATATACGAGTATACCAGACAGTCGTGGTTTTCACTTTAATTTAGATATACCTATATGGGTATAAAACATAAAACGAACGTTCCGGACGTTAAATTTATATATAATTATATTTATATATATGATATAGTTATATACAGAGCGATTCGTATTATAAATATTATATATATAAGTATTAAGTATTATATACGTTTAAAGGAATATTTGAAAGCGCAAACTCTGTATGCGTAGAATTCGAGTACACCTACCTATTATTATAATATGACAAGTGACTAAAATATAAATGTATATATTTCCACTTAAAACCGTAATTGAGAAAAAAATTCTTTAAACTTATAACTGGTTGTTATAAGTATAATATTAATTGTTTTAATGTGGAACAATTTTTTTTATTTTAGATTCTGAGCGAAGCGAAGAATGTATTGGTTTTACAATGATGTGTGATTTTTTTTTGTTTTTTTTTTTTTTTTTTTTTATTCTGAAGACATTTTTACTACCCGAAATAATGCTCCGATTATCACGAATAGGGTATGTTTCCGGTAGCAAAGTGGATCTAGTTGGTACTTTATTTAGGTCATTTTTTGAATTTCTCAAAATTGACCCTAAGCGGTAGAAAAAACTTGGAAAAAATGACGAAAAAGCGGCATTTTTCACGAAAAATGAAATTTTGACAAATTCAATTTCTATATTTCACGATAACTCAGGCAATTTTTAAGATAGCGACCTGAAAATTTTTTTGGGTGTTCACATAGCTATTATACATATGTGGTAAAATTTTGGAACCGTTATGTTAATTTTTCTACAAAATATTAGACTTTGAATATTTCGTAAAATTCACGTTTTTACGTATATAATGTTTGATAAAATTGGCAATTTTGGGTATTTTGGTCTGAAAATTTTACTCAAGTATACTTACATATTACTTAACATCATACTAAAATATTATAAAAATCCATTGTCAAAATTTTTTTTTTATAGCCGTTTTAAGTTGATATTTTTAGGAAAACGAAAATCTTAGAATCCATACATATAAATAAATATTCTGAAAACACTTTTACTACCCGAAATAACGCTTCGATTTTCACGAATAGCGAGTTTCAGATGTAAAAGTGGATGTAGATGGTACTTTATTTAGGTCATTTTTCGAATTTCTCAAAATTTACTATAAGCGGTAGAAAAAACTTCGAAAAAATGACGAAAAAACGGCATTTTTCACGAAAAATGAAATTTTGACGAATTCAATTTCTACATTTCACGATAACTCAGGCAATTTTTTAGATAGAGACCAGAAATTTTTTTTGAAGGTTCACATAGCTATTATATATATGTGGTAAAATTTTGGAACCGTTTTTTAAATTTTTCTACAAAATATTGAACATTGAATATTTCGTAAAATTCTCGTTTTTACGTATATAATGTTTGATAAAATTGTCAATTTTTGGTATTAAGGTCTGAAAATTTTATTAAAGTATACTTACATATTAATTAACATCATACTAAAATATTAGAAAAATCCCTAATCTAAATTTTTTTTATAGCTGTTTTAAGTTGATATAAAAATATCAACTAAAAACTAAAAAAGTTCAAACGAAAATTATAATCTGACTGAACTTCGCTCAGAATCGTTTTTTCGAATGCAATGGTTTATCATTGCATTCAAATTATAAATTAAATTAAACGCTATGGTTCGCACACCTGTATCCTGTGCGGCAGGAGTATCAGCTCTTTTTTTATTTTTTAAATTTCCGAGGGATTTGGATTTCATCATGGAGTCCTTTCAATTACGGACTTATTTCCACCTACCATATATTATAACCTTGTCATAGAAGTCACGAAACTATTTTTTAATTTCCCCTTAAAATTTCGAGACGAGCACTTATTTTATATAGTCAATGTCACCCATTTATTTTACTCTGCAGTAAATAATTTACATATCTATAAGAAAATATTTATGAAACAGATCATCCATTCCGTGGTACGCGCCATTTCTATAATATATTAATAATAATATGTATACTTAACACTTAAGGTAAGAAATTATTTTTTCAAAAACATAATATCGTATATAGGACATATATTATAATATATAATTTTGTATAGTTCTGAGGTGGTAGTTTTATTAATTTTGATTTTTGTTCTTGGAATGAAAAAGTATGTATCTAACCATAAAACCTAACCAATATAGTGTCCTAACCGTAAAATGTTCAATATGTTTTTATAGAATGTCAGTTAAAATCGCAGAGAAAAAAAATAGCGAAAGTCATAAGAACGAATAATATTTAATACGAATAATAATTTGAGCGAATTATAAAATATTTTAATATTTATTATTATTATTATTTTAACGTATTGTTATTAAGAATATGTCACAATTTATAAAGTATATTAAATATAATTACAAATTAAAAAAATAAATATAAATTATTACCATACTAGGGTATATACTAAACATTTAGTGATAAATTGCATGCAATTTCTCTCAAATAATTTAATTATATAAAACTAATATTACTAGCTAAATCTATATAATCGAAAATCGAACGGTGGGGGTGATAATCATAATAACCATAAAGAGGACCTCATTGGCCTAACAATATTATTAAAATTCGCCATAATTATTTTCGCTATATTATAATTTTGGCTATTATGACTTTCACCATTTATTATTTGCGATTTTCACACAGACCCGTTTTTCTACACATTTTAAACGAAAAACGTATTAAGTATGTATTATTATAAAAATACGCGTTTCGCCGTCGGAACGAATTTTACTTTTTTAATAATATTATAATATTATGTTCGCGTTTCGAACGAAGGTTGTTCACTTCCTACACCGCGTCTGCCATGTAGTATAATTTGCCGCCTACAGACGGCGTTTTATTTTGTTCGCCATTAAAGTTTTCCTAATTTGGTATACCCCGTAAACGGCGTTTTATATATTAAAAAAATAAAATAATACCTATATGGCTGTACCATCACATACGGCGTCGCTGCTTCCTACTCACTGACGGTATAGACATGTGGGCGATCCGGCGATTCTGCAGCAGTGCGCGCCGGGTATAACCGCGGTATACGAGTATAGTGGTACAAAATCGCGTCGTGATGCAAGCAGCGGTAACGCGGTATCCGTAATATAATATAAATATACCATTTTGCAAAGTCCAAAGACTGCTGCAGCCGCGGTGTACTGCGTATAAAATATACGTATGTTAATCTTACTTGAATCACGTGCGTGTGTAGAGTTCGTCTCATATACTTTGAAAAAGGTGCGTATATAGGCAATATCGGGTAAATTTGTACCGTAAATATGGAAAAACGCGGTTCGCACGTTATGACGAACCGCGATGATCCGTTGCGATCACCGAAGACCTCCGTGGTCCGCAGACGGCTTTTCAGCGATGACCATCAGCCGCAGCGGTCCGCGGACGACGATGACGCTCTGGTCGTCGCGAGGGAAATCGAACGACGGACGCTCTCGGAAAAAAGCGAACGATGGCGATTCGATTTCGTCAACGGCACTCCCCTGGTCGAAGGGTGTTGGCGATTGGACTCGGTGATCTTGCAGCCTCTTGCAGTAATTTTAGACGACGAAGACTGTTCTACAACAAATATCGATTGTAAAACGTTAATTAATTATATTTAGTATTTAAGGTTAGAATTAAAAAAATATATATATCAAAATTGTCGTGATGTATAATATTGTGAATGTAAAAATAATAAAAAGAAAAAAATATTATATAGGTATACAACATAATATAATTATATTATGTTTGTATAAATTAGAAAAAAGTACTTTAAATTGCGTACCTATAGTACCTATATGCCTAACCTAACCTAGCCTAACTTATATATTTATACTTTATACTTAATAAATTCGTTTTAAAATTTTCGAATAGAGAAAAATATGCTCGTTTTTATCCGCGTGGAAACGTCAGAAATCGAGCAATTACGAGTAGTTTATTTTAAAATTAGGGAATTTAAATAATAAAAAAAAAAAAAAAAAAACTGTAAAACACGAGTATTTTAATAAAGATCTACGCAATCGCACTTATTTTTGTACAAATAACTTATGCAAATTTGTGTTCGAAATGTTTTATGTAAGGATTGTAAGGGATGGCCTTTTTTTTATTTTGACGAAAAAAAGCATAATATTATATTAATTGCGCGATTATTCGAGAATAAACTAAAATTAAGAAGAATTAAGAGTAAGCATTTAGTAAAATTTGTAAACGCCATTATTATTTTTTAATCGGATGGTTAAAATTATTATATTTGTATATAGCGATAACAATAATGCTCATAAAATCAAATCTATAATACGTCAGCGTATAATATAAATATTACTCGTAAAGACGTATTTATAATAATTAATGCTATTCGTCAAAATAAAATTAATTTTTATAATATTTTATACGTATCACCAATAAAAATTATATACACTGATTTTTTTGATACATATTATACTTACACTCGGGTTTGTGTTTAATTATTTTGTTTAAATTTTTTTTTATTATCATATAGAAATTATAATTGATGATTTATCGATTGATTTAGTTAATATAGTGACTAGTGAGTAATAATGATTTTTTTTTGCTAAAATTCGGGACTTAATACATTATATATTATGATAAAATTTAACTACATTAAAAACTGAATTCTCGTTTCTATGATGTTATTATACGAGTATTATAGAGATTGGAAAATTTTGTACGGACAAAAATGAAACGAAAACCGTATAATTTGCCCGTTCGTGTAGGTATATTATTGTGTATTCGATGAGGGATAAAAAAAATTATCGGGTCACGTGTGCCAGCAGGTTAAATTTCAATTTGACAATGCAAAGTGATTACCGCAATCATCATCCCGCAGCGGTTTATTGTGTGTGCAGACGCGTTCCTGAAAAAGCTGTTTTTTTTTTTTTTTTGTTGGAAATATTATATGGACGAACAATATAACCGTAATAATATTATAATGTACGGAATCAAAACACCACGTTCTAATAAAAAGATAAAAAAAAAAAAATACGAATTATTTAATATATATTATTATATAAAAGTCGCAACAATGGATTCGATATATTATTCGGCGATTGTTGTCCGCATAATAATTTTTAGGTATATTATTAAAATACGTACATTATAATATTATACTATTGAATTATTTACGGGCGTCATTTCGGCCGTCTTCTCGTTAGTATTTATTATATAATACGAGTATAATATGGAAGCAAAATAAACGCGATGGGAAAATAAGAAAATCGTATTAAAATAATAATAATATACTCGAGTTTGGCACGCATTTCTAGTGGTGGTCAAAACACCACCCACGACTCTCAAGGACTATATACGCATAACAAAAATTATAATATTTCGTATATTTTGGGAAGCATTTTTTTTTTTTTTTTTTTTTTAATATAACGTAAGTATAAATTAATTTTAAAATGTTTTACCGTTTCCAATAATTCCCTATATACTCGTACGGTCGTACTTATATTTATAGAAGAAAGAAGCCCGAAAAACGTTATATATTATACTCGTACATAAAACAATAAAAACAATTTTTTTAAGCGTAGAAATTTTTTTAAAAAAAAGCAAAAAAAAAAATCAAACTTATAGTTTATCATAACATTTTGACATTTTAAACACAATATAATATAATATACCCGTGTATATATCATAATAATCAACTACGGTATATGCGCACATAACATGATATTTGATGTTATCCGTATATATTTACTCGAGCGACGAATCCATGAGAATAGTATAAATCTAAACAATTTAAAATTTATGATAACTATATTTGATATATTATACGTATATACACATACAAATACAATAATTACACGTACAACAGGTTTCGTGTATATATATACCACGTACAATATTATAATTTATAAGTCGTTAACTCATTAAATAATATTATTATAATATGATATATATATATATATATATTGTTATTATAATCATAATTAATCGTTATAAATTATAATTTGTAAACCAAATTACTCTGTTATAATATTGTAATAACTATATAATGACTAATGAGTGTATAAAATATAATATATTATTGTAATGCAAACATAAAACAAAGTGACGCTTATATTATATATGTATACATAATATACCTTCTACACTTTCGTCTATATATATTATAATATGATGTATTATATATATATATATATATACATATAGAGCAACTCAATTTAATAATTAATTATAATGTTTAATAAATAATTATGATTATGATTATTATTATTATTATTATTATTATTATTATTATTATTATTATTATTATTATTATTATTATTATTATTATTATTATTATTATTATTATTA
>JAIUCT010000007.1:9908451-9932114 GCA_021307375.1 Tetraneura akinire
TATTATTATTATTATTATTATTATTATTATTATTATTATTATTATTATTATTATTATTATTATTATTGTTATTATATTTTATATTGTTGGACGGTGGACGCGAGCCCGATGTCCGAGCGTGCTCTGCTACAGGTGACGGATTTTTGGGGACACGAAATATGAATAATATAATAAATATTATATTAATATTAATATATCATCGTCATTACTATTATTATTATTATTATTATTATTATTATTATTACTCCTCCCGGTATTTTAATTTATTGTATTGTATAAACGTATAATATAATATACCTAATAATTTTTCGATAATTTTTTTTTTCTTTTTTCTTCGGTTCCTATAGTCCGCGACAAAAGGGTTTATGGTCGCGGCCCATACCGTGTCTAATAACCGTCGAAAATTTCCCGTACAATATGTCGTTCTTATTTTTTTTTCTCCTCGCCCCTCTGCGCACATCTCTGCGAGCGAGGATAAAAAAAAAAAAAAAATCCTGAATCGGTATTAATGAACTACACACGTCGGACTTTTTCTCGGGGACGACGTCGAGGGTCAGCGCTATTTTTACCGTCCGACGACTGTATCAAACTATCAAAATTATAATATACCGTGTATAAAAACGCACGCGTACCGAATAGATATATATATATTTTGTTTTTATACTATATAATAATAATATATACCATACCATCGTATATAACATTAATAATAGTATATAATAGTAATCCTTTTAAGGAACGAACACGCGTTACGTGTTATCTATTAATAGGGAGAGCTGAAATTTATGAAAAGAGTAAGAGTATTATAATATAATATATAATTATATATGCACGCGTATATTATAGGACGTACCAGACTGTGTATAATAATATACCACCGTAAATCAGTAAGAGCGGGAATAAAACGTTAGCTGAAACATATAAAATAATTTTATATTAGGTATATTCATGAAGAAGTCGAGTAATAATTATAATAATAATAATAATAATAATAATAATAATATATTATATACTATATAATATATAGTACCGTGACCGTGGTACTAAAAATCGGACGTGAAATATTGTGGTTACATTTCTTTCTTTTCTTTTTTTAATCCACCGATTTACCGCCACGTCAGTTTTTCGTACATTAATTAAAATATATTATATTTCTGCGTATACTCTCGTATTATAACTATTGTATTTTACATATCGGTAGAAATTTCGTCTTAATCGCGGTATACGTTTGTATATCGATTCGTATTTTCATAACCTAACCGTGAAATTTATACCTAATGCACGTACTTATATATATATATAGTAAATATCTATTTATCCCCTGTTTTAGCGTTTAGTTTTAACCTCCAAACTTTCAAAAAAAAATCCACATCAATTTATTTAAAAACTATATATTTTTTTTTTTTTTACCAAAACGCCCATCCATATTTTTTTAGCATATTTTGTCATTCGTGGGTATAAACTCTTTGCGGCCGCTACTATACTTTCACCGTAGATAAGTACCTAAATAACCTCCGATCTATATAATATAAAAATCTTTGCTCGTTTTCGATCACGGTCCTTTATGGCTTTATTAATCCTTTTTCTGTTCGTTTTTCCTCTACTCTCCAATGCGCCTTTTTCTTCTTTTATTCGTTTGTATTATCCTCGTTCGCCAGAGTAAAATACTCATTCTCGCGTCATACTTATTGCTGATACGTACACATATAATAGCGTTTGAAGTTTAAAACATTATTCACAAAATCGTGATATATTGAATATTTTTTTCTTCTAATCATAATTATTATTAATCGTTAACAATATATTATTATCATTCTAAGTAAGAAACGTATAGACAGCTGATTAGTCTACATGATATATCGAAATAATAAACGTTTTACGTCCTCTCGGACGTATACGTTTGTTATTTTGTCTTCATAACGTTTGTATAAATAATATATATTTAATATATTAATATTGTGCGAGTATTTTAATCGATAATTTTTTTCTTTTTATGTTTGTTTATTTATAATATGTTTACGTTTCATATTGTAAATAGTATTATAGTGCATAAGAATGTATTTGTAATAAAATATAAATAATATACAGTTTTGTATATGATTATAAAATGAAGAAATAACTATATAGTATATGGGGATATGGAATTATCACATGTTTCGGTCAACCGTTTACACAAATTTGACGGCGCCTATGTGAGGATCTCAAATCTCAATCGTTCGAGATGAAAACCAGAAAACGATAAGTATCCCTAACGATATATTATAAATTCGAAAAACGATGTCCCCGCACGGATTTTTTCGTCGAATATAGGTACATATAATATAATATTTATCAGAGCGTGTTTTGTCCGGCGTCGTATTTATTTATATTGTATACAATATAAATATCACACGGGTAGTCTAATTAAACACGAGTTTATTTTTCCCTTCTTCGTATGTATAATATATAAAATTATAATATAAACGTATACACAGAGGACGTGAAATGTGGGGTTCGAGATTTTGACGTGTCTCAAGTGTCCGAATCGTATTTAAGTGCGTATATAATAAAATATATTATATATATTATACACGAGGAGTCTGGACGGACACGCTGGACCATGTGGCCGTTTTTAAAAATAAAACTTAAAAAAACCTAACCACGGTTCGACGCGTGTCAGACGATTAACTTCTGCTGGGAATCGATAAAAATTAACAATAATTATATTAAATTAAATCGTAAAATAAAAGTACCGGAGTCTTCTGACCGTGATTATTGCGGTCGATAATTATATATATATATAATATACAAGTATATTTATATATTATATGATTATATTATTTTTATGTACCTAGAGTTGCATTGTTTTGACAATAAAAATCACAGAATTAATGAACTATAAAATATTATTATATACGATATAATATATATTTATTATTATACTATATATAAATAAAATTATGATTAAAACCTTACATCGTACGTGAATTAAAAAAAATATATATAGTTTTTTCATTATTTTAATTAACTATAATATATAATAATAATTATATAGTAGTAAAAAATGATTAAATCAAACCAGTTGAAAAAAGAAAAAAGAAAAGAAAACAAGGTTTTTTTATTATTTCCTCTTATGGAAGACGATATTACATTATTTATAATATGACACCTTGATTGTATATTATAATATTATAAAATAAGCATTGTTATTATTTCACTATAATATTATATACGTGCGAGAATAATACACGAATTTAGCTGAAATCGTCAATTCCGACAGTTTTTTTTTATGTTCAATTATTAGAGTGCAACGCGTAATATTACACGTACTTAAGGACGCATTTTTTTTTTTTTTTTTATTCAATAAATATGATCACGAATATACGTGTGTGTTATAATATTACGTATACTGTGTCGTACGAGCACAATGTACTGTTTCTAAGAAAATAGAAATGGATATCGTCGATTATTTTCACACGCGCGTTTATTATTGTATGCCTAATTGCCTACTGTACACGGAAATGATTGAAGCGAACAACACGCAACACTCTGAATGTAAAAAAAAAATCGCTTGATAACTATCGAATTTTTTCTTGTCAAGAATCGTCAATTATTTTTTCACTTTGTACAACTATATACAGACGTACAATAATAGGTAGGTAATACTGTAATAGGTATATTATATTTTATAGATTTTACACCGGTGATAATTATTAATTACCAAAGTTAAATAATTGAACCGTAATATATATATACCTAGTTAACATATTATTGGTGATAACCAATGCCAATTACTTAAATCTATGTAACTTCATCGAATGTAAATTAAAGGTTAAAAATTGTATACGTAAATATATATAGTACTAATAGTGTAGACTGAAATGTGACATAATCTAATATATTGTTAAAAAATATGGTCGTATACGTTTGTTGATTTACTATAAAACTCGAGTATATTCATAATCTGCTTTCTATATTCTCGTAAGTCGCACTCGTCTAAATTATAAATATACAAATACAAATTAATCTCGTCTATACGGTATATTTCATCAAATTAAATCAATTCAATGCAATTTTCATCATTTATCTTTTTCAATCGTCGGAATTTTGTTAAAAAAAAAAAAAGTACTTCAATAAGTATGCGGCCTTCAGCCCTTATGCTATTAGTCCTTATAATCACATTTTCATTAACATTTAACTAAATTTTTTTCCGTCAGCCGCATTGTTTTCGTTTATTTTGAAATTTTATATTTTCGAGCCGCGTTTATATTGCTTTGTGGCAAACGGTAACTAACTATAGGTATAAATAAAAATAGATTTGAATATATATTGTCAATAACGTTTTAACATTACAGTCTGTGATCAAACTTTAAATATATCCAAGTCGAGAAGTCGAGTAGTTACCCCACCTCTAATAATATTTTATCAATCTAAGAAAATTAAATTTAACTTTTAACATATTTTTCGTTAATATATAATATATATATTATGTATATTAATCATATTTGGTATTTTATTATAGTTTATTATTGTATTATATATAATTTATAGTTTTTAAATGTAGTGCATTTATTTAATGGGAAAATAATATATTATAAATTCACATCTAATCATAATGGTTGGATACTATAAAATTAATGTTTGTCTTGTCTAAAGTTTTATGGTTCGGCGCCACTGGACCCGTCATTTTGATTAATAATAAATAATAATATTAATCCGTTAAAATGTTAACGATTATGTGTAATATAATGGTCGAATCGAATCAACGTAATGTTATGTGATTTACAGGCTGAAATCATTACAAATACATTAACAAAATATGTGACTACATGGTTTCGAAAACTGTGAAAAATGCGTTTTAGGTCGCGTATTATTTATTTATTTTTTTTTTTTTTTTGAGAAAAACGACCAGAGTACATTTTGAAGGCTAATATATTAAAATATTTTAATGCTATTTATAATAATTTTGCGCGTACTGTATAATACATACACGATACAAACGAACATGTGTGCCGTTTTTGTTGTCGTGACGATCGTCGGATTCAATAAATTATTATCATATATTCATATTGCAATATAAAAATGATAATGGTACTACATAAACGAAGGGCGAAATAAATATTTTTTTTTGGAAATTCGAGCTGTTACATTATAATTCATAACAATATTGTATGTATACACTCGTCAACACGATAATATTGTTGTAAATTTGTTATTCAGAATGTTCAATGGAACGTTAACGAGCAAATGATCGGAATGTCGATACGCGTGTCATTGGAGCTGATATAAAACGCATAATTATTATATTATATAGGCACAAATTGTTATTACCTTATATTATATTATTATAGATTAGGGCGAGTTATTATACGTATATAAGTATACCATCATTCGTGGTAGACATTTTGAATATTGTATAAAATATCGATTAAAATTTCAGTTGTATTTTGTAATAAAGTATTTTTTTCCCCCGAGTCAATACAATTAAAGGTTTTGCATTTTCCTTTTCAGCATTTTTAGATACTTATAATTTATAAATAATATAATATTATTATACGATAAAATGACACAAAATGAACTTAATCTAACGCGAATTAAAAAAAATATTGAAAAAATTCTGTTTTTACAGAAGGTCGAGAATCCATTGAAATTTAAATTTATATCTTCCTTTTAACAGAAGATATAATATTCTATTCGATTTTATCGGTATAAAAAGTGAAAAAAGAAAGAGAGAGTAGTAACAAAAAAAAAAAAAAAAAAAAACATTACTATGGAGAGTCCAAATTAATCGTCTTGTTATGAAATAACGCTATTTTTTACATAAATATATCGTGTTTAGGCTGTAGGTGTGCGTGTGTATATAAATATATAGAGTGCATTAGCGTACGCTAATTCGTAGATGGACTAATTAAGTGATCGTAATTAAAATATTATATGCATTTGTAAATGAATTTGTATTTTTTTACGAAATTTACATAATATTAATAATCCTACCATAATATAAAAAACATAAAGTTAGACATAATATACTATATCAGTGCTAATGTATTACGCAAAATGTATACGCAAAGTGGTATTATATGGTTAACGAAGTACTAAATAGTGTACGTATATAAGATGTTATGATAAAAACAGAAGAATAAATTTGGTCATCCAACGTAAAAACGGTTAAATCCGCGACGTTTGAAAATTAGAAAACTTTTGTTAATATTTTCAGTATATGGATTATATTCATAATATGTCCGTACGAACAATAAATTATTATTTATTGTTATGACCTTCAATATAATAGACTGTCTATATGGGCTACGTAAGTATAATATATATTATAATATAATCGACAGTATAAACAACGGTATAATATGTCTAAATTTAATTTCTACCAGTAATTTTTGACATGCACTTCCGATATGCCGCCGTGTAACGTTATACACACGCGGAAGTTCAATACCATGGTCATTGTGTTCATGGAAAAAAAAAAAGAATAGGGGGAAAATTAGTACACGAGTCAATGAACCGTGTGTCAGTCTTATCGATTGTGTATTTGTTTTCCGTCGATGGAAAGCCATTTCGAGTGTGAACGCCGAAAAAAAAAATACCCTTCCAGCGTGTGCACGTGTTTTCACGTACAAATCAATTATTATTTTTATATGTCCTATATGTATATAAATATATAATATTATACGATGCATATTATAATAAACGATTTTATGGAAGCGATCGTAACACGAGTTTATACTCGTAAACCTACTTATATATACACATAATATATTATTATTATATGGTTTACTCTCTGGTTATAATCTCCTGTGGAGAACTTCATTTTTTTTTTTTTTTTTTCTGTGACTCGAGCGAAAACATCTGTGTGTTTGCGTCCTTTTTGCTTCTCTAAATTTAAAACCGTGGTATATGCATAGACCGTAAAATCAACATCGGACCAGCTGCGCAGAGATAAAGGACTTAAACAATAATAATAATAATATGTTTTTTTTTTTTTTATCTAATAATAATAAACTACGTGTACGTGATCCATGTACTGTATAGGTATATTATAATGATAGAAACGTACGAAAAATAATTATATATTTACTACCCTTATATATTTGTCGGCTATCGTCAAAGGACTTGTAAAGACCTGCGTTTTATATACATTATATGTTATCATTTCGTGATAAATATACTCTAAACGTGAAAACGCACGTATACCACGCACGATTTTTTTTTCATCACGATTCAACGCACTTGTTCTTATACGAAAATACAATGATTTTTGTGAAAAATGTTATATAGATAACTCTTATATCAAAAAACACGAAAAAGTATATTGTAGAACAATATATACAAATTTGACGTGTGATAATATTATTAATATTATGTATATTTTTTTTTCAACCTGTGCTCGAATTATATATTATATTTATTTTGTATCATACATTATAGAAAGAAAATTGAACGGCAGGCGCGTATATAATGTATAAATTATAATATATAAATGCGTACGATTTTTTTTTAATAAAGAACGACTCCTCCTTCTCGCTTTAAGTGCGTAACCGGAAACTCTCGAATCAGTCACATATATTTCTTTAAACGGAATATTTACATATTATACGTTATAATTTTTAAACGTCAGCTTATATTTTGTAATCACAACATATCAAACAAATCATAATATTATATTTATATTTACGTACCTGTTATTCCACGTACTCGACAGAAAATAAATAGTCATTAAAATAATATTGTATTTTAATATATAAATATTAAAATCATTTGGTAAAATATATACTTATATTTTTTCGCTAAATCGACATTTATTTGATATTTTTCGTTTCGTGTAATGTTTTGTATTTCGTTTCGTGTAATGTTTCGTATTTCATTTCAATATATACTTATATATACTATATATATATAAAAAAAAAGAGGAATTAAATTAATGAAAATTACATAAGTCAATTATAATATTACATTTCGGTAAAATAATGATATAATAAATGTCAAGCGATGCTGATCGCAATACATAATATAAAATTAAACTTGAATTTTGCTGACACAATATTCTGAGATCAATGTAAAAAATATCGACGCGAAATTTAAATTATATACGAACATATTTATACATATTTATGTATACAAAATGAGAAATATTTTGTTGACGTTTAACGGTAGAAAATTGCGAATTCGAGATTCGAGTACAAAAAAAAAAAAATTAGCATGTGTCAAACAAAATGCTAATCCAACCCGATCTAACCGTAAATATATTACGCGTATTTATACGTATAACTTCTAGGTCCTAGTCGTGATATAAATGTATTTATATAAATTTTATAATTCAAAAATTAAATTCAATAAATTGTTGTGACAGTGAGAGTGACACCGTATACCGTACAACATCTATACAAGATCTAAGATCTAAGATCTAACCTTTCTCTAGACTCGTCTCAAAAATATTATAACACGATAAACCTATACCTATATAATATATTATTATTTATCGTATAAATACATAATAATATATGAAATACGATGACCGGCGATCCGTGCGGTAAAACGATATATTATTGTACAGACGAACGATCTTCGGAATATCCATATCGAAAACGACAGCTGATGTAGCTGAGCAGCAGACATCGAGGGCGTATTTCTTCTCCTTTTTTTACTATATACATAGTATAAATTTATTATATATACAATATACGTACATCTCTTCCGAATAAATTATATCACATAAATGTATACGCACAACAGATGCGCGATACGATAATATAATATTATAATTTCGTGATAACACAAACTCACGTATATACATACGAGTATTATAATATGATGTTATATTCCGGCGGTGGCTCGCAGGACCGGTCCTAAAGTCCTGTAAACGTTCTTTGTACACGTATATACGAAGCACATATAATATTATATACATAATATCGCGTGATATGTGTCGTCGTTGCGAGCACGCCGAGAGATCGGTACGGACGATAACCCGGGTGCGATCTATTCAAATATTTCGTCTCGATCCCGCGCATGCAGGAGCTATGTGTTAAATATGTATAACCACGGTTCGGGTAACCCGAATATATATATTATATATACGGTTTATACCAATATAATATATATTATATAATAATAATAATATATAACGTGGCCCGTCTGGCGATGTCTGTCACTATATATATATATATATATATATATATAATATAATACACTGAATCTGAACGTGTCATCGCACAATGAGACCGAATAACACAATAATATTATAACATTATGTTATATTGTATAAAATACGACAATATCAATATTATTATTATTTATTATGTGAATAACGACGCAACGACGACGTACATTAAAATCGAATAAAACATCACAGTCACTCGTCATCATCACGTCCGTACATATATTATATTATTATTATTATTATTATTATTATTATTATTATTATTATTATTATTATTATTATTATTATTATTATATACACTAACGCGTATTATTTATTATTTTCACGAACAATATATACGTTATAATATTATAATTTAAAATATTCCTCGGGGACGACAAGAATATATTTATATTATGTATACATTGTACATATACGAATACATCGACGTATAGGAAATATATATACGAGTATATTATAAATTATTATATTAATACAAGATTGATCGAGATTGACCCGCGGTATATATTATAAATTATAATATTATATTATTAAAAAAAACAAATTCGTGATTGGCGATGGGGTTATGTATAGGAAGTTTTGTCGTTAACAATTATATCGCGTTGTATGTCGTTGCGCGTGGTCGTTATATATTGAGTGTATGTAAATTTATTTTTATTTGATATAATAATATAAGAGTTTATTTACGTGTTTTTATTCGTTATAATATTATACGCGGAAGATTAAAGACTTGTACATTTTATATGGGTATACTTCAATCGCGAGTATAACATATAGAGACCATGACAAGTCACAGAAAGAAGGTCCATGTCCCCAGCACTGCCGGTTAAAATTTTTTTTATCAAACCCCGGGATTTCGATTGTATTAGGTTTGTACTGGATTGTGCCGTCCATCCCGCTGTTTATGTTATAGTTCATACTTTTCATAGTTTTTAAGTATAAGGGTTAAGGGATGGCGGCACTTTTCGTGAAATAACAGATGGTCTTATCCCTGTCGGACATTTACCCGTCACCATTTCCCCGTAAGACATTTCCCAGTTAAGTTTCCTTCCCCATCTAAAAATAATTATTAACTATACTGTAATGGGGTCGTATGGAGTATGGAGATAAGAAACTTTAATTAAGAACACAAGATTTACGGATTGACTTATTCAAATTTTAATTCATATTTTTTTCAAAAATCCACGAAAAAATGTCCGTGAGTTTAAATAACCTTATAAATAATAGATTATTATATAGGAAAACGCACGCGAGCAACAAAATATAAAAAATTATTATCAATGTTGTACAAGGACAGGATTTAAACTTTAAAGTGCTCAGGACAAAGTTGATTTTGAAACTTTTGCTGATGGTTCATAATAAAAACGCTTGTCAATTAAATGTTTTTATAGTGATCATCACAATTCACAAATAATTATTTAAGTTATACATATAAATCGCATTATACACATAATGTTACCATAAAATATTTTTATTCATATTTATACGAGTAATTAGTTTATATACTTATAATTAAAAATTAATATTATTTTAATATAATATAATAATCGTTGCGTATTACAACATTACGCACCGCTATAATTGATATAATAATCCATGTTAAGACTTAAATATTATATAAATACAATTTAAATTTCCTAAAACAATATTTTATTTTTATTAGCTATACCTGTTTTTCTTTTAAATGTAGATGATCTGGAATCTATAAATTTCAATTTTTCATATTTTTGACCGAAATGCATCTATGTAACCATCTATGGCCTTAATACCCTCAGTCAAATCCGGACTTGAATGTAATATTTTTTTTATACCCGAGTGATAAAAAAACATCGTGATTAATGTTTTACACTAAAGAATGTACAATACTTAATTATTATACGTATACTTATTATACAATTAAGTATATATTTAAACGTAAATACTAAATAGTAATTAATTATTAACAAATTAATTTGTATAATGACCGATAACAATATACTCATATTATATATTAATATATTTCTATAATTATATATGGTTATTTTATTTCATATCGATTGAAAATGAAATATTTTTTTTTAAAAAAAAAGTCTATTTTTTATATTATATAATTTTTATGCCATAACGAATATTTTACGTTCATATCTGGATAAAGAAAACATACATATATAGAGAAACTATAATAAATAAATAATAATATTACATTAATATACATAAAAATAACATTGTGTGTGTAGTAAATAAAATATAATAAAATTCGTATTTCTTCTGAGATAAAATACATTTAAATGTCAAACTTTTTTTTTTTATAATATTCTTATAACATTAAATTTTAGCACATCTATAAATATATCTTACACAGTCATATAAATCTATATTATTTACGAATACACGTATTACATGCTTGTAATAAATTGATCGCGGTATAGGTTATTATAATCATGTAGACAATTTGGCACAGCAACCGAGTTATAATTGGGTATCTCGTATTATGTTATACCGTGGTGATATTAATGCTCGTTAATTGAGTGTTTACTGATGTGTAATGGTTAAAAAATAATATATATTATGCATATTTTTTTTAGCCAAACACATATATCCTTATACCTTATGTCGTGGCTCGTGCGACCATATGGACGTTCTGCAAGAACGAAAATGGATTATATAATTTTGTTTTCGATTTTTATCTTGAGCGTACATATTATAATAATAATAATAATAATAATAATAATAATAATAATAATATTATCGCGAGATGAGTACAAAATAAACAATATATTACCATTTATAGATGAGTCGCATGCGCGTGAATATAATTACACGGTATTTTCATATTGTATAGGTATAAAAATATAATATATTATATTTATGCGTGCAGTTAAAACGAACCGGAAAATAATAAAAATATATTTTTGGTTAGGTACCATTAGTTACCGGGTATAAATAATATGATGACGTATAATAGGTACCATTAATATCAACCAAATGTTCGTTTTTCGATGATTATCGTGTGCGAGATATTTGACACGGTGGGCCGTGCGGCCGTCTTTTGCGCACGGGGCAAACTGTGCGGACACGTTTTTTTTTTTTTTTGGCACACGCGTATATTATGTCCATAACCATTGTATCCCCTTTCTGATTATAATAATTATTATATTATTTACACGAGTCTCATTTGCATAATATACCCAAACGCATTGCGCGCGTATATATCATTCGATATGTAAATGTAATGTATTATACGCATAATACATTGTTCTCGTTTTTACATTTTATAATTTTACATTTCGCGCGATTACAACAAGAGTTATGAACATATATTATTATAATTAAAAATTGAATTACGCGGTATGTTGGAAACACGAGGTTATCGATCAGAAGGCGTTCGTATAGTATAAAATTGTCCGTGTATATAACAAAATGTCCTGCGGGTAGGTTTGGTTAGGTTAGGTTAATAGAAAAACGGTATATATTTGAATACAAAAAATTGGTGTTGATTAAGTTTTAAGTTAAACTTGTATATTGGGATATTGCAGGTCAACCGCCTCCAATAAAATGAAATAAATGCTTTATACTGAAATTCAACAAAGATTCAATAAATTATATATACTCGTAAATATAGGTATTAATGAATATACAAAAACGACGAAAGAAATTATTTAAAAGCAATTTATCAAACATTAAAAAATGTATAATACTATTATTTTAGTATTGTATAGGTATTTATATATATATATATATATATACATTTTAACCAGTTATTTTTAATTTATTTTAATCCTAACTATAGCATAGGTAGAGTGATGTACACCTATATAATATTTGTATATAATATAATATATTCTGTTTTCCCCTATTTTCTTAGTTATACTTATCAGTGGTTATATTTTATTAATTAGGTATATATTTATATCTATATGTAACCGGATAATTTTTTATTTGGGGCCATTTTGGTATACTTGGTCATTTTTTTAATTACAGGGCAAATGATGACAATTGGGTAATAATATTTAATAATAATATTACCGGGACATTAAAAATTATCTAGATATAAAGGCTCGTTCAGAATCGATTTTCATAACGCGTATACACATACACACACATAATATTATATATATTGATATTCATATACGTATACTTTGTTATATATTATTTTTTCGAAATTAATTATAATAGTTATATATTATACGAATAGGTACCCAATTTTATCCTGAAAATTCTACTGCGCGGTTGTAAATTTATAATCGGTAATTCGGTATACTTATGCTAAATTCATCGTCAACATAATATAATATGTAGCTATAATATCATAAAATGGTATTTTACATGCGCGTAGAAATACAAATTTAAAATATTTATAATTTATAATTTTATTTCGTGTTAATGTACGCGTGTAATTCAATACTATTATATTGCTATTGTGTTAGAATAATAATGAAATCGTACAGCGTATAATGTCAAAACTGAATATATTATTAATAAACATAAAAATAATAATTGCCAATAATTTATTGTTCGATGTGTTCCTGATAAATCATAATATTAAAATTTTAAATTTTAAAATTTAAATCGATGCCAAAATAAATTATTGATATTTTCTAATACGGAATGAAAAATACGCATTTTCGACATATATAATATATAATATATATATTGAAATTAACAATATTTAATATTTTTTATTTCAAATATATAAAATATATTATATTATATATATTTGTTATGCAACGATACGTTATGCTTATGATATTATAATATATAATATGTATTCGGAGCATTTATCAACGTTAAAATGTGTATATTATTTTTATTTAAAAATATTTATACATATAATTAATTTTTTCAAAATCGTTTACTAGTTTAATGATGATATTTTATAGTTATTTAAATGTCCACACGAGTCCATATCAAGTTTAAAATCCTAGGTATGTGATGTTAAATGCGAAATGATAATATTAAGTACCTACTTAATTTAAAAATGTTAATACATCACAAAAATATATATTAAAAAAATTGTGATATATTTGTGTTTTGAATTTAACTATGCATATAGACTAAAAAATAATTCTAAATAAATTCAATGTAAGTAAAATAGTTGTATAAAAATGAATTAAAAAAAAAAAATCAGATTTAAGTAAAATGAGACATTTTACTTAGAAATATTGTATGTGCGACAATGTTACTGATGTTTTTTCAGCAATATTGTTGACAATATTTCACATCACGATGAACATATTATAGTTAAGTAATAAAATATATGATCATGCGGATTGTGGACTTTATCATTTCTTGGTTTGGACGTACAAGTTACACGTACAAATCCATAATATAATATTGCTTTGGTCTAGACGCGGACGTATTAATAATCACTGCGGGTATAATTATATGAATATATGATATACGGTCCCCGCAGATGCAAGCATTATATAACATAGGCAGTGGCGGCGCTAGGCGTGGGCGGTGTGGGCCACCAACGTTCTAAAGGGCTTTATAATTAACCATAGAGAAATAATTCGTGGTATGGATAAGTTGTTTCTAATGTCCCGATATTTGACGCAATTAAGAATGATGTGTTTGACTAAAAGATTGGTGTGGCATTCATCACAAGAGGGTCTTTGCTAACGAGGAAAGAATGGGTTAGAAAAGAATGTCCGATTTTACATCTAGAGATTTTGACTTCCTGTCGTCTGTTGAGGAAAAGAGGTGGAATCCATTTCTTTGTATTTTCTTTATTGTTTTAAGTTTAATGGTAGTGAAATGGTATCCCAGTAATTTTGCCATTTTGAAAATATGTATTTTTTTTTCTATTATTATTATTATTATTATTATTATTATTATTAAGCCGCAACAACTAAGGCCATTGGCAATTACAAAATTACAATATACGTATACATATTTATAGTTAACAATTTTACAATTCGTTGTGTCTTAGTTAGAAATTTGAATAAATTTTTTATAGAGATGGAATTCTATAGAATTGTATGGAATTCTATAGAGATGTATTTTATGTTTGATGGATGTTTGAATCTCATTAGTCGGTATAGATCAGAGATAGTTGGCTGGGAAAGATCTGGCATTTCGTTGCCGATTATACCTGTGTGAGATGGACCCACATAAGTTCAATACGAATAAGAATATTATTACAAAAGGTATTATCGGAATGCGCCAATGCGGGTACATTCATAAATTTATAATGTAAAATATATTATTTAATGAGACATGTCATAGATTATCTAAAACTCACTGCGCCAGATACCCCGTTTTTAAGAACCTACCACACCGTATATCCAAAAGTACCAGACACTATTCACGTTATCTCTTTATTATATACCATATAGCAAAGAATAATATTATTGACTAGGTATTGTGTAGTTTTACCCAAAGGCGCCTATTTATCCCTGTTAATAGTTTAATACACAGGGACGGGCTGGGCCGGCGAGATACCGGGAAAATTCCCGGTGGTCCTCTGTTCGTATTATTATATTGAAAAAAGAAGAGCTGATACTCCTGCCGCATGATGGGATACAGGTGTGCAAATCATAGCGTTTAATTTTAATTAGAATTAAAATGCAATGATAAACCATTGCATTCAAAAAACGATTCTGAGCGAAGTTCAGTATCAGATAGCGTAGGTATTTTTTTTAAATTTTGACATTTTTTGTTGCAAAATTTTATAAGACATATAGTACCTACATAAATGATAAATGAACACCCTATACAATTTTCAAGTCTCTAAGTTCTATATAAATGCTCATAAAATCCCTTGTCACCTAAATGACTATTATCTGACAGAACTTCGCTCAAAATAGTTTTTCCAAATGCAATTGTTTATTATTGCAATCAAATTCTAATTAAAATTAAACGCTATGATTTGCACACCTGTATCCCATCATGCGGCACGAGTATCAGCTCTTCTTTTTGATACCTACTTTAAACAGCTATAAAAAATAACCGTAAATGTAATAATTCACAATTAATTAGAAGTTAAGTAAGTAACTGAGTTAAGTAAAATGTATTTCAGCTTAAATTACATTTTAAAAATTTTTAAAAAATATTTGTCAATTTTATTTAACATTATTGTAAATCATTGTAATATAATAAGAATAATCCATATAAATAATTTAAATATTGATTTTACTGAAATTTCCACTTAAAAAAGCTATAAAAAAAATCGAGACTAGAGAGATTTTTCTAATATTTTGATATGATGTTAAGCAATATGTATACATACTTCAGTAAAATTTTCAGACCTTAATAGCAAAAATAAACGGTTAAAAATTGTTTATATAAATATATTATTAATAACACATCTATATTATATTATAAAAGACACTTATTTCTCTAATTTATATTTAATATTTATAAGGGCTCAAATTTAATTTTAATATACAATATTATTTTTAAACTTTATTTGTCATAGTTTTACTACCATATCAATTAATCCTAACGGTAGGTAATATACATTTATACAACATACACTAATATGGTTATAAATCCTCATCGTTTCTATCGATTACATTTGCAAGTAAAAGGTTAATAATTCGAGTTTATTGTTTTAAAATTTTTTAATCTTAATAGGTACTTATTAAATAACTATTGTTACTTAAATAATGTTAACTAAAAAAAATTTAAAAAAGGCGACTTTAAGTCTACTTCGCCCACATATAAATATTACCTCGCCACGCCACTGAACATAGGACGTATATAACGATATTAAATTAATTTTAAAATTAAAATATTATTAAACAAAATAAAACATTATACGAGCGTAATAAACGTATATCCGTACATCGGCGCAGATTATATTATAATATACGCGATTTATTATATAATAAGTCCCCTCGTTAAAGTCTAAATAATAATAATAAATTAATAATAAACGGAGGACGAGCGCGACGGGATCGGTTCGTATATATGCATATAATAATATATTATATACGTAAAAATATATAATAAATAATTTTTAAAATTACCCATACGTATACATAACATGTAGGTAATCGTATATGTAGTTATATCTTATATTATGGTCGATCCAGGTGTTTGGTTTTCCATACACACACACTGTCCGCAATCGGCCGGTGATAATCATCAGCCGTCAATCATATAATCTCGATAATACCAATAATTATTATTTTTTATTGTTATTATTATACATACACAGGGATATATATATATGCCTAACAAAGCGTTTTATTGTTCGATTTTAGGCACGTGGTGGAAGTTAATAACACGATGTGGCCGAGAGAGAAAAAAAAACCGAACAAATAACGTATAATACACACCTTGTATGACGTATAGGTATAATATAATATTATTATTATAACCTTTATACCCTTTTCTAATTTTTTCAATCCTTCGAGGGTCGGCACAAAAGAGTTATATAACACGCGAGCCCGTACGCGCAACTATCTGGTCAATTATTAATTATTGTTTTACCGATATTAATAATAATAATAATAATATATTATATACGTACGTATAATGTGCGATGTTTCGTGTACCCGCGTATAGAAATATGATTTTTTTTTTCTGCGGTCACGTCGGAAGTGGTGAATACGCCCTTATGGGTTCGTAAAAAAAAAAATTATAGTAACCTCACCCCGCTAAAATATTATTATAATAATTGTATATATTATGTGGGAGACCCGCAGCTGGACTTTGCGGTCTATACAATACGCCTAATAATAATAATATCGTATATATAAACTCGCACTGATCTCGTTTAAACGGACAAAACAACTTTCAATACGAATACGCGTATAATAATAAATAATAATATAGAACATTGATGTTTGAAATGTATATAATATATTATAATGTGTTTGTAAACTCTTTTGTTTGAACACAACATTATTATTATACCGGGTATTAGGTATATAATATAATATTATAAAAGTCCATATTATATAGTAGCACTGCGCGTTTAATATTGTATTATTGCGGTATATTATATATGTAGTATTATAAAACGATATTGTTTTGCGGTTTCCGGTAAATTACACCTTGACCGTTTTTTTTCCTGCTCGCGGTACATACCCATGAGTGGTGATATAAAGTGGTAATAATATATTATATAATGTAAGGTAATTTAAATCGTATATATATTTCGTATAGCTGTCCACGATATTTTGATTTTATATAGAACAACCCCTTTGATTTCGGTAGTTATACTCGTATTATATAATAATAATAGTAATATATACACTTATATTGTATATTATATAATAATAATATACATGCACAGCAATCAGTTCAGAAAAATAAATTTGGTAGTCGGATTGGAGTGGATCAAGCGGAACAAACGACGATTGCCTGTTATTTTGATATTTCATTTCGTATATGACTTACATTGTGATGTATACTCTTGTATAGACGTTTCCTCGTTATTATTAATTTTACCCGAATTTACGAGTACACGACTTTATACTAAGTATATAATATTATTATATTAAGTAGATATACCTAATAATAATAATTATAATATATTGCATAATATAATATATTCGGTTACTACTTATTTATAACTTGGTATAATGGTATATAAGTAATGATAGTAATGATACTATATAATAATAATAATAATTGTAAATTTGTAATAAGTTGCCTGTCGGCTGTCATGAACTCGTGAGTAATGCGGTATATTAAACGTTAAATTCAAAAATATCTACCAATATAAACGAAAAGTGTTCACTATTCTTAAGTATACATATATTATTATTGTAACACGCTTGCGTCATGGTCTGTATGCGTATTGCGTATGACTGTATGAGTATAAATGTATATATAATATTTTATAAATGTGTTCAAAATTTAAATCATAGATATTTGGACGTTATAGGTTAAAAAATACGAACAACGTGCGACTATTATACAAGGAGTTTGATGATGATAGATAACTTATAATGTATTATGATATATGATTATATGTACCTATACACGCACAAATAAACGCAATAAATTGTGTAGAAAAATAACGTGTAGGTATACGATATACCTATAACGAGTATTAACACCAATACATGTAAAAAAAACATTATATAAGTATATAATATAATATTTAAAACATAATTATTATTTATGAAACACCTATATTGGACCACAAATCTAAATTATGTTAATATGTCACTCACGGACCACGGTTGTTAATGAGTTCATTTAAATATTCAAACCCATTCGATAGTGAAGTTTTTACAAACAAAAAATAACGTAAATCCGTTTATTTATAATATGGTATATATGAATAAAAATATTTGTATTTAATCTAAATAAAACATAATTAGTGTTAATTAGTATTTTTTAATAATATAAATATTGAGGTAAGTTAACCTACATATACATCATATTATACCTAGGTAAAAAAAGTCTTAAACCATAATATAATATTACAACAGATGGGTAATCAACGATAGGTCGTTTATATACTCGTAACATATTTTATTGATAATTTAATACTCATTGTACTTTCTTTTCTATATATGAAAATGATTTACCGAGGACACGATGAAAGTATATATTCTGTCGTTTCTATATTATTAATAATTTTAGTTTATTTTTAATTTTATAATATAATACATATAATATAGAAAAGAATGAAGAAAATTAATATAGTCTATATAAATTTATTAATATGCACGCTGGTATTACAATTTATGTATTGTTTGCTTTAGTATATAACAATAACAGACTAAAAAGTCAATTATAAATAATATGTTTTGCATAAATTATTTTAGAATTAAAATTAAAATGATCAAACAACAGAATATTAATATAATAATTTACATTACATGTTTCGGTTATATGTATTGCATGTCGTTGCACTGATAAAATACTTGTGTGCATACTATTGTATATTCCTAACGGTTGGGTTTTATATTATATACGGTTACATTTAAGTACAAATATTATATAGGTACGTAATAGAATAAGACCATTTATAAATTTATATGAAAAACAATAATTTCGATTGAAATCAGATCATTTATGGCAAGTCGCAAAAACGCAATATTAAAATAAAATATCAAAACGAGAAATAAATCGTACCTATATCAGTGTAATAAATAATGGTGATGTTCTCCTATATACAGAGCAACAAACAGTATCTACCTCCAAGTCCAAAAAACCAATTGTTATTAGGAAAACGAGTTTTCCGCGATATCTTTGTTTATCATTTTGAAATTGTATTATTTTTCTCACTTTTTTGCACTCGATGTAGATATATAGTAATAATATAATATAATACTCGTATATACTAATAGTGTTTAAAAAGTTCTTTTTTTTTTTTTTTTTACTCGATATTATTTTTTCCTTACTGCAACATTATATTCTATTTTACGAACAATATAATTTATTATGGTCGAAAATACGACATATTTTTAAAATGTATTTTAAATGCATTTCCACGGTGTTTTTCTATTTTACCGCGTTTAATCACCTAAAAGAGACTTTAAAAGACCTAAAAGAGTTTTTATAGTGATATGAAAAATCTCATTTTCCAAACAAAAAAAAAAATAAATAAATAATACCATATTGTTATACTAACGTGTTTATAAATAAATATTATTTGTATAATTTGAATATACCTATATATTATAATTTTATAATAATTACTATAATCAACTACTGTACAAGTGTAGTTTACATTAAAGCATAAGTTAAAAGTATTCACGTTTTATTTCGTAATATGTGTAGAAAAATCTCCGTGTGAAATTACAATACAATTATATTATATATAGATTTTCACATATATATAATTATTAACAAATAATAATATAACGCGTCGTGTCCCGGGTACTTTATGCTCGGCATAATATTATAAATATAATTATTATTATATATAAATGTACGAAAATAAATATAAATAAACGGTCCCATGCGGCTTAAAATGATTTTGAATGATTGCGTTCGTATAATATAATGTATATAGAAAATGGGGTTGTGAACTCGAATAATTGTTTTTTGAAACGTTAACCTAAAACACTTGACGCATGCTTATACGAGTATATAGCATAAGTGTTATGTATAAAAAAGCGTTTTGACTATACGAATAGTTTTTTTTTTTTTTAAATTTTCTCGAGAGTAATTTTTTTCTCATTAAACTCCAGATAGTAAATATAATATAAGAGTATAATTGTGTTGAATATATAACGATAATAGAAGAGGGTAAAAAACGCAATATACGCACACACGATCGTATATTTTTATTATATATACGAGTCAATCACGAAAAATGGCATTTTGTTCTCGACAATATACGTTTTTATTATTATTTATTTATTTATTTATTTATATGTTTATTATAATCGGGACAATACAAAATCATGACATTGCACATCCAATAATAATATTACTCGGAATACGTCGAGATAAGATTAAAATATATTATAATATTATTATAAATCCGATTCGAACAACGTTTTAAATATTATAATAATATAATGTAATAAAATTGTATTTTGCATAATTATATAAACAGCTATATAACATAAAACTATTATATAAAGTGTATATATTATACGTATAAAAGGTATAAATGTTGCAGTTTAGTGCATAATGTAATATTATACGATGCTTTTTTATTGCACACCCGAGTAAAAAAATAAAAATATTATTTTAATGACTATAAATGTATCTATATATGTATATGTATATAAAATATTAAATCATCCCGATATAACGATAATACGTACGGAGTATTCGTTTCATAAAAATATTACCGTCGTGCAGACGTACCAGTGTACGACGCGCGATTTCTCTCGTACGTTAAAAAATATTATTTTGTTATTTCTACCTCGCAGATTTAAATTAAATTCGCATCATTTTTATTATATACCAGGTATCGTGTTCTAATATACGTATTTATACGTCCGTTTCTTTTTCTTCGCGTTTTTCACCGTGCCATTACATATTACATAAATTGTTGAAATGCAGGTATATATGATTTCGATTTACAACGCACATATTATATAAAATTTACTCGTAATTATCGAAATTATGGAAAAGAAACGAAAAAAACGAATTTTTTTAACAATATAATATTAAGGCATTTAAACGATTTTTACCCTTTTTTTTTTAGTTATAAGAATTACGTTAAAGTTAATATTTAATCACAAAAATGAGTTTTGATAAAAAATAAAATAAAGAATATTATATTTTCACGCTTTTTTTTTTTGTAATATAAGGTATAAAAATGTGTAACACACTACCTATATAACACATAATGCCATAATGGGAATATATTTTAATATTCTAAACGTATATTATAATATACAATTGTATAATATAGGGATAAAGACGTCGTTTTCCGAGTGCGATTAAAAGATTATTCGAGACGGTGAGTTTTGTGGGAAACATTTCAAAAAAAAAATAAATGTAATCGTAAAATCCCAAAAACTACGAGACCGACACGCGTACTTACGTAATACGCCATACCCGGGTATCCTGCATTATATAAACTATTTGATTAATGACACGGATATTTTTTATATTTTCCTTAATTCGACTAGGTAGGTATATAATATATATTATATGATGCGGTTTAATGCATTTCGAATTATTATTTAATATATTTTATTGTTGTTACAATAATATATTATATTATACGACTTGGTATACTAAATAAATATACTTATTATTATTATTAAATATAATAATATATTATATACGGAATAAGATATAATATATATTATTGTACATTATATATGCAGCATGACGACACAGTCCATTTTCCCGCCTATATGTATAATACGCGTTATTAATTAATATTATATATTGGTATGTAACGCGATGTTGCTATACATAACCATGGCTAAGTAATGGTTTTAACCATGAACCAATGATTCAGAGACTTGTGTTTATTTTTTGAGTTTCAAATTAAATGTATAGCAAAGAACTAGAAAAATTTACGTCGTGTTGCAAAGATTTTAAATATAAAATTTGATATGGTGTTTGTTTCTCTAATTCTGATGATTTTTACTAACTTAACAACTAATGAAAACATAAATATTATTATTTCACAATTTATTTTTCGAAAAATGTATAAGATACATATTTAAATAGAAACATATTAATATTACAATATAATGTATTAGTTTTGGGTTAAATATATATACATTTTTATTTATTTAATATATTTTGAAATTTTATTTTCCAAAGACCCATTATATAATGGTAGAGATTAATAGTGTTGAGTAGTAGATTATGATTTATACTATTTTAGAGGGACATACATTTTTGAAATTGTTTTGCTTTTATTGTTCGTCATTTCAATGTAAAAAAACCCTTTTTTAAATTATAATCCTAGTTTTTATAGGAGCATTTTTGAGTGCTCGTTTTGATGATTCCAAGTGCTATATATATTCCTAAATTCTGAACCTTAGTAATAATAATTATTTGTATATCGAATTACTTATACCAACAAATATATATATATATAAAAGAGCCGGCCTTTTTAGATTCTGAGCGAAGCGAAGAATGTATTGGTATTAATGTATTACAATAATGATGTGTACCTTTTTTTTCTTTTTTTTTTTTT
>JAIUCT010000007.1:9932124-9948464 GCA_021307375.1 Tetraneura akinire
AAAAAAAAAAAAAATTATATGCAATACAAATGCTAGTCTAATTTGTTATAATGAGAGAGAAAAATAAAAATATTAATGAAATTATTATTATATATTATATTTATACCTATTAAAAATATTATATTACCTATATACCTATTATTATTTTATTATTACATATATATATTTTTTTTTATTTTTATTTTTTTTTTGCCGATTTACTATTTTCTTATGATGCGTTATTATATTATTCATATGATAAAATTTTTTAATTTTATATAAAAATATATGCGCATAAGACATTTTTTTTTATTTAAATTTTATATAAACAAGAACACTGCGGATACTTACATTTGCGAAATAAATACTACTACTACCTATTATTATAATTATTATTATTACTATTACTACTACTACTATAATAATTATTCAAATAGTATGACAGCGTTTAGATAACTATAATATTGTGTAGTATATTATATTATTATTATATTATAAAAAAATATAAAATGTAGATTAGCTCGTAGAAAATAAATACTAATTACAATGTCGTACTTATAACAACGTAAGTACACACATAAAGCGTTGTCATATTGATATTTTAATAATATTATTATCTATATTTGTGTTGGTGTTTGACTATGAATAATAAAAATATAGAATAATTATATATTAGAATAATATATTTTATATACTAATAAAGTTTTCATTTTTTAAAATTATTTTCTGTGTTTCCTTGTCGCTTCTAATTTTTTGTTTAAGTTATTTTACCGCATATAACCAAAGTCTATGTATTTATAGTGACTGCATTTAAGATGAGACCATCTCATTGTAAATTATACATATTACTATATTAGTATTACCTACATAGAGTGGCGACTGGCAAATTTGAAATTAATTCATGCGCAATGAATGTCTATCCAAAGAATAACAGAAAATGTACTGCGAATGGAGTGTATATTAGAGCGTACTGAGTACAAATTTTGACAATTTTTAATTTAGACCGTATATTTCAGGGAAATGTTTTTTTTTAAGTGATTTTTATTTTAGGAATAGCAGATGATACATTATGGGACTAAATTATGATGATTGATGGAATAATAATTTCCATGAGACATTAACATTTTGTTCCATAGATTAATAGGAAATATTATTTACTGAAACAATTTTAATTTGGTATTATAGGAATTTAGCTGATGGACATATTATATAAAGATACATTTTCCGTGGCAAATTATTTATATGGAAAGTAGTCGGAAAAGCAATATTTTAGTATAAAAACCAGAAAAAAAAAAAAAAATGAGGTACTGATCCAAGTAAAGTTAAGTTTATTGTAATTAAATTTTTTCAACTAATTTATAAAACATTTCATAAAAACTGATTATGGTTATCGCCGTTTCTGTATAATCGTGCATATGACAATGGTAACTGCCTACTGGGGTAAATAATGTATTATGTAATTGGCCATAATTTTTAAAAATACAACTCGTTTCAAATATTTATAATTTTTGTTGCTAATCCGATACATTTCTAGTTTCTACGTAATTAATCAAAGAATATTTTAGAGTTTTGAAGCGAATCGCAGTACTTACACAATCGAAAACATTAATTAATATAAAATAACTTTTACTCTATAATAATATTATTAACGTTTCAATTCCAAAAGATAATATTATACTCGCGAGTATCAGATTTTAGAAAATGGCACAAAACCGCGACAATCTGACACTACCAATTTCAAGACTAGACTGTAGTCTTCCTTTATTGTCCCGATTAATACGAGACAGTCTAATATTTTTCTTTATAGTCCTAATACAAAAAAATAAATCCTAATAATTGAAAATTGATATTTATGTACAATTATCGTTATAATATTCCTGAACGTAATTTTTCTGATTTTTACGAAAATGTCCTCCATCGTGTATGTTTTCCCACCGAAAGTTCGTAGTCGGCCACTTCCTCCACAACCGTGAGACTACAGCCTGTTGTATAATGTGTGAACGAGATAAAAACTATAAAGAGTCATACACACATGTGTTATTATAATAGTTTAACGATGATAGGGACCGCAGCGGATGCGCGTTTCCGCGTATGTTGGTTATAAAAATTAAAAAATTGAAGAAGAAAAAAGGACATACCTACATTATTATATTGTACAGGGTGATACAAATTTCTAGTTGCGGTATCTTTCTCATTTCCACAATGAAACTAAACGTATATTCAAGGAAATTCAAAATTTCAACAGTTGAATAGTAGGCTAAATAAATAATATACCTATTGTAAAATACGCGTGTATTATATTTGTAACTAAACATTATAAACGATTATGATTGATTAATTCTGTGTCGGTATTTGGTCGAATTGGAATTTAACTACCTTGACTAATCGACGTTGTTTTTTTCTATAGAGATCAGAGATTTACCACACAAAAAAAAAAACAATATTATGTAAAGTAAACGGAACACTCAGCTCGATGTAAGTATTTCATCTATATTGACTCAAACTGAGATTTTATTTAGGTATATGACAACATTGACAACTCGAATCCTAAAGACGGAATTAAACCAAGAGTTGTTATAATATAGCGTGTAAATCGTCGGATTTTAGTAAATAAACATTTTACTTTGTCTTTGTACGCGATGTAATATTATTATATTATATACCTAACCGGTAACCACCCTGTATAAGGTGTCGCAGAGATCGTCGTGAGCCCCGCGAGAGGTGCATCACGTGCGTGATGCGCGTATATATACTGGAAACGACAAAAACAAGAAAAAAAAACACCTTCACGCCCGCGTGTGCGTATATGTTTTCGAAGGAAGCGCGTATTATATACCAAGGTATATATTATATACCGCGAACACGTTATACCGCATGTGCATCGCACGTTTGTAGAGAATATTATATACGTATACGTATTACGCATCTGAGTCATGGTAAAAGTATATTTTCGTACAATGGATCGCTTTGTGTACCTACCCAAAAAAAACAACAATAATAATACGACTACAACGTATATATACATAGACTCGTATAATACCGTTCGGGGGGAGATGACAACACTCGCGCAAGACGTGCGACGTTCGCATCCGGTCGCGCGCGCGCTCAAGCCCTATTTACGTGCGTGTAAGTAATACCCTCGGCGCGGTAAGTCACACGGTGTGTAATATATTATATTTATATACATATGTCATATATTATATTGTATATATATACACGTTTAGGTCGGGTATACTTAGGTGTATAGACTAGAGCTCGCGTATCCGGTTTTGCGGTCTGCGGCGACGTGCGGTACGTCCGCCGCGAAATAAATCTTTCCGTCGTCGATGCGGTCGTGTCGACGACGTGTCTCTGTATCCCTGTACTATATAATACCATTTATTTGTATAATTTTATGACACAATATCATAACCGTTCCCAACGTGTATAGGTGAACCGCGTACGGCGACAAAAATATAATTATTATAATCAGTGGGTAGGTATATTATATACAATTTTAATTTTAAATATCTCTCCCTTCGTATACGAATTAATAGGAAAGGAACATAATATTATATCATTCAATCCTTCCTGTCAAATGATTAAAAATAACGTGCTACGTCACTGTTATAATAACTACGTCTATGCGTGTTTATTACCTATAGAAAAATAAGATCCCCGCGGATTTTATAATACGTTATATAATTTAATTATTTTTTTTGGACGATATACTTAGGGTCGTCCAAAAGCTCGCACAATTTCGTCCTACGTATATACACCTAGATTATATTTACTTATAACCGTCAAACAAAATAATGCCTAATCGAATTCCACCTATTGATATTTGATACTCCACTAGTCACAAATTCACATAATATATGCCCCAGATAAGACGTATAGGTATAAAAGATAAAACAATAAGATATACCTACCTAATTATATTACGAGTATTTTACTTGCTATTTGTTAAACCAATTTTGTTATTATTTTTATTTTCATTAAAATAATGTAAGTGATGGGGAGGGGGGAGGGCGATCGTCCAGTCGTCTATGCCAAGATCCACCACTGCTTATAATATATATAGGTTAAGTTGTATAAGGCATACGAATAAATACATAATATATAATCTACATAATATTTTAGTAAAAATGTAAAATAATAATTGATAATAGCCAATATTAAGGCAATATACTCGTATGTATATAAACGAGAGCATCTTTTCCATCATCAAGTCTGTCACTGTGTCTCACGATTCGGATTATGATTTCAACTTTAAAGTTACTAATATATTAATATATCATAAATGATAAATCACAATATATAATATCCGTTGGAATAAAAATACTCCTATAGAATATTATAATTTTATGTTATGGACATTATAAGAGATAATTATATAGTCATAATAAGAGTATAAACAGATGCAACTCTCTGATGGGAAAATTAATTAAATATTTATCATAATATTTTATAGATCCGTCGAATCACGCACGTCCACAATAAACTCGTATATTATCGTATACTTAAAAATAATTCTTTTTTTTTTTTTTTATAGTATATTTCATTATTCCGTAAAGAAAAAAACAGTATATAGGTATCTACAAAAAAAAAAAAAAATTATATTTTGAAGCCCAGTAATAAGCTAAAAGGACTATCTATAGTCATCTATTAGAATATCGCTGTCCTCGTCCACATTACATATTATACGCATAACATAATATATACGCGACAAACGTAAACATCATAAGACAATAGATTTAAAATACAGTGACATGATATAATAACAGACGAATCCTAAAAAAAAAAGAAAAAAAAAACATCCACAAACTAGTCGGTTATAAATAATATTGTTTGTAGTGTAATAGACGTAATATTATATGTATAATAAAATAGCTAAGTATAATATAATAGCGTTTGTTTGCTTTCCCTATATATAATATTATATATTATTATATACGCGGCGCGTCAAAGAAATTTGTTTTATCAATTTAGACGGATAATCTAAAGGATTAGATTATTGTTTTGCGAACGCAGCAAACACACGATATATGTATAATATGAAATAGGAAAAAAAAGAAATCATCAAAAACGATCGGTAATATAATATAAAAATGCGAGTATAACCGCCAAACAACGGTGGCAATTGTTATTTAAAGACGTGTATAGAATTTATAATCAGTGATACTACGTTGTATTGTATAATAATATAATATAATAATATATTATATTTTATTCATCGCGTGAGCTCATTTTTATTGTATACAATTGCGCAGGTGGCTAAAAAAGAAATAGAAATATATCAATCACCCAAAAACTTAACCTAACCCAAAATTTAATATTTTTATACGTTATACACCCCTTAACATACATAATATGATCATTGATTATAGACAGTCTATTCTATAATCAATGATATATAATATCGTGGTTTTATGTAATTTTATAATAATTACATAATATAAGTAAAGCTAAAGCTATATTATAATAGGTACCTACATATTATATGAAACGCTAATTAAAACGTTCTTCTTCTTCTTCTTCTTCTTCTTCTCTTCTTCTGGCTTATCTACTCTCTTAAGAGTTTTTGACGCCATTACTACGCTTCGCTATACTTTACTCTATCTTGTACTACTTCTCTCCAATCCTTAACTGCAATAGGGTTTTTAAATCTTCTTCCACCCCGTCGATTTATCTTTTCCTAGGTCTTTTCCCTTGTGGTTTCCATTCCAATACTACTCTAACTGCTTCGTTCTTCCCTCGTTTCATTACATGACTTAACCATTGTATCCGTTGACCCTTGTCTCTTAATAAAGCTTGTTACTGCTGCTAGTTCTAACAAATCATACAACTCTTTGTTATATGTATATCTCCTCGCCAGTTCAATTATAAAACGTTACATTATTTATATTTTATAGTATATAATAAAATGGTTATAATTCAAATCTTGCAAACCGCCCTTATTTTATGTTAAACGTACGTAAAAGGTAAAAATGTAAAATATTACAATTATTATTGATTATTATATATTATATATTTAGGTATTATCTACAGTAAATTTTAATATTTTCTCCATATACATATCTAATAAGGTACCTACTACATTCAAGTATTTTATTATTTAATGAGTATATTTTAATATAGGTACGAAAATTATTCAAGGGAAAATGTTTTATTATTATTGAGTTAAGTTTAAGTATAAATAAATTATAATACGTGCTAATAATTAATAATTAATATTTTATTTAAATTTCTAAAGCAATACGCCAATACATATTAAAATAAAAATAATAAATAAATCGCCGATACACGATAAATAAATATTACTTTGGAAATTCATTACTAAAAAATTAAAATATATAAATATTATTCTCATTTTTTAAATATATAAAACTTTGAATATTGAAAATATAGTATATATTATATCTGAACATTTCGAATTTCCTATAGTATTTTTTAAAAATTTATTATTGATACCTTGATGAGGCCAAAAAAGATAAAGTGGATTAGTACTTTTAAGGCTTTACAGAAATATTGTCATCCTCATCGTTCCAGAAAAAAATATTGGACGTATTGGCCAAAAAGCCAAGAAAAATGGATATTTTATAATAAATTATAATATAATATGTACATATGTCTATATAGAAATAATATAATATTATGTTGACACTGTTTTAATTAAAATGTAATTTTTAAACCCCCTCCTTTATAGAATTTCTGTCTACGGCACTGAATAACACTACCTATACATATTTTACAGTTTACTATAGTTTACACCATATATATAAGGATGCTGGATGCCACAAGTTGATTTTGAACAATTAAAGTTTATAACCAAAGGGTAAAGTTATTAATTTAATATGCGAGTAATGATCATAATTCATAATATATATTAATATATTATATATATTCTAAGTTTATCGAAGATAAAATAATTAGGTATTTTAAATAATCAATAATCGTATTAGCATTAATAAAAAATATTCATATTGATTTTATACATCAAATATTTACTATATAAATACAGACATTTCCAAAGTCCAAAATAATATGTACCTATTTGTATATTATAAAGTAGGTAAATACGAGTATATATTTTTAATAGTAATACATTGTTAATAGATTTTAAAAATAGAGTTTTTTTTAATAGATAAAAGATAATAGATTTAGACATTTAGTTCCTTAAGTATTTAAAAAAAAATAAGTTGAATGAAAAATTATAATTGTTGAACATTTTTTTATAAATATTATAAGTATTTCTGGAATTGATTTATACTACGTATGATAATAATTGTCCAGATAATGGTTCCTAACCTATCATTATAAATTTAAAATACTGAGGTCATCATTTAATAAAGATTGTATATTGTTTATGAAAATATTTTTTTGAAATGGTCGGATACTCCAATTGGCAATTACCACAAAACGATTAGATATTCTGTAGAATTTTATTTAGTTATTTGTACTTTATATTCTCGTATAGATAATAATATGTTTTCGAATTTTTATTAGAAATTTTTTTAAATTTATCCTTTGAGAAAAATATACAATTATCATTATTTCAAAAATATCAAAAGTTAACAAGTTATAATTCAAAAGAAATGTGACAGAATGTACCTGTATGACCTAGTATAACTGTAATTGTGTAATATTACTAATATTTTTATTTCAAGGAGTAACAAGATGGTACCTAATTTACATACATTCAACCGTTCCATCATAATATTTTTATTATATGTATTATTTCTTATATTATAATTTATAAATAATATATAGGTACTAATAACTAATATGTTGATTGTTGATGTTACCATTGCGTACATTGATTTTACCTTATATACATACTCAATGATGTTACTTATGCAGTTATATACTAGTATATATATTGAAATTTAGTAAATATAAACTTATAATAGATAATAAATATATCTTAACACTTAACAATTTCTTATTCATTCCTACGTTGAAAATTGATATGAATGTAAGAGAAACGCGTTTGTATGGAACTCAAAATTATAATAAACACTTGCTTTAAAATTATAACATATTTGATTTGAGATTATAAATTATGATGGTGATTGTCCGATTGTATATATACAACTTAATTATATTAATAAATAATACACAGTAAATTAACAGATGGTATATATCGTACATGGTACATGCATCGTGCGCGCGTATATATTTAATATAAAAGTTTAAAAAACGTCTAAAATGTTTCATAACGTAATACATATTATTCTTTATTAACATCTATATTATATAATATGGTCGAAAAAATTGTATATTGATGGTAGATGTAAAGTTAAATATTTGGCTTTTATCGTTTTAAATGAATTCAATTCAAACATGCAATCAAACATTGTTATAAATTATAATGAATTTTGTTTACCTCCAGAAACACAAATATTTTGCATCTACCAACCTAACGCAATAACTATCAAAATTTGTACAATTCATTGTTTTAATCATCTATTTTTTTTTTTTATTATAAAACATTATAATATTATATAATATATAATTAATAAGAATACGCTGGTGAACTGTCAATATTTTCGTTGTATTTACACTTGTACGCCTTACGTATAAGAATATATTATATATTACGAGTATGAAGGTACTTATCGGAAGACTGCCTTATATTTTTTAATAGGTATTTTTGTAATTTGTTAAAGACGATTAAGTTTTAGTATAGACACGTAACTTAATATTGTACTCATATAATGATAATGGGCCTAAACGGTTTGGTAAAACATTTAGTTTAGATTTTGTTCCTTATACCTAATGAAACTAGAAATATATGTATAAATATGTAATATTTAAACTTTCCTACTTTTCAGATAATTTAAAATTATTAAATTGTAATTATACAATGCATTAAAATTTAAAACATAAAAATATTAACAACTATTTTCATTAAACATTAAATAATATACTTAATACAATTTATATAATATACGAATTTTAGTTTTCTGTTCTCGTTTTTTAATCTCCCTTAAGTATATACGCTATATAATATAATATTATTATGTATACCACATATGGCATATTGTATAATGTATATTACTAATCTATAGACGGGTATTATACAATAATATTTTGTGACGTATCATAATTTACATCTAATATATAATATCTATATTAATTAATAATCATTGTTCTTCCATAATATTGCATTTATTGTAGTTACATATAAATATAATACGCATTGTATTTTATTGCGCCGTCATTTTATCAACAACATAAATATACATTTAAATTGTGTATAAAATAATGATAATAACACGCAATAAGAGAATAAAACGACAAAAGGTGGACGGATATATAATAATATGAAACAATAAAATAAGGGGAAATTATTAATATAGGTACGACATACGTGCGTCGATAAATATCGCGTGAGCGACTAATATCGTTAGTATTATCGCGCGATGAATCATCGTCGAGACTTCGCCCGATGAGGGTTTCGAAAAGGTTATGTGCTCGTATAGCACACTATATAGGTAGGTATATTATTATAACATTTACACGGCGACGGTGAGTCACCGGGATGAGTCATCGGGTATTCGGCGATGGGAACTTGTCCAGTTCCTTTTGTATGGCCTTGATCAGCGGTACGGCAGGATCCTGCGACGACAAGTTGGCGTCCGAGCTGATGAACTCGGCATTCACGATCGGTCGATGAAACGGTCCGGCACTAAGCGGCCGCGGTACGAACGACTGGTCCGATCCAGCCCACGCCTCGCTCGGTGATAGGGCCCAACACGAACTGGCTTCGGTCGCCAACCCCGCGGCGAGATCGTCGTCATCGTCTACACGTGGACCACCAGAATCCACTGACGTCTTTGGCCTGCCAGACGAATGGCCACCAGAAGTCGCGGAAGATCTAAAATTTTAAAAGTTTAAAGTTTTCTATAACAATTATGTTTTATATGATTTTATTGATTTCTAATAAACACGCCTATGGACAATAATATTTCGGGGAAAAATATCTTAAAAAGTATCTTATGTCTATAATGTTTCAAAAAATATTTAATACGTATATTATATATTATAAATTTATAATATATACTATACATATAAGATATAAGAAATAAAAAAAGTTTAAAAATATACTTAATAATTAAGTAAAACATTAAATAAAGAATATTCCAAATTATAAATATAATTTTATTTTTCCTCACTTAAATGGAGCTGATTTTGATCTTTGTTCGTTGGCACTACTTAGTGGCGGACTACTTTCGTCGCTGCAGTGAAAACTCGAATTTCGACTACCAAACAATGTAAACGCATCGTCAAGAAGTTCGTGAAATTTTTGTCTCATTTTTGTCACATTAGTATCCATAGCGTTAAAAGCATCAAAGCTCGAACACGAATCATTGTCCTGTTCATCTGTATAGATTTAATTGAATCACAATTCATAATAATAAAAAAACGTACCTACTTATTATTTTATGTTAATTATTAATATTATTTTTCTTTTTCATGAAACTTACTACTTTTTATATCCATTTGTTTACAATGCAAATTCCATACGATTGGTCCAACCACTCCAGGATCGTGGCCATCAACACTTTCGTGTCTTGTTAGCATACGTGTACCTTTATTCTCATTTAAATTAAATCCATCTAGTACATTTGTTAGCGGTCCCGGTATCGAATCTCTAAAGAAAAAATAATTAATATAATTTAATATGGACAGTTGGCACTAAATATTCATTGATGTTGTTTTTTTATTATAAAATTTACTTCACTAAAATAAGTGAAAATGTGTACCTATAATGGTTAATAAATCTTTGATCCAGTTTCATAATTGTTTAATATATTATTATATAATTAAAAATCAAAATAGGTTAATAACTATAATATACACTTTTCTATGATAAAAATTTACACAAATAATGTTGATAAAAGAATTAAAGAATCTATATATTATTATCTTTTGCAGTTTGAAAAAAAACCACAAAAAAAAACCGCAATAAAACTTTATTTCATTTTATACGTTAAGTATTTTATGTACGAAATACGAATATATCAACAAGTAAAAACATAGAATTGTATTTTCTTTTTGAACATGCAATATGTAAGTTTTATTTTGTTTATAAATAAGACCATTAAAATGAAATAACTAGGTACATTGAAAACTCTGAATGACTGTTTTTATTATTTAAAACTTTTACCTATTACTTATTAGTTTCTATAATGAAATACATACCTATACATAAATATGAAGATCATTTAATATTATGTTGAATTAATATTTTTATTTTTTCATGAGTAACATTTATATATATATTTATAAAAATGGCTCTACGCAATACGCATGAGTATAATTATTATTTATTACTAAACAATATACATTCACGAAATAAACAATAAATCATTATCTGTTGTTAAATTATTGCTGTGTAATACGTCCATAAGGCTAACGGTTGATTATAATTTATAATAATATAACATTATCACTTCTGGAATAGGCACCCCAGGGCCCAGGGATATCTGAATATTATATCTATCTGACTATCTCGCAACCGTTTAATTTGCGTATCATAATCGTTTGATCTAAAGCTTAACGGCTACTTTATTTCCTTTCTAAAATAAAACGCTCCAGGAATGTATTCAATACGTAATTAAAATAATTGTCCGTTGAATATCATTGGAATAAAAATGATTATTGAGTATAAAATAATATTTATTGAAAAAATTATAATTATCCTAGTAATATTTATTATGACGTGTACAAAACAAATTTGCATGTATGTACTCATATATTGAAGAATTTTGATTATAATAATTTGTATTAGATTGTTATACTCGTATTTTTATATGCATAAAATGTATTAATACATTATAATATTATAGGTATCTGTATAAAAGCTATATACAATTTACTTCTCAATTTATATATAGTAGGTATATATACTAGTATATAAATATATTATGTAATATGTACATTTAATTAAATGTATTATATTTTAAGTAATATAAAATCGTGTTCAATCCAATAATTATAATCTACTAACTTTTGAAATTTATTAACTGCCTGCATTGAGAGTAAAGAATTGGAGATTTTGTTTCTATTCCTTGGTTTTGGTTCGGGTGTTCTTAATGCACCAATATCTTCGGTAGACGTAGCTTCAGTTTTCACCTAAATAATAAATTATGCGTTTAATTTATTTAAAATTTATTTAATTGAACGTGTGATTTATTTTAATTCTAAATATTATAATAATTATCAAATGTTACGTACTTCTCGTTTTGGAGTTTGGTTTTCAGAGAACGCCATATCAGTGCTGTCAGAACTGATGATGCTATTTTTTCTTCTTTTTTTCTTATACGCAACAATGACAATACCCGTCACGAACACTAGAATGACCATACACGCTGCGGTGGTGATAATCCAAATTCGACTATAACTTACACCATGAATGTTTTGTAAGTGAAATCCATCCAGATAAGCTACGACAATTGATTTTTAAACATTGAAAAAATACAAAATAAATCATATATATTCACGGCGAGCTTTTATTTTCACAGCATAACCCAAATAGTCAGCAACCTCCTGTGTCGTAACGAGGCTCATGTCACGCACAGCCGTTGCAGCAGACACAGGATGATCATTTACGCTAACGAAGTAAACCAAATCCGATTTATTCAACACTGATAGAACGTGTACGTTGACTTTAATCGGTTTTTCGTTAGTGTTCCACCGTCGATTTCGATATAAATTTACTTCTTCTTCGGTCCAGTTTACATTTAATCCGAGATGACGAGCTTGCTGTCTAAGAAAATTTTGCTATGATAATACCTAAGTCAAACTTGATTGTGTGTGATTCTATGTACAACTAATACGATTTCCGAATGAACGTTATTCTAACTTTATATACAATATAATATTATATTGATCAAACGTTCGCTTTCGTAACAAAGCATTATTGAAACTTCATTTAATTTCTGATGTCAATCGGTAATAACTACCTATATATAACTATAACTTAGAGAAATTGAATCATTTTTATGATTAATATACAATATAGGTCGCATATATAATAACTGTTCTATTTATTATTTATTTATTGACTTGATATTAGGGTACTATATTATGATTTTATTTTTAAAGCACAGCGACTTTAATGACTAAATTATTATATTATATAATTAATGTTAATAATACATATATACGAGTATATATAATAAATAATTTTGTTAAATTATATTTGTTAATTAAATAGGCATTACCTATCAGAATAATAATATACTATATAAATTACAAAATTATTAAATATTATTATACGATAGAAAAATACATAAAAAACAGTAATAATGTCAAATAATATATAGATTATTTTAAAAAATAAAATAATTTAAGCTAATTAATATATATAGTATCTTTTGACTTCTTGTATAATTGTATAATCTTGTATAATTCTTGTATAATTCTTGTATAATTGTAACTTTCAAGTAAATTATGCCTGAATTATTTTTTAAATTAAAAGTTAATTTAATTAAAATAACAACTATATTAATATTATATATACGAGTATATAAATATATGTATTATTAACAATAATATTAAATATATATACAGATATGAAATATTTATGTAATTTATATAGTATTATATCGATAATCATATATTCATATCAATTAAATAATAAGCTGCATGTGCTGTAGGTAATAAACTATCTATATAGTTAAACCGTTATATCGTTGTTTACACATTTAGTAACATACAATTATTACTATTTATTAGTAAAATTACGACATAAATAATATATTGATAAATAAAATAAATGTTGCGTAAAATACGTTCAAGTTTATAGTATACTTGTACAGTTGTACTTGTATACACTTGTGCATGTATTAAATTTGAATAATACCTGGTAAAAGCAATTGTGTAAAGGATGGCCAATTTTTCTTTTATGACCGGTATGGAAATATTAACATCCAACGGTGAATGAAAATTTAATTCTGTAACTATCCAATATGCCTTGTCTGGTATTTTGGTAGTTTGTGGTATATCAATAACCCCAGGATGTGGCGAAATATACGTAGGCTGAATGTTACAGTCTTGCCCACCTATGCAATCATCAGGACTTTCCTAAAATTCATTAGATTTTTTTTTTATTTAAACATTTGAATCTATCAACCCATTACAATCATTATTCAAATTTATTTACTGAATAAAATGGAATTATCGTAGTAGTTGATGTTTCTGTAAGTTCATTCGAACCATCTCCAGAACCTGACCACAGAAATATTTTCAAATTTGTGTAGTTGTGCATAGATTCTGTCAAGTTATCTAATAAATATAATACGACAAAACAGTAAGTATAAGTATTAATTATTATATTATAATGAACGATTACATTTTCAACAATATGGAAGTAATAATTTTATGAGTGATTATACTGATAGTTCGTTTTTAAAATTAAAATTAAATAGACGAGCTGATACTTCTGCCGCAGAGATATAGGTGTGCAAATCATAGTGTTTAATTTTAATTAGAATTTAAATGCAATAATAAACCATTGAATTCGAAAAAATGATTCTGAGAGAAGTTCAGTCAGATAATGTAGGTATTGATTAATATATTACCGTTTTTCGTCATTTTTTTTAATGCATAGGGTCAATTTTGAGAAATTCGAAAAATGACCTAAATAAAGTACCAACAATATCCATTTCCCAACCGGAAACATATTCTATTCGTGAAAATTGGATCATTATTTCGGGTAGTAAAAGTGTCTTCAGACATAAAAATAAAAAACTAAAAATATCAAATTTAAACAGCTATAAAATAAATTGAGACTAGGGATTTTTCTAATATTTTGATATGATGTTAGTAATATGTGTGCATACTTCAGTAAAATTTTCAGACTTTAATGCCAAAAATTGCCAAATTTATCAAACATTATATACATAAAAACGAGAATCTTATGAAATATTCAAAATCCTATATTTTGTAGAAAAATTAACGTAACGGTCCCAAAATTTTACCATATATATAATATATAGTATCTATTTGAACACCCAATAAAAGTTTCATTTCTCTAATTTAAAAATTTCCCGAGTTATCGTGAAACATTAAAATCAAATTCGTCGAAATTTCAGTTTTCGTGAAAAAAGATACCGTTTTTTCGTAATTTTTCGTTGTTTTTTCTACCGTTTAGGGTCAATTTTGAGATATTTGAAAAATGACCTAAATAAAGTACCAACTACATCCATTTTCCAACCGGAATCATATGCTTTTCGTGAAAATCAGAGCAATATTTCGGATAGTAAAAGTGTCATCAGACATAAAAAAAAAGCACACATCATTGTATAAAACCAATAGTAGGTACATTTTCCACTTCGCTCTGCAGAATCTAAAATAAATATTATGCACGTTATAAATTATAGTATTACATTGCAATTGAAACATGTTCGTGTACAAATATTTACAATTTATTTCATAATAATTATATTATTTATTTTCTATTTCGACAATTAAGTAACCAATAAATGAATTATAAATAAATGATATCAGATATTCATACATACTTAGGTAATATATATGTTTTATAATTATAAATTATTATAATATATTAATATAATATAGGTGTGTGCTTGTGCAGGCTAAAATTTGGCTACTCACCTTCTTGTTCAACACTCTGTAAATTGGAATGGCTGCAGCTAGATAACATCGTTATATACATCAAACATAACCACCTTATATCCATGTATACATTCCAAGACAATAATTGTTGTTCGCATCTGGACAAGTCGTTCTGTCAACCTCCATTGTATCGTCCGGGATTGGGCTTTTTGCTAGAAACGATAGTTTTGATTGACATTTCATCCGCGTATATTTATACCTAATAATAATATATATTACGGCAGAAACGAAATCGTGAACGTGTGCGCGTGCGCTGGCGTGTGTGCAATGCGTGAAGTCTGGTATCTACGGCAACACTCCCGAATAACATAATAATTAATGGAAATACAAATAATATAGGAAATAGACTTCCGCACTACTCGTGTATGGATATATACATATATATATATATATATATATATTATATATACATTGTGAGTATACAATTATAAAATAGAAAACCGTATATATATAGAGAGAGATTTGCGGTGGACACTGGACATTATCACTTTACAGGAGTAATAAAATCAAATAACTGCATGGGCGTCATAAACCTATGTATAATATAGGTATACTCTAATATATAATTGTGAATAATTGTGATAATTATAATATGATCATGTATAATATAATATAAAGTACGACCGATTGTTACGTATTATACTATAATAATAATAATAATAATAATAATAATAATAATAATAATAATAATAATAATAATAATAATAATAATAATAATAATAATAATAATA
>JAIUCT010000007.1:9948474-9995878 GCA_021307375.1 Tetraneura akinire
TAATAATAATAATAATAATAATAATAATAATAATAATAATAATAATATATGCGATGCTGGAATTGGATAAAAAATAAACACAATATATATAATATATAGAAATAAACAGAAGAGTTGCGAAAAATTATAAACTAGAAGTTGCGGGGTTCTGATAAAGCACCATGACGAATAAGTATAAATGTATAATATATCGAAATACCAAATAGTAATATAAATAAAAAATATTATAATACATTGTACCTACCTACAATATGATGCATAATATAGGTACAATGTATATTAATGGCTATTGTTGTATACATTTTAATTATTTATTAAAATCCATAAATCTGGATTTTTATTTATTAGTATATAAAATATCCACAAAAACTCTTCTTATAAAATTTAAAAAAAAAAAAATTTTAATGAATTATGAATAGGTACATAAAAAAACTATTATATCATACGTCAACGTCATAGACGTACGTATAGGTCATACGACATAGACTGTAGACTGTATACAAATGCAAATTAGTGCTGTAACAGTTTTTCACAAAATTGAAATCTACAGTTTTATCGTAAAATAATTCAAGTAGGTATCATTAAGTTATACAATTTTTTTATTAATTATCTAAACACGTTGTATTAATACAATAATACACTATAGTCATATACCATTAAAAATAATGATTTTATATTTATTTTTAATTAGTCGATAAATATTAGATATTAACTTATGTTTGTTAAAGGTCATTAACGTTTAGATAATATTTTATCTGATTTAAACTTAGTATAATGAGTTTGGATTTAACACGTAATTTACTACTTACCTACTAGTACTCGTACATATATAGTTTACATACATAATGTATGATATATTATTAATTATTGTGTTTGTAAACGTAGGTGGTAGGTAAAGGCCATTGATTTGAGATATATATATATATACAAATATTCTAAAATCAATGGTGAAGGTAACGTTCTATTCGATAGATAATAGATATTGAGTATAAGTATAATAAATACCATAAAACTATACATTTTTTATTTTAATAATTAATTATAATTATTAATTTATATTACTTAATAATGATATTTTGATATATTGTATTTTGTATATATATTATACTGATTTATTATAAAATATGTATTTAATTTAGAAGTTGTCTGTACCCCAAAAGAAAACTAATGCGAAATTCGAAAAATGACCTACTACTAAATAAAGTACCTACCAATTATAGAAGTATTTCTCTATCGAAGCATAACCCATTTGTGGTAGTCATACTCCAAAAATTATTTTTATAAAAACTAAAATAATGACACATATTACATAATTGTAAAACGCTTCGCTTTGTTCAGAATTTAAAATTTAAAGAAAAGGCTATATTTCGTCAATCATATGAATTATGATTTCCTAATTAGAAGTATAAAATTAATTTAATATTCGAAATTAAATATTTAATCGAAAAATTACTTTTATATTTAGTTCATTTTATTATTATATATATATATATATTTTTAATAAAATACACAAGATAACTATCAAAATAAATTATAAGTACAAATATAAGTTACCTACTCAATATACATAATATATATATGTATACTCATATACATAACGTTAACGTAGTACAGTAATAAATAGACATATCTTTATATACTTATTATTTTAGATTAAAACCATTTGACATTCTTATTACAATTATTACAATAAAATATATTAAATAGTTATATACAAGTATACTGAGGTACCTATGACCTACCAGTATGGGTACCAACAAAAGTCACGCGATTTTAAAACCGTACACCTGTCATTTCAATAAATGTTTTCTATAATAATATGGAGTACCTATGGACTATGACGAAGTTTGGAGTAGGTATTTTTTATTTATATATAAAACAATAAATATAAAGTAGAAATCAATATTTATTAAGAACTTATTCAGTTAGACATGAACATATTAATGTTATGTTTGACAACAACCGCCTGTATTTTATTTATTTTATATTATATACATATAGTGAGACTGCGAGAGAAAAAAATAGACAAAGTAAAAATAAAATATCAAAATACATATCTATTCACTTTTACTGTTTTTAACTTAATTTATCCACAATTCCACATTATTATTTAGGTATGTTTTTCAAAAGAATAAAATTATAGGACAATTTTTATTTACTTAAATAATATATTATTACAGTAAATACTAAGTACAAATACCTAGGTACTTATATTCTTACAGATCCTGAGATAGACAATATTTTTAACAGAAAGCAAAAGAAATAAACATAAGTTTAAATTTATGGTTGGTAAATACTTAAAACAATATAATTATACATTTATTTACTTTCTTTATAAATATCAAATATAGCGCGGGGCCCGGGGCAAATATTAATTATTCATATTATATTAATTTTATAAAATATACAATACGGAAGTAGGAAATATTGAATTTAAAATAGGCAGTATAGTTATTTCATACAGGTACCCAGTAGATGTACTCGTACTAATAAGGTCTATCCCAGGGGTGTCCAAGGTCCAACCTTTTGTGATGACTGGGCCACATCATATGGCTAGAAATTGTTGTGGACCACATAATTTTAATAATTATACATACAAATTTAATGATTAAATTATATTCTATAATACAACAATACATTATTTTTTATATAATTTTACAATAGCGAATAATAAGCAGAAATATTAATATTTAATTATAATTACATGAAAAAATATATTTATTAATAATAAAAATAATAAAATTAATAAAATAATTAATTAATTAATTAATGGCTTTTAAATTGAAGTGAGGGCAGCATCAAATTCTACCCCGGGCCACATTCGGACCGCGGGCCGCGGGTTGGACACCAGTGCCGCAACTTGCTATTGGTAGGCCCCAATGCAAGACAGAATTATGGGCCCCCCCTTTTTTCTAAGCAATATATTAGTATATGATATTTTTAATCCCTTTCTCCTGTGGTATATTCGTATATTATATATTCAATAAATAAATTTATGGGTGGATTTATAGGTGGATTTATAGGTATAAGTGTCTAAAAAAGGTTGAATTTGTTACCAAAATTACCACATATATATAATTCCTATGTGAATACTCAATAAAATTTTAAAGTCTCTAACTTCAAAATTGCCCGAGTTATCGTGAAATATTGAAATCGAATTCGTCGAAATTTCAGTTTTCATGAAAAATGACGTTTTTTCGTCGTTTATTCTATCATTTAGGGTCAATTTTAAGAAATTCGAAAAATGACCTAAATAAAGTACCAACTACTTCCACTTTCCAATTTCTTATTAGTTATTTCTATATTTTCAAGTGTTTTTCTATTCAATTAAAACATGTTCGATTATATAATATATTATGTTTATGTTTTATATTGTATGTATATATTATGTCTATGACTATCAATCGATAATGGACGGAAAATATATCATAAGCATAACTATTATGTGATATTTGGATGACAACAATATTTCGAGTTTCATTTTTTTTATTTTATGAATAAAATTTATAAATAATATTAGAATATTACTTTTAACATGGGGCCCTATCTAAAAATAAATCTCTGGTCAGGGAATGCAATGCATACCCAGCGTCCCCTATTGTTGCGGCATTGTTGGACACCCCTGGTCTATCCTATCTAGTATCTACCCTTCGAATATACCAACTTTGTTTTATATAGAGATAACGATGAAGATAATAAATTAATAACATAATAATAATTGTATAATTTATTATGTATTATATAATATATAATAATTAATAATCATATATTAATATATGATATTATGGGTGGTGTAATAATTATTATAAATTTATAAACTTATTTTATTGGGTACAATTTTGAATTTAAATTGGCATTGAATATTTATAAATAATATTATATCTATTAATTATTATACCTATACCTACGAGCTACGACCTACCTACTCTCTTATCATAAAATAAAATATTAGGTAGGTAGGTATAAAATTAATGTATTATGTATAATAAATTAATAACTACCATAAATAAATGATAAATTGTCTATACCTACCTTAAACTAATAAAATAACAGCTGACATCAAAAATATCGTTTACGAATTTTTCATTATAACAATTGGCATTTAAATACCTATTTAATTATATTTTATTTCATTTCAGTTTACATATTATCGTCTATTTATAATTAGTTACTACTTTACTAGTGTTGTTTATTTATTTTATAACGGTTAAATACACATTTTTATTTAATGTTGAATATATACAATTTATTAATTTAATATAAGAATACATTTTTTAAACCATAAGATAAGTAACTAAATGATTATTGTGAGTTTTTTAGAAATCACTTCGTAGTTCGTTTGAAAATTTGAAATAATAGTGGGTATTGATTTCATTGGTTCATGCTCGAAACGTAGCAGCATAACATCACGGTATAGAAGATAACATATACCGTGATAACATATACCAAGTATCTAATTCTCAACCATAATATTGGTAAGTATTTGATAACGTTTCGCTGTTCTTATCGTAATCGAGAGAGAGAAATATGCTTGCACATTCATATAATATTGTATAAACAAAATCAAACAATTAGGTACCTACAAATAAATAAATAATAAAAAATATTTCTTTTTTGTCAAATTATTACTAGTATTGAAAAATTTAAATAAAATGGAAAATTTATCCATACCTACATTAAGAATTCTTTATAAACATTATGTAAATTGGGTCAGTACTCATCCAGAGCGCACAACAGACTTGGAGGCTACAATAAAATGGATATCATATTTTTTGGCTGGTATTTATTCATAAATATTAATTCAAATATGGAACATTATTAACCAGTTTTTCATATTCATTCAGGTCGAATTAATAACTCATCATTATTATCTGAGCTTATATATTCAATGTCAAATTTTATGATGTTATTAAATGATCAAATAATACTTAATACTGTTAAACATTCAGCATCGGTCAATGGCAAAGGAAAAAAAGATATATTTTGTTCTGAAAACATCAAACGATTCCTTACCATGTTAGATTACATTGAAGTGTTTATAGAAGTATCTGCTAAAAAATTATGGGGAACTAGAGGAAGATGGATTATTGTTATTCTTTTGCAGTCTATAAAGTAATTATTAAATAATTTATCAATTTTTGTTTAATACCATTTTATTCATTCCATATATATTATCATTAATAATAGAGTAATTAGGTAATAAATAGTATATTTATTTGAACATATAATTTATAAAAAATAATATTGATTATATTAAATAACAAAAAATAATTTTTTTAATTTTTAGTTAAAATTTAACATATTTTTGATATTCAATTTCAAAAAATATATATCCAACTATACTACTTACTATACTTCTAATACTTGTTTGTTATAAGATTAATGTTGTAAAATATCACATTTTAAATAATATTAAATTATACATCGAATATACTTATGTTTCAACTATAACTATAACCCAATAAAAAACCATTCACATCATATCTATTTAAATAATTACTATTTTGATGTTTTACTACCAACACTCATAAATGATAGATATGTATTCCAAGCTAATGATACTATTTGTACTATCAATACTCTGTACTGTTGTGGAATAATTGTGAAATTAACTGTCTGTACAGCTGGCCAAATCTAAATAAAATTATAGAATTAAAAAATGTATTATTGAAAAAAAATGTATTAAAGTATTTACCATATAACTATTGAGAATAACGGTAATATAGTTATCTTCAAGTTTCTTTTGTATATCAGGCCATTCATCACCACTAAATACTCTACTCATAATTATTATACTTCCATTAACAATAGGCGATGCAATCAATTGATCGATTAATAATTTCTTAGCAACTATTGGTACTGTGTTCTTAGTTCCAAGTCTGTCTAATGTCCTATACCACATACTAAGTGATGGTCCAACAGCACATCCGATTGATACATAACGCACAGTACGTAGCCAATTTATTTCACTAAGTTTATGCTTTTCAACTACACTTTGTGAGATTAAGTCTCCACAACCAAACATAATACCTAAAATTCATATTTATAATAATGCATAATATAGACTATGAAATAAAATTGTATTAATTATATAGTTAAAACATACCTGTTTGAATGAGATTAGTTCTTATCGGATAGTTGTGGCTGTAATGTCTATACCATTTAAAAAAAGACGCCATTATTTTTATATTATATCGGTTTTGTAAAGACTAAAAAGTTTCGTGTACTATCATCTATTATAGTACTGGTATGAAAACAGATTGCTGTTAGCTCATATATTATATTATGTTACGGACATTTATTTTTGTAATATTTCTGATTTCTCAGATTCGTCTGCGATTTAAAAAAATAAAAATAAAACTTCGTTTTTACCAATTTGTCACGTATTACGTGTATTATTGTGTAATTATATAGTTATTTATTAATTATTAGTATTGTTTATTATTTGTAAGACACCTTTTTTAGAATATAGATAGTAATTACATTAATAAAGAAATGACAATATGTTATGTTATCATCTCCGCACGGCCCACAACTTGTCCCCACAATTTACGTTCTGATCAAGTGTATTCAAACGAGCTGTTTCACTCGTAAGCGTAACCGGTTAATTTTTGTCTATTTGATATTCCGTTTTCATCTTATCTCTATGTCGTCACTCGTTAGCGGGCGGTTTAAAGCGCCGCGTCCGTATCGCAAACGCAATATTATTACACAGAGCGTTCCGAATGGTTTATTAATTTATTTCTCAATTAAAAAATAGAAACTAAATACTCGGGAAGCACTTTTTCTCGATACATCGTCGTCGTCGTTTATTAAATCGTTATGATGTTTTAATAACGGTGTCGACCGTTCGGATATCGGATAATATTGAATTACCAATTACATCAAATTTTCAAAATTTCGATTTCGAATCGTTCGTTACACTCGCGTTCAAATTATTATCGAATGATTACAGATTTTTTTAAACGTTAACGAGTTTAAATGGCCCTGTATCATACCACGTATATTATAATAATATTATGTAATATTTGATTATCGACCAACACTTTATTAGTATATAATTATGTTGGCTTGGCAAAAATTGTATTGATTTTATTTGATATTGACCTATGTACCTATGTGGGTTGGACTTTCATTCTGTAATAATGAAACGTGAAAGCGATTACATATACATTATATTTATAATTATTTTTTTTCGACAATAAAAATATCGATCGGTTTTGTAAAAATCAAATATCAAACGGAACAAGACGGCTGTAATGTTGTACGATGAACACCGGCAAACGAAGTTTGGTCTCACGGATATTGAAAAATTACTCAAAAATTATACCCATAGTATAATGCCAGTTTCCACGTAATGAGACTCGGTATTCCTGATGTTATAATCTGTGAGAGGTTGATGTGTTCTAGTAATTCGTAGAGTTCAGGAAAAACAATTCTATGTTTCGATCACATCGATAAAGAAATGTATTTATAAAAAATTTTCGAATACTACGTACTTACTACAGTCTACACTTCTACAGTAATACAATTTATTATATAATAGACTAATCTATAATTAATGGTACTACCTATACTTTGGAAATTTGGTAAAAAATTTATAAGTGAATTGTTCGTATAATATGATGATTAAATTTCCCATTCGAATTCGGATTTTTGTATTTTTGCTCCATTATTTTTTTCGTTCCTCAACAAACTAGGGTTAAAAAGTAATTGTAATATCGTAATTTTCAGGTGTACTGCGCGTTTGTACCTGTTGCACGTACACAAACTGCATATACTCGAATCGCCTCCCATACAGCCTTTGAATCGGAAAACTGTGGGCGCCGACCAGATCAACGTAACGGATAACGTAATAACGTTACCGTCCGGGCGAACCATTCGTAAACTGGACAATGGTTAGAGAAAACACGAATAAAATGAAAATCATAATATTGTAAAACATTTTTGAAAACGAGTAAAATAATATTGTGTCGGACACGTTTTGTTTCAGCTCCGCCGATGAATCGCCGTACGTGGGAAGCTCCACCCAGGGCTGATAGACTTGACAGCACCGATAGGACTCTGAATGACAGAAACATCGTGGCCGAGGTCAATAGTTTAATGTTATTGGTAATGTATCTATGATATAATTTTAATAATTATTTTTTTTTTTTACAGACAATGTACATAATGAAACCGGTCGTTCACTTGGGCAGCATGTACGTATTTGGCGACAAGTCGTGGAAACCATGGTTAATTTCCCTCACCATTGAATACATCAGGCAAGTAACAACAATATTAGACATCAATAATATTATTAATATTGTGAATTCAATGCTTCCAGTTTGCAAAGGTTGAAATCTTCGAAGGACCTCACTCCCCAGCAACGACTGGTGTTGTCCAAACGAGCGTTAAATCTGGCCATGTACTTGTTGAGATCACCATTCTTTGAGAATTACTCGGAGAAACACATCCGGGCGTTCCTACATTGGTTCGTCAACTCCATGCCCTTGGTTGGTCCACTCATGCGACCCTTCCTCGAATATATGCAACAATGGCAAGAAACATATTTTTATCTTTGGTCCACTTGATTCATCTCAGCAAATCTTCAAAAGTGATCAAATCGGTGTTGTGGGTTCATAAATTATTTATATGTATATGTATATATGCATTTATATTATATACATTATACTTTATAACAATTACATTTGGGGGTTATGAATTTATTGATCTTTTTATTTGTTAATTATTTTGTTTATTCGGTGTACATTGTAATATTGGTTTTTTTATATACGTATTTTTAGTAAGTGCTCAATTAAATAATATACTGATTTATTATATTTTTGTAATTATTTGTTATACTGTAACTATTAATTCAGATCCAGTACTTTGTCTTGATACATTTTTAATTATATATTTTTTGCACTGTAAACCTGAAGAAAATAATAAACGAACTATGTTTAATATTGTAATTTAACATTAGTCTTATTTTATTTTTTAAAATTAACTTATAGTGTCAAATTTTTTTTATATTTATTATTCCAAAGTACAGTTAGAATTTTAAATAATTGATAATATACAATTTTTTCTGTCAAACCCAATAGATTCATAAATAATAATTATTAAATTTTATGTTGCCTTACAATAAGTATAAATAAGACAATTAATATTAATGAAGTTTGTTTTTAATAATTTGAAAACGATTTGGCATAAACAGTTCGAGTTTATTTGTTTTATCAAATCATTAAAATAAATAAAAAGTGTAAATATTTCAACTATCGTCGTTTATTGTAAATTATATTAAAATATAATCTTTAATTATTTATATATTAATTTAAGCAAAGGTTAATTGTAAATTTAACTGTTTGAAAAATTATGAGAACTTATTTGTTTTAAGTATAAACTGGAAGAGTACAAATGATTATTATTAATGTATTTCATATTTAAATTAATGTTGTCTATTTAAACAATTCATAAGCAGTTGTTGCTATATTCTAATATGAACATACCTTAAAAGAAAGGGAAAAAAATTAATTTTGATTTATTGTTAATTATTACTAGGTCATGGCACATGACAAAAATGATTAAGGATCAATTTTATTTATCAATATATTAAATGGAAAAATAAAATGGTTTACACTATATCATTTATTACATATTCACAATGAATGTATCAACGACGTATTACAAATTATAATGTACAGTTATCAATTTGTCATTTATCATCAAGTTCAATTTTTAATATCATTTATATTGATATTAATAATTATTTTTATGCATACATAAATTAAAAATTTATTATTATACATAATAAATAATATGACAATAACTGCAATAATAACCGATAATAAATGCCATTTACGATTTACATTAATATTAAAATGTAGAACTACTCGTTTAAGATTAAAATATTTTTATATAAGAAAATGTACCGTCTATTAGTTTATAACTGAATGGTTAGGTTGATAGACAAGTAATTTAAAATGCAGAAAGGTAATTGTACAATAATTTTTTTCAAAGTTTTGTTTGATTTTAATACTAAACAGATTCACAATTTTTCAACTTTTCAACTTTAAAACGAGTTTTTTGTTAAAATTATGAATTTTGTATATACATAAAAAAAAACTTAATTAAAATTAAATTGATTATATACGATTCAATACTATTAATATATTATATACTATGTACAAAACAACTAGAAAAATATTAAATAGTTAACAATTTTTTATTTTTATACAATTTAATGGCAGATTAATATTTGTATAGTTAGTAAATATTTAATTTTAAAAATATAATCAACAACAATTAATTACCAATAATACATTTCCACTAAGTAAATAACAACAGTTTACTATTGTTTATTTTAAATAACATTACTTTTGTGAAACACAACAAAATGGAAATAAATAATTTAATTCAAAATAAAGTTAATTATTGATTATTAATATTGTAACTACATGTTTTCTGACTCAATAATAAAACAATTACAAATTTATTGTTCTTTTGCATAGCAATTTTTTCATAAAAAATCTAGTTGAATAATTTGTCCCATTCATAATTTATTGTATTTATTCAAATAATAATTTGATCTATAAAATTATGATTTAGAACGCATGTTATTTGCTCATAAGTATATAAATATTATATTTCGAGTAAATTAAATATTAATTTAAAAATTCCTCTAAAAATAATTGATGTAGTAGATAATGCCAGTAAATAAATTAATATAAAAATAAAACAATTAAGAGTATTTAGTAAAATTTGGGTTAATAAATAATAAATTAAAATTAAAAATCTGTTCTATTCAATTGTATCTACATTATGACAAAAACAAAAAAAATTAATTTGTCTCTTACTTTACATAAATATAAATATTAACAAACAATTTAAATTTAAAACAACCAATATTTCAAAAATATTAATTGGATCACAACTTTTTTTTTTTTTTTTTTGCCGAAAAACTATCTATACACTATGGTCCATCATATACGTCATACTTTTTGTTTGGTCGCTTTTTTAATATTAAATATACTATTTGATATTTTAATAATATTATACTGTTTATGATACAGATTCTACATAGTTGGCCGGATATAATCCAACTCGACCTTCTTTACGCCCCTTACACCAGCCTTGTTCATCTTCATCTTCTAATTTTTCAAATAGATCTCCTAAAATTAAAATTAATTTTTAATTTAATAAAAGTATTTCTTATTTGTTTTAAATATTCTACCTTGTTTAAAACTAAGTTCATCAGCTTCAGCACCTTCATAATCATAAAGTGCCTTTACAGGTACACCGGGTTCTCCGTTATCAACAAGCGCACCATCGGGACCAACTCCTTCTTCCTCATCCCATTCCTCCTCTTCAAACGGGTTTGAGTCTGGTGTTTGGCTGTTTGACGCGCCATTTCTATAATAATAGTTAATATTATAATAATTATTAATTAATAGTATATATTATAATATATAATTAACACAACACCTTTTAATCATATTTGATAATATAGGTACTATTATATTAAAAAGAATTTCTAAATATAAAAGGAGTTATGGGACACGTGTAACCGATCTTACCAATGAAAACAGGTATGTAAGGTCCGGTGCACGGCCCCTTCATTAGGAATCTAAATGACACAATATTAAAGTGTCATTTATAAAAAAAAAAACATATTATATAAAAGAAATAATAATTTAATTGTTTTTGAAAATCTACTTTGTGTTTTAGTAACTCACGTTATTGGATGGGGTTTTGTTGTTCCATTGGATTTCTCTATTGATTGCTTATGATCATCTGTACTATCATTAGATCGTGATAATGCAACAGATTGCTTTTTGCTATTTACTTTAGGATTAGTTAATTGTAAATCCTAAAAATTTAATTAAAATATACATATTTAATAAAAGTAGCCAATAAATATATAAATTGTTACTAGAATATTCAAATAATAAACTATTAGTCACACTATACTTTCTGGCATAAATCAACTAAAAATAAATTCACACTAACATTTACATGCAAATCTTCGCCAACTGATCTTTGATTGATTAATGTAATTGTTCCAGCGGGTATAGACTCTTTGAGTTTCCCTTTGGATATATCCCTGAATTCTTCTATATAATCCTATAGAAGAATAACATAGCAACACACATGCAAATAAATAAGATATAATTTAATTTCACTACAATTATTATTAAAATATATTAATGCAAAATTGAGGCCAAAACTCAATAATAAAAAAAAAAATATGCATCTAGTAAATAAATCATAACCAATTTTCTACGGTTAATGCAATTAAATAAAAATTATTAAAATATTGATTTACAAACCTCAAACAAAGGCCAATTCATTGCCATATTAACACCATGATTATTGGACCACCATCGTAAATCTTTTTCATGATCAGCATTGTTAATAGTATGATAAAATTCTTCATAAATTTGTGGTAATCTAATTAAAAAAAAAAATTTATTAATTTATAATTATATAAAATAATTGTGTATTTCTTACATAGGATCTTGAGAAACATTTAGACATTTATGTATTGTGAACAAAGTATCTTTGAAAAACTGTAATCTCCTAGCTTCTGTTTCTTGGCATCGATCAAATACAACTGTCATATCCTCCATATATTTAGGATTATACGCATTTAATTCTTGTAGTGCCATTTCATACTTTTCTTTTGCTTTTTGTACTTCTTCCTTTGATTTAGCTACACGATCTTGCATTTTTTTTACCTAATAAGAAATAATATTAAATTATATTTGTTATTTATTAAATGATTTGTAATTAATAATATATATGAAATTAACATTAATTTTTACTTGATCCATAGATAAGGAACTATCAGCAGAAGCATTTCGTTCTTGATTTGATGCTGATTTTTCTGCTTTACATGCAATATGGTATTCATTTTTGGTTTTGTTAACCTTGGTCAATAATTTGCACCAAGGTTTTTGAGCTTTCTTAAATGATTCTTCCATTTCTTTTCGTTCTTTAATGTGTAATACAGTCTAAAATAAAACATTTACATAATAATTTACAGACATGATATAATGTATGTATATTATATTCTGATGTCTTTATATATTAAAAAAAAAAAATGTATAAATACTTATGAAAGTATTATCTATGCATGTTTCTATATGTACTTATCTCAGTGCTTACCAAGAGATTAAATACAACTAATATGGTAAAAAAATTTGGAAAGTGCTAGGATTTTATCAATTTAAATGAATTTATAATAAAATTGAAAATTTAATACATCTAACTTGGAGTTATCCGTATACATAAAATTATACATATTACTATAAATGTTCTATTATGATAATTATAAATTATTATATCTAAATATTATAATAAAATATTATCTAATTAGAACAGTATTTATAAAATATTCAAATAGTACAGTCAGCAGTGCACAGTAAAGTAGAACATTTATACTTATACTTAATATGATAACAATACCCATAATATGTTATTACATACCTTATGATAATTATCTTTTTGCCACGTCTTTACTTGTTGCATAATGTCATTACACAAGTCATCTTTGACTCTTATGTGTAAATCACAAAGTCGATCTGCTTCAACTAGTACACCCTTCCAAGCTGCTTCTGTTGTTCCATATTCAGGACCTTTTTCAATAATTTCATTCCATTTTTTGGACCATCCCTTTAAACTTTTAGCATATGCTTTTTCAATATCTGATCGTTCTTGTATGAGCGTAATAAGATCATTACATAATCTATAACCATCTTCAATACGTTTAGTAGTGCGTTTGTGATTGCCAGGTTCCCAAAACGAATCACTACTTGCTATTAGCATGTTGTCATCACTGTGATGTGACATTTCACTAATATCTACCTAAAACTAAAACAAATAAAAATTATAATGAATATATTATCTTAATAACATGTAACTTTAAGTAGTTGAGAATTGATAACGAGTCTTTAATTACATAATTTTAGAATTATTTATTTTCATAGAATAAAATAATTGATAAAATGTTTATTATTCAATTAAGTGTTTACCAATAAAAATATATATTAAAAATCGTTTTTATTTATTTAACATTTATGATGTTATGTTGAAATAAAGTACAAAACGTATAAGTACCTGTACAAGTTTAAAATGCTTTATAGCATATAATTTAGCTTATTAGTTATTACTTATTATATATTATATAGTGTAGTAAAGATTTTATTTTACTTTGAATATTCATTAGTATTCGAATTTGAATCTCTCTCTCTCTCACTCTCTCTCAACAGAAAAAAAAAAAAAAAAAACACGTCAAAACTGTTTATTGAGAGAGGAAAAAAATCAATGGAAATTAACAAAGATGTATTTATAATATACATTGAACAACTGTAATAATAATGAATAGTGAATACTTTAAATGAATCAGTATTCAGCATTATTCATTATTGATACATGTGTGTTAAAAATTTAAAATATTCTAAATTGTACGACTAGAGTAACAAACTAACAACCAACAAATCATTATACTACTACTAAATAAACTATTACAAATGATATTTACCAATTGGACCATTAATACTTAATAGGTATGCTGTACGCATTTCTTTACTCAAAATCCATTATAAGTACAAATAAAAATAATCATAATATAATATATGTACCCCTACTATTAAGTAGTATATTAATACTGCAATAACCCAATGGTTATTACGTCATATAACGTTATTGTGGTAGGACCATTACGTATAACCTAACCTAACCTAACCGAGCTAACTGTTCAGGAATATAATATATAAGAATGTAATTAGGTATTTTATTACAATATTTCGTAATAATATTCATGATACACGTTTATTGATATTATATTACATTTTAATTTTAAATGTTCCTGTTATAATTACGGAAAAAAACATGTATTTCCATATTTCACAGTTATACCAAAAAATTAATTTGAATAAATTATTACGTAATAATATTTGTTATTTTGATTTTACATTCAATAAAAAATTATTGTATTTATTTTAGAATGTACCTAATTAGATAATGTAACTTTAACAACAAATAAATATTAGTACATACAGGATTTCATGATACATTACAATAATATTATAATTTATTAATTCACAATAGGCTAATTAGTGAATTATTTCTGTTGGTAGGTTATATATATATAATATATATATTATAATTATTATTAAATTCTAAAAAGAATACAACTGAAGATATTTTTTTTTATTGAAATATAAGTAGTGTTTAAATGTATTCTCTATAAAAATAAAAGATTGTGTATTACATTTACAATTTAATAAATACTACGAATAGCATATCTTATAATATTCAAGAAAATTATAATGATTTAATGGAATACAGTATACTATAGAATTTATTCTTAAAATATTTAATGCGCAAAAAAAAAAAAATAATATGTTTTAAGTTAGATTACGAGAATAAAACGTGAAAATCTTTTTCACATAGCTTATAATTTTTTTAGAAATTAGAAATAACTCTAGTATTAATTATTACTTTTCAGTAATCCTATTTAATTTTGTAACGCGGCAGAATGTAACATACCGTGAGAAATATTATAACGTCGTTAAATATGCTTAGGCGGAAATATGGAGTACATGTATATAGAGCGATCAAAAATTTAATAGATATTAAAAAATGGTGGCTTATATTATATGATATGTTTATAATTACATTTTCATCAGTATTGTAACATGAAATTATGATCACTCTGTATATTATTATTATAAAAGATAAGTAGTAGACTAATATTTAAAATATGTACATAAATGATATTATATTATTATCATTAAAAAAACATTAAGTTTTTAAAATAAGTTATACTCGTAAGTACCTACTAGAAGTATATATTTTTCGTACAAATATACATTTTAATAATATTATAATAATTAATGAGAGATTTGAAAATAAAATTTAATATAAATTTCTATATTATTAAGTTAGACATACTATAATCTTCTCTCTTTTGTATTTTATAAATATATTATTAATTAAAATCAAGATGCCATAAAAAAATTAATAGTTAAAAATATAAAAATATATAAAGAATAATTAAATAATTTCTACGAAAAATAATATGACTTTTAACCTATAATTAGTATTAGTAAAAAACGAAAATTTAAATAAAAAATAACTAGCAGAAAAATACAATTCTATATTTAATATTGTCGATGAATTAATAGTTGTAAAAAAGAAGAGCTGATACTCCTGCCGCATGGAATATAGGTGTGCAAAAATCATAGCGTTTAATTTTAATTAGAATTTGAATGCAATGATAAACCATTGCATTCGAAAAAACGATTCTGAGCGAAGTTAGATAACGTAGGTATTGAGAATCCCTTGTCACCTAAATGATTATATCTGACAGAATTTTGCTCAAAATAGTTTTTCCAAATGCAATGGTTTATCATTGCATTCAAATTCGAATTAAAATTAAACGCTATGATTTGCACACCAGTATACCATGTGGCAGGAGTATCAACTCTTCTTTTTGATACTTTAAACAGCTATAAAAAATAACCGTAAATGTAATAATTCACAATTCATTGGAACGGAGTTAAGTAAAATGTATTTCAGCTTAAATTAAATTTTCAAAATGTTAAAAAAAATATTTGTCAATTTTATTTAACATTATTGTAAAATATTGTAATATAATAAGAAAAATCCATATAAATAATTTTTAAATTTTGATTTTACTGAAATTTTAACTTAAAACAGCTGTAAATAGTAGGGATTTTTCTAATGTTTTAGTATGATGTTAAGTAATATATAAGTATACTTCAGTAAAATTTTCAGACCTTCATACCAAAAATTGCCAATTTTATCAAACATTATATACGTAAAAACGAGTATTTTACGAAATATTCAAAATCCTATATTTTATAGAAAAATTAACCTAACGGTTCCAACATTTTACCAAATATATATAGTAGCTATGTGAAGGCGAACAACCAAAAAAATTTCCAAGTCTCTATCTTTAAAATTGTTTGAGTTATCGTGAAATATTGAAATTGAATTTGTCGAAATTGCAGTTTTCGTAAAAAGCCGTTTTTCGTCATTTTTTCTACCGTTTAGGGTCAATTTTGAGAAATTCGAAAAATGATCTAAATAAAGTACCAACTACATCCACTTTCCAACCGGAAACATATGCTATTCGTGAAATTCGGAGCATTATTTCGGGTAGTAAAAGTGTTTTCAGTCATAAAAAAAAGAAAAAAAGAAAAGACACACATCATTGTAAAACCAATACATTATTCGCTTCGCTCAGAATCTAAAATATGATTTTTATAAATAACCACCTAAATTCAATAACTTAAATATTATATAATAATAATTAAACACACTACACACATAATAAATAATTCTAATTTTCATAATTACATGGACGAAGAATTGAACTATTTTAATTGTAAGTTAATATATATACGAGTATATATTTTTGTCCATGAGTGGTCAATATTATACAAATATCTTATACTAAAACCATAAAATTATGATTATTTATAAATAATTTCATAAAATTGAGCTTATAATTAATCGTAATTCGTAATTAATTAATGATAATATAGTTAGAAGTTAGATATTATGTATAGGTCGTTAACAAAATTCTAAAAATATATTTTAAACTTTTTCAAGCACATTTAATTAATCAATAAAGTAATAAAATCCACGTTTAGTTAAATAATTTTTAGCTAAAAAATATTTTCGTTATCAATTAAAAATTATTGTTTTTTAGTTTCCTTGTATTTAATTAATTTAAATTTTCCATTTTAAATTATTATTAAATAAAATTGTTCAATCCCCGTAAATTATTTTTCTTAAAAGTTAAAGAAGTTACTGAGAATAATGAAAATTGTTTATGGATTATAAATGTTTACAAAATTATTACCAATACCCAGGTATAACAATTTCATTATTTCAATTTCCGTTCATGTATTATGTATATTACGTATATAATTATAGTATTATCTTAAAATTGAAATAATTATTCTTACATCTACTATTTTATAAATAAATATTATTTTAATAAATAAAACAATTTTTTATATTTTAAATTTGATTTTATTATTTTCAAATATCCTCATCAATAGTATTTTTAGGAAAAATATTATCATATATGATACACGGTGGAATGTTGATTAGCTTGCAGCATATTTGGTCCTTGACCCTCTAGGCCACACCCAGTCTAGTGTATACAAAGAGGCCTCTTCTTCTACTGTTATATATTGTATAATATAAAACGTGCTAATACAGATCAATTTTATTGATGATAATGCTGAATACATAACACATAAGTGTTTTATCAATACTGTTAATTACTAGGTATATTAGTATAATGATAATAATTTTGTCAGTATCATTTATTAAATTGAGGAATTTTTTTAAAAATATAAATTTCAATAAGTCCCTCGATAAATCCCAATGTAGCTAACAAAAGAAAACTAGGATTAAAATGTATATTATTTATTTGTCATATGACTAAGTATGGATTTATATAAAGTATGGAGTACTCTTTCATTTGACAATAGTTGTGGGTCTTCCTTTTACAATTCATTCTTTGACCTTATTGATTAGTTAAAAGCATAAAGAGAACATAATAGTAGTTATTTATGTCATTTAAATATAATAAAAATACCTATGACAAATAATAGTATATTAAAATTAATAATTGTTATATAATAACATATTATTAATGTCATAAATAAATAAATAAAATTCTATATAAGAATTATTTAAATTAAATTAACTAATATGTAAATATATTATATTATATTTTTGGTTCAATGTAGTTGTAATAAGAAAAGTCTGTTTTGCACTGATGGTAACTTTGTTTTTGTTATCGAAATACATATTTGCTTAAATAAAAGTAAATTTTTTATGGATTTCAGTTTTTATTTCTTTAAATATATTATCCACAATTTAATACTTCAACAATAAATATAACATATAAGAAAGGGAAGTGAAAATCCCCAAATCTAAATCTAATCAATTAAACATGAAGTAAACTAGTATACCTAGATTAATTTATTAATATTAATTTCCTAAAACGGAGTTATTTGGATTAAATAATTAATATATATATATATATTTACTATAAAAATAATATACATAACATGACTATCATTTATCAATTTAAAAGAATTTCAATACTTTAAAATTAAAAAATATGCTTGTATTTATTATATTATATTGAACAAATTTAAATAGAACAGGAATATAGGACTGATTGAAACATTTCATTATGTAGTTCAAATCGATACATATCACTTATGTTACTAACTATCTACAATTTAAATAGATATGTTTGATTTATTATTAATATTGTATTATGATAAATACAAGGCAGATTAATATTATAATTTTAATATTATATAGGTTTATTAATCCTAATATTTAAACTAGAATTGGTAAACATGTGTAATATACATCTCTATTCATTACAAAAAATATAACAAAAATAAATAGTATAGAAATAGAGAATCATATTAAAAATAATTTGTAATAATTACCTATCTATATATACTAAAATATATATTTTTATATTTTATAATTTATAAATATTCGTATGAATGTAGTAATAATAAAAAAATAATACAACTTAATTAATTACTGGATCAGAATGTCCCTAGGTATAAAATTGGAAAAATATAGAATTTATAAAATATTACAAGTTATGGGACCGGTCCAATGTGTGATCTACCGATAAACGGCTGGTCCAATATGTGATTAACTTGTGTTTGTTATGTATGCTACTTATAAGAGTAATGTACTTATATTATAATATTTCTTGTTATATTCATACTGCAAAAGTATTTTTAAATCTAATAAAAAACCATAAAATATTTGAGTTTGTATCGGGTGGCATGACCGCCACCATTCTTCTTTAAGTTTGTGGTCTAATAGTGGAGATTAGACAAAAAAGAATGCAAAATGATAACTTAATGTTTAAATGATATTATTTTTAAAAGTACAAGACAGTCGCAAATTCTATATCATATCGATAATTATATAGGTATAACACTATAGTCTAAATATAGGTATCAATTGATCACATATTCTACCTATAAAGCTTTATCGTAAATAGCCGTTTATCGATAAATCACACATTGGATCGTAAAAGTATAATACAGTCTTAAAATCCATATCATATCGATAATTATATAAGTATAGCACTATAGTTTAAATATAAGTATTGATATATCACACGTTCTACCTATAAAGCTTTATCGTAGATAGCAGTTTATAGGTAGATCACACATTGGACTGGTCCCCAAGTTATAATCGGATTCACTAATAACAAATTTATTACAATAAGGTATAAGCGAACTGAAAATATAACTTATTTTACACTTTATCATTTTCATACTTATTATCGGTATTTAGTATTTACTTAAATAATGTTACATTTTACAATTATATACCTTTATACATAAATCTACATATCACAAAATATTACTGCATTAATATAAAATTTGTAATAAGTATATACATTACACGTAACAGATAAGTAAGGAAATTTACATAATAATTATTTAGTATTAAATCATTTTTAAATAATATAATTATACATTTGTCATAATATTTAATTGCTAACTAAATGGTTTGATTAAAAATAAAAAAGTTTTCATAGGTATCAAGTTTTAATTATAATTTTTATATTTATATTTGAATGGAAACATAATGTTGAGATTGAAGATACATAAATTAATGAATTTAATATGAAATAATTATTGATTATACCTAATTACAAAATATATGAAAAAATTATATAGGTACTAGTTTAAATATTCATTTTATTATTATTTCTATATTACCTACCTACTTTTACAAAAAATGTAAAATATAAATAAATCAATATTGTAATTATTAGATACATTAGATACTATATACAGTAATGAAGTATTGAAGTTTGTGTAATATGTATCATGGGCATGACATATTATCATAGGCGCAACTAGGGGGGCGCAAGAGGGTCTTTAGCACCCCTGAGTTAATATTTAGCACCCCTTGTTTTCTTTAGGTCTTATTATAATAATTACAGTAAAATACTGTCAATTTTAAGTTTTAAAGTTTTATTTAGAACTATTTTGTTCAAATGTCTTATAATATTGTAATCTATGAATATAATAAATTGATAATACTGCATGAAACTTAGAAAAAATATAAATTGTAAATGTCTACTTATTAGGATAATAAAATATGTTTAATTAGAATTGTAATAGTGATTCATAAAGACATAAATAATTGGGAAATAGCACTTGATGGTGTGGGGGCACGGTTTATTTTTTGTTAGGTACATAATTTTAGCACCCCCAATATTTAGGCTCTAGTTGCGCCTATGCATATTATATAACACAATTCAATGCACCCATTTAATGCACACAAAAGTTAAATAATAATGGTTTTATTAAAAAATAATACCTATTCATAATATGAACAATTATTTTTAATTCTGTACATCTGATTTTTAACAATCTATGAAATAATAGGTATAATGTATAATTTTACATAGATATAACTGTAAGGAGTAATATAAAAAAAATAAATTTGTATACCTACTTATAAACTATAGATTAATTTAAAAAAAAATGTAACTGCATTTTAATAACTTACAGTTCATAATCTGTAAAATTATATATCAGAAATTATAAATCAGAAAAATATACTCAAATGAATTAAAAAACCTATGTTTTCATATTAAGCAGTTGTGTATTTCAATTTACAATACATTAATATACTTATTATTTACATAAATACCTGGGATATGTACCTGTTCTTCATTAATAATAGTGATACCTACCTATGAGTTAACTTTTTAAGTTTTAACCGATATAAATACATTGTCTATTAAATTCAAGGATATTATTATTAAACAAATATATAATGTGTACATGAAAGCATAGACTAATTGGTTTTTTTATGAATTTATCAATATGGTAATTTTCTAGAAATTGACAGATGCCTATAATGTATCTATACTTTTCATAATGAATTTTTGAAATTACTTGGGTGTAGGTAAATAATTATATACATTGGGCTATGAACGATTGTTTTGAATTAAAATAATATTTTTCTAAAACTAACAATAACATCTAACTCACACTTATTGTAGGCTGTAATAATAATTACAGCTATAACTGTGGGCGGGGAAAATATCTAATACTTAATAATCCAGGATTCCTAACAGTTTCCTCAATAATTACCTTATACCTGGTGCGCCAAAATGTTACAAGGACTGATGGTACTCGATGAATGACAAATGTCTCAAGTCTGGAAAATGTCAATGCGATTTTATTCAATAATAAAGAATAATAACTGGATGGACGATATTAAACGTTCATGAAAATATTTGACGTTTCGATCAAATCTTCTTTATCAATTCGTTATCAATTATTGACATGGCACAGGTGTGGGATGCACGATGTACCTTCCATCATAGTCTTGACGAATCATTCTTATTTTTTAAAAAAAACAACATCATCAACAACACGTATTTTATAATCACGTTCAAGTACTTCAGTCAGGTTTTTCTTCGTACTACCTATACCTGCATAAACTTAAATACACTTACAACGAAACGTAACGAACACACCCGCTAACTATTCACTCGATTCAATAGGCGTAAAAAAGATATTACATTCATTGGATAGTGCACAAAAAACGGTAAAATTATATTACAATATTAAAACGTTTACTACGTTATTAATAATATTAATAAAAACAAATCTATAAACAAGCATAATATCATTAAGAATTTAAGATATAAGAACGTTACACGACAACGACCGGTACGATTCGACTGTGGTAACGCTGACTGCCGAGTAATTCCGAAACTGTACGAACAGTGGTGACTGGCGGCGGCAGTTAGGCATTAATAAAAGGTGCATCGCCGCGGTCGCGGTGTAAAACCGTGGCCTGTGGAGGTATTTTATTTTCCTGCTACCTGCTCGGCTGCTCTGTTGGCTAATACCATGTTATATTCTGTGCTAATACCGCGGTAACGCGCCATCTATACAACGGTATGCACAGATATATTATAATAATTATCTGCAGGTACATATTGTGTTATCGTCGTTTTACTTTTTACATTTTACGATATACAACCTATTGAAATTTGAAATAAATACATTTTGTTTACCTATTTTGTATTTCTGATTTTTTTTAATAATAAGAGTTTTGATTTTCAGAGTCGCGACTCGCGAATTATGGTTTTCAGGGCAGTAGGTAACCGTATGCATATTCACATGTATGACCTATACTTCGTCTTCATCTTCATCCATTTAAAAAAAATATATATTTTCAACTATGTAATGTTTCAGTGGTTTTAGACAAATTAATTTACAAATAAAATGTATGACATTTAATTTAAATTAAATGCTATACCTATATTTAATTTTTTTTAATTAAGGACTGAGTTTTCTTGGAAATTTAATTTTGCCTACCCATAAACCCGGTTCTAACTACATGGTTATGCCTTATCCTGTCATGTTACACGGAAACGCAATCTTAGTGAAAGAATTGCCAGAGTTAAAATTCCGCAGATAAAATGACATTTATTGTAGGTACTAAATTAAATGTAATTGTCATAAACGTATACAGGCGCGGTTCTAGAAATATGAAAAGAAAGGGCTAATTTTTATTTACATAAAGACAATTACATATATAATTTTAGTACCTAAATAGACATAAAAAATATAATCTATAATATATTTTCAAATGTAAATATTTGTCTTTTTTCTTCTTCCATATTCTTTACGTAATTCAAATACGAGTGTAATAATATAAAATTACGATTTGTTAATATAGAAGACTAAAAACATCGATTTTGTTATTTTTAATTCAAATCAAAAGTTCGTTGTTAACTAATAACTTGTAACTGTAGGTATCAAATAATTGTTTCTGATAATTTCTACACGCTTTTGATTGATAACATTTGATATAGTAATATTAGCAATAATTATATTTACATTTTAAATGTATGCCGCGTATGGATAATGGATATTAAGACGTACCTATTAAGTATTTATTACATGCCTACACAAGATATAACACGTTCAAAGGGAGGGCTAAAGCCCCATAGTCTCCCTTGGATCCGCGCCTGAAAGTATTATACGAAAAAAATTAATTTAAGAGTACTAATTTCAAAATTGAGGATGCTCGGCTTCCCTAAGACACTAACCCTTTCTAATTGTGTCTATAAACTACTAAATTTTATAGGACTATGTTGTACTTCTAAACTATACATTCCACTGACTATATTATTTCTGATTTTATATTTACTATATTATGTTTATGATCATTTATATATAATTTTAATTTACGATAACTGATAAGTAAAAATAATAAACTTAGTGTATAACTGCTAACTGCATACGTAATAATAATAAGTAATAAACTAATAAATAATTTAATTTTATAATTGCAATTATACATAATATTGATATATGGACCATATATGATATAAATTATTATAGTTCCTAATTTCCTATAATATGTAATTTGGTAAATTTGTATATTTTATACATACGAGTATATTCCTATGTTATATTAGTATACGAGTACCTATATACGTAGGTAACATCCGAAATTCTGAAAGAAGGTTAAGACTAAATAGTAAGATAAACGTACAACGTATAAATGTCAAATAGATATATTTAAATTTATTGACAAGCGATTATAACAATAATAAATCGCTATGGAAACAGACACGATTGAAATGCTTTCTATAAAATATTATAATATTATGGAAGATTGGAAATGACTGACGAAAATGATCTAAACAATTTAAACATAAAAATATACACTCAACGAAGAGAAAAATTATAATAATAAAAAAAAACTGCATCAGTAGTAACCAAACCCCCTCAGTTAATGTAATTACAGTTTGGCGGCCGCGGCCGGGGTGCTAAACAAATAATAATGTTTTCTGTCGAGCAGGTGTCTCTTTTTGGGGTTTTAAACCCTTTGCATAGACCATAAGGAATGCGTTGTGTCCCTTGCACCACCTTCAGTAATTGCGACACTGATATCGTTTACTATACATCCCGATTACGAGAATTACACACTCCATGTCCGTTTATTCAGATCACTCTGTATATACCTATGTAAAATATAATATTATATAGCAGCGTTTCTCAACCTGAGAATCGTGATCACCTTAACTAGTGGTCACATAAGTCAAAAATAATAAATCGCTGTTTTACAATATGAATTTATTTATTTAAATTTTTTATTGAAAAAAAAATTAATATACATAAATAAATAATTAATGTGATCGTTGTACTTGCTTTAAATTTAAAAGTTCCTTAATCCATGGTTCAACATTTGAAACACATAAAAGGAAAATTATTTTCTAGTGATAATAAACGATTTCTGTATTTTGTTTTTATTGCCACCATGGAGGACGGAGGAGAATCCTTTTTCACATAAATAAGAAGTAGCGAATGGAATTAATGTTTTTAATGCCTCTGTTACTAAACTTTTGTATTCATTTCGCCGAGCAAGCTAATGCTTATTTAAATCATGAGATGAAAATTCTAGTTATTGTGTTTTATTAGCTGATAATTCTATAAGTTGGTTATGACTTTATGTTTTTATATGAGTCTCAACTGTCAACTGGTAATTTGACAACCACAACAATATTTTCATGAAATGGAATAAGAACCCATCCTTTTGAGAAATCAAATCTTCACATATAGCGTGGAAAACAATCTACACTGCCGTGGTCGACTCTTAATAAAATTTACTATTTTTACAGCTTCAGATAACACATTTTTAAATTTTTATTTGTGTATGACTGTGAAGAAAACAATATGTCAATTCAACATGTGGTATAATTTTTTTTAAATTTTACTACCACTATTTTTCCAGTTATTGCGCTTGCACCATCAGAACACACCGATATACATTTATTCCAGTTAAATTTTTCTGTTTTTGTTGTTTCAATAAATACTTCAAAAAGATTTTGACCTGTTCTCCTGTAGCATGGCCTGCGGTATTGATTTACAAAAAAGCATATTTTCTTTAATTATTTCATCACATTCGTATCGAAAAAAACAAAAATTGTGCCAAGTTTTTCATATATATATATAATATATATATATTATATATATATATAGGAATATAGGAGTGGGTTCCGAAGTGATTGACCAAATTTTATATCTATGTTAGGGGTCGCAAGTCGCAACTCAAAAAAGATTGAGAAACGATGTTATATATAGTATACTCGTATATACTCATATATATATATTATTATAGATTTACCTATAGGCGATATAATGTTATAGGGTTATAGGGTTATAGGCTTATAGCCAATAGATGTAATTGTATTTTTATATATACGCACGTTTATACGTATTATATATATTTTGTAGTTTTGTACCCCGCGAAGTTGACAGACACACGAGGTCATCCAGGGTACCGTTATCATTTTATTGTACGTATATAACGTCGCGACGGCCGGGTCGTTATTTCCTTATCAGGAGGACGGAGTGCGCGCGGTCTTTTCATAGTGTTATACCTATATAGGTATAATTTATATGGTATAAGTGTATAACATGGTTTCGTATTGTACGGCCATCGTCTCATTCGCCAATCGAATATCGGAACAAATGCCGCGACTCGCGAGTTACGCTCTTTTAATTTTTTGTGATTATATTTTACGATATTATTATTATGTAAAAAGTGTACAGGTGTGTTTTTTAACGCCGTGAAATCGTCGTATTCGTCTCGCCGCCAGTTTTTAAACATTCCGAAGTAATTAAAAACCGTCTAAAATTTCCAATAGTCTATATATAGGTATTATAATGTATTCGAGTAACGTACACGTTATATTTTATACTTTCGGATAATTACCCGTTATTAGGTATATTGTATCGTAACATCGGCCGTATCCCCGATGTCGTAATTTCATAGTACAACCCAAACAGTACACCGTGTAAGTATTATATTAATTTATAATAATAATACGTATGTCGTTACTAATAAATATTATTATTGTACGGGCATCGGACACGTTTGGGTTTGGTTTTGCTGAAGCTTTTCTCGCGTTAAAAGAAACGTTCGAAATGAGAAAAGTATAGGTACCTACCTACTATTATTATTATTTTTTTTTTTTTATCTTATCACTCCTGTTAAAATTTTCTGGATCTGCGCCTGCTGCCGTATATGGGTCAAACCTAAAAATATCTAAATATAATATTATAATTAGGTACGTAAAAACGTTACATATAGGCGAAATTTAATGGTGTTTAGCAGTGTTGACAGCCCCAATTTTTCTTATATGTATGTTATGTAAAATTAAAATTTTTAAAAAATATAATTTTATATCTGGATTTTTAGCAATTAGCATGTTTATTGTGCCTCGTGCATGACAATCATTTGCGTATATACCAATGTATAAAACTATAAACCAACGTTTAAACGTTTTCCGATCGGATGGAAAATTTAAATATGCGGAAATAGACTGTAATCGTATAGTACAAGACAAGTACGATTAAAAATTAATATTCATTGATAATTAAGAAAATACTTTATACCACGTTCGTGACGCTAGGTCTGTGTTTATTGTTTATTATCGTCTATAAAAAGTTTACAGACTTAGGTAACGGGAACAAATATTAAATAATATTGTGTTTGTTCACAATGAAATTATAATATATATTATATAGGAGGTGTACATTATTATGTTTTATTTATTTTTATTCAAACATAAACACGATACAATATATATTATATATACAATATACGATCATCATCATCGTGTCTCCGTTCACTTATTGTCTATATAAATATAATAATTTATAATATAATTTTTTCACTGTAATCTATAGTTTGATTCTTTTTAAATATTAATTTCTTCACGTATTGCCTATATTCCTATAGTATTATTATTATAGTTGTTTTGTGTATAAGTATTGTATAGACATAGGAGTATAAACCGCTACGAAAATAATCGATATGCTCTGGCGTCGGCCATGTTTGTATTGTTGCGTCCTGCGCCTGACTAACCTTTAATGCGACCAACAGCTGGGTTCTCTCTTCTCGTCTTTTTTACTTTGTCGTTTCGGCGCTACACTGATGGTATAACGCGAGTTGTAATATTACATTACGTTTCAAGGTTAATAATCATACACAGAAGTATAGTCGAAGAGAATATTTTGTAAGTATATTATATTTTAATGTATTATTGTGTAGGTGTATAGATATTTAATATTTATATTTCTTGAATAATATATGTATATTATATATTATGTACACCGTGTATTACACATTGAACGTCGGAGCGCATAATAGTGTTGTAATGTTGTATTGTTATTACTTGTTATTATTGAAACTCGATCATTGTCCTCCGTAAATCAGGTTGACATTTTGACTTTAAGGTACCTATTATATTTGCCATGATTGTAGTTTAATTGCGTTTTATTAAAATTTATTTCAACCGGTTTTTTATTTTCATAAAAATTATAAACGTTATAATTATATCTATTACATTGAGACATTCTGAATTCATGAATTCAAGTGTTATTTTTAATTTAAAGTTAACAACGTTAAAATACGTGTTATCAACTATAGTACTATACCTATATTATTTCTTATTGTATTATTAATGTAGGTACTTTAATTATTTTGCCAACATTATAGTTAAATTGTATATTAGAAATTAGATTCTTAAGTATAGGTATAATATGCTTATTGTTTTAGTATATGTACAATATGTACATACAACATACATTATGTCATTATAGGTAGCACGCCATACTTTAAAATAATTTAAAATACTAGTATATAAATATACTATAAAGATATAAAAAATATTAAAACTGTTTCATTAAACATGGTAAAATATATACTAAAAATCGTTTAACTAACACATTTGTGTACAGATGTAATAAGTATGAAATAATTTTAGAAATATTTAAGAAGTTATACCTATAGTTAGATACTGACTTACGTTTATTATCCTTAATTATCCTCAAATCACTACTAGGTATCGATGTATAGTAATATTTGCGCATGTTAATATTTTAACATTATAATATTAATATACGTATCCTAAATATTATTTATTAGATAATATGACGTATTATGTATATATTATATAGTATATACTTAAACTTAAAATAACTTTATTGTTAGGTATAAAATATTGTAATTGTTCTATAGTAGTTGTTGTCATGTTGTTAACTTATTATTATTTTAATAACGTATAAAAACAATGATATCGTGAAGTAGGTTTTATTATAGTTACATACATACTTATCGTATAAAACTAAATACAGATGAATATTTTAATTGATTGATATAAATAATGCACTTGGCTCCAACAAGTCTATACGTTTTTTTTTAATTTCAAACCACCACGCAAGACTATAGTGTAATAAAATGCAGCCTTTGTGGCGCCAAAAATGGTCGCACAGACCCAATCAATATATCCACAGAATACAGGACGGAGAAAATATAAATACCTAAGTATATTATATCTCTTCACAAAATTTGACGCCTTTCTCTTACTTATTTCCTGGTAATCGTTGTTTATTATAATAATTACGATCTTTCAGATTAGATAAAAATGTATTAAAAATAATACCGTCTTAGAATAAAAAAAAATATATGTACAGTAGTGAAATCAAAATAGTTATTTTAATCAGGAATTCCATAAACGTTCATAACTTTTGTAAAAGTCTGTTCAATTATGTATATATCTATATGTGTGTATGTGTGGAATTGTTCACATTATATATTCACAGAACGTTCAAATTCGCACTAAAAAAATTATTTTAATTTTATTATATAAGTATACGTGTATTTTTTTCTAAGAAAAAAGTAATTAGGTATATTTTATTTTTAAACTTGAATTCAAAATAATCATTATTTAAACATCCTATAATCATATATCAATTATTGTATGTCATTGTTAATATTAACTATATTTTATGAATTTGAATATTTCATTTGTTGGCTCTACTTTATTTTATCACATAACACGGAAACTGCAAACATTGTTAAAATAAAATCGCACAAAATATTGATAACTTAATAAGTAACTTATGGATATTAATTAGGTATTTGTAATTATGTGTGCATTAATTTGTTATTTAGAGCGTCCGACTTGATATCAAAATACGTATGGTATGTTGTGTGGTGAAATAATCAGATCCCCAAACCGAAGTCCATACGTTACGTTGTTGTCGTCTCTATATCCGATGATGACTGCTGCTGTTACTGAAGACGACAATTTATTGGGTAATTAATTTATAATGATATATTTCAAGTACATATATTATAATATTATATTAAGTATATAAAAGTTAAGAAAACACATTTCAAGTAGGTAATTAAGTAAGTTATATTTCAAAATTTAATTTTCTAAATATTAAAAAATACTCCCATGTCCCATCATCGTATGTGTATTTAAATATTGTATTGATGAGAAAAATAATTCAATGATTATAAGCAGAAATTACCCACACAAATTTTAGTTATTAGTCATTAATAATTATAAAATAATTAATTCAATTTATTCCGGGTAAAACGTGTACCTACTTATGAAATTATTTATCCGGGAGCACCCCATTATATCGATTTTTATATTCGAACGTTATGAGTCATCGCACCTCCATACTAAATAATATTATAATATTATAGCGACGGTTAGTCTTGCTGATATTATGCGCATGATTATATCATATATTACACACACTACGTTTTCTTTATTTATTTTACTATAATAGTAATTAGTAGGTACCTACATTAACTATAATCTTCTATGTTTTTTTCAATGGACCGTTGTGAAATAAATGTGTGTAGGTATGTATTTTTTATTTTATTTTACATCATAATTCATAATACATTAATACATAATTATAAATTAATAAATTATTACAATGGTTAATGTTTTTATTTTTATATTAGACTTATAAATTATTTATAAAACATTTTAAATTCGTTAAAGTCTTGCATAAGAAATAATTAATATACGCATAATAATGCGTTTTAAAAATAAAAATAAAAATTTATATTCTCTTTAATAGAAAATAATATGTATATTACGCAAATATTATTATAAATTATTATGGTAATAAACTAATACCTAACTAATAACGCTTTGAAAAAATAAAAAATATTATAATATAGCCCATATACGAGTTATATATATGTAGTAGTGTAGAACGTAGATAAATATAAGTTTAAAAATCAATTTTAAATATTTATTATATGCATATACCTGTATTAAATGTATACATAAACCTATATACCTACAATATAAACTGTTATTATATCATTAATTATAAAATTAATAGTAAATAATTCTGTATATATTTATAATGTCTTGTACACAACTTGAGTACCTAATAATATGACATTTTATTTATTGAGAATAAGTATTAAGTTGTACTGTTGTAGGTATTATCTAATATTGTAATTAAAAAGACTATATATATATTGAATAATGAATTAAATATGGTTATGTGTAATACTTGTATGTTATGCTGAATTTTATTATACTTCAACTTACATATTTGATATTTTTCACATTACTTTTCACTTTTACAGTTTTACATAGGTACTTTTTTTACGTAGTTTTAATATTTTATAGTTAAAAATTATAACTTTCACCGCGTAGATATACTAATAAATATAATGCGTAATACAATATAATAAAATATTTACTTATTTTTTTTTTTTAGAAAACGGTCGTTTAAGTTACGAAAATCCAAATTATCATCTTGCTGGGACAGGTCACTTAGCTTTAGACGATGCATTAAATTCAAATTTAACATCAGCGACTGATTCTCCAGCCGGATTTAATTTAAACGATGAATGTATATTGTATTCAGAACTGTTATGTCGAGAATTCGATACAGTATGTAATATCAACACAGAAAACATAAACAGAAAACGTTATAAATCGTTAGATTTAGGATCAATGGGCGTAGACGTGTTAGGACAAACAGGAAAAACTTGGTAACAATATGTTTACAGATTAAATTATATAATATATCAAAATTGGAATATTATAATGTATTATAGGAATACAAATTTAAATCATAACGTGACAAGAGACATGAATATCAAACATCAACACGATATAATAAATGTAAGCAATCAAAATCACCAAATGCAAAATATCTCGTATGTAAAACCAGATTTAATTGAAGAGTCTGAACAAACAAAGTATAAAGGAGGAAAGTAAGTTAATTTTCATTTCAAAGTAATTGTTTGATTATATTTTTCAGTATTTTTTTTATACAATACCTATTCAATAATCATAATTTAATAATAATTATAGTATAAACGAGAAACGTACTCCGCCGAATACTCTTTCTCTAAACAAACAGAAGGATACAATCAATATTAACAAGGAAATACAACATATTCAAGGCGATTTGAACAATGATTTATATGCAGTTCCGATGAAAAATAATTCACACGAATGTTCAGATGAGTTGCCGGCCGGATGGGAAAAACACGAAGGTATAATATTATATACTTATACTACAATCTACCTCTACACTATACCAATATTATTAATAATAATAATAATAATTTATTTTGTTGAATTGTCAAAGTCTTTTGCACGACAATTATTAGCTAGCAAATTTCGAAATTTGTTTTAACATAACAATGATATTTACAAACAATTATGAATTATGATTTTAATTTTTAGACAATGATGGTCCTTACTACTGGCACATTAAAAGCGGGACGATTCAAAGGGAACCGCCCGAATACAGTGGTAAAAATGAGCCAAAAACTCCATTGGTGAAAGATGCAGAATCGGTAATATTAATTATTTCATATATTATTAGTTGTGTTATTAGTACCTACATGTATATCCATTTGTACTTACAATATGTATAAGTTAAAACCAAATAAAATTAATAAATAATCGTTCAAGGTGTTAAACAGTTTTCAAAACAACGTGGGAGGTTTAGTGAGTTCGGTGACTAGAAGTACGACAAGTTCAGCTCTTGAAAATTTATGTTATCAAAAAAACCGAAAAGAAGAAATGGCTTATAAGTAATGGCCAACGAATAACATAATATTATGAATAATCAATAAATTAATGTATAACAACGTATGATTTGTGTGCCACCAGACGAAGGAGTTATCCGGCTCGAATCGAGAATGAAAATAAAGGTATACGATTCGCCGTGCGTTCTTTGGGATGGGTAGAAATTTGCGAGGACGATTTGACGCCAGAAAGAAGTAGCAAAGCAGTGAACAAGTGTATCGTTGATTTGTCGCTCGGACGAAACGATTTTATCGACAATGTCGGAAGATGGGGAGATGTAAATATACAATTATAATCATTGATGATTGCTCCTTGTTCATTTATATTATTTATTAAAATTTCAGGGTAAAGATCTTTTTATGGATTTGGACGAAGGAGCGTTAAAATTAATCGACCCAGAGAACCTTACAGTGTTGAATACGCAACCAATTCATACGATTAGAGTGTGGGGAGTTGGAAGGGACAATGGCAGGTTCGTTATTACATCATAATTATATACCTATACATCGTTATAAATTCATAATTATTGATAAAATTAATATTTTTTATCGTTTTATTTGCGTACAGAGAGAGGTAAATATGCAAATTTCTTTTTTATATATATACCGCTATTACCTATGTATAAGTATTAAGTATATTATAAAAGCATGTATGATTAAAACAAAATTATCAATAAATTACGCGTATAATTATTACAAGTTCTCGTTTAATATTATATATTATTATTTATTATAAAATAAAATATAAATATTCCTCAGAGATTTTGCGTACGTAGCTCGCGATAGAATAACCCGTCGACACATGTGCCACGTATTTAGATGTGACATGCCCGCCCGTACGATCGCTAACACTCTTAGAGACATATGCAAGAAAATCATGATCGAACGCAGTCTTCAGCAGAACATCACTAGATCCACAGATATAAGTACTGACATCATACTTTTTATGTGATACTCGACGAGTATACTTACATTTGTTTTTGTTTTTCAAGATACAGCAACAAAAATGAACCAACCAGTTAGACCCACAAATCTCCCATTGGAATATCGCAAGCGTAGAAGTTATCGAAACAGTTATACCGCGGTTAACAATTTGGGTAGGTACTCACGAGTTAAAAATACCTAATTAGTAATTACTAATCGGCTATATACTCGTAAACAAAAGGTTATACTTATAACTATTATTACTTATAAATAATACTCGTATAAATGTGTGTGAACGCGTGTTTAATTATTTCCATTTACATACGTATATAGTTCAAGCGTTTCCTACACCAATGGAAGAACCGCGTAAAGTCATTCGGGCCACATATTTGGGTTCGATTGAAGTAGCAAAAGCATCTGGAATGGACGTACTCAACGACGCTATTGACGCTCTAGAAAATTCACCCGTGTCAATGCCCCAGACAGTCACGGTAGCAGTGGCACCTTCGATGATAACCATTCAACAGGATACCGTAATATTACTAATTTTATTGATCGCAAATTTAAACCGTTCAGATGTGCAATTTAGTATTTTACGCGAACTTTTAGGATGAAGGAGATCAAATGGTGGAATGCCGCGTGAGATACTTATCATTTTTGGGAATAGGTAAAAACATAAAACAATGCGCGTTTATCATGCACACCACCCAAGATCTGTTCATTGCACACGTATTTGAATGCGAGCCGTCAGCTGGAACACTTTGTAAAACAATCGAAGCCGCGTGTAAAGTATGTCAACGGAAATCGTAAAATGTTGTAATTTTTGTTATGTTCATATGGGCGATGTTTTATTTTTTTCAGTTAAGATATCAAAAATGTTTGGATGCACATCCACAAGGTTTGAATCCAAACGTTACCATAGGTCACCACCATATTAGTAGTCCTAATGTAAATGCTATGTCAAAGAAAGGCATCACGACTACACTCAAGTCGTTGGTAGGCACCATCACAGGTCGTAAAATGAAATTAACCCAGTCCTGAGAAGAAGTCTTCACGCTACAGGTGTGTAAATTGAAAATGTAAAAAAAAAAAAAAAAAATTAAAAATATACATAATACCTAATATTTTGTTTATAATTTAGGAAGAATTAACAAATTCTGTAGTGCGTGAAGTAATACCACATCGACATTTGCAGTCCCCACATACCATAAAATATTATGCTCTTTCGACTAGTTTACAGTCGTTATTGTCACCAACCATTGACAACCGGACCATAAATAACCCTTATTAATTATTTGACACTAACTAGTGATTAATAATCACTTAGAGAAATGAAGCATATGGAGTAACTTTAGCTAACTCATTTTGAGATATCACTTATCTAAATAGGTGTAGAGTAATATAGAAAACAGTCCAAAAAATGTTTTATAATGGACTGATTTCTTGTCCTTAAACGCTGTATACTTTTAATTAAAATTTACAAATTATGTATAATGTATACTTATATATAAACATAGAAATTAGAACTTAAATTTTGCTAAATTTTAGTACTTTAAAAATCTAATTTGAATTAATCAATATAAATAATTTGAATCCTGATCATTAGATAATAAATCTGACAATAACCTAAAGTTTTACAAGTATGTTATGTAAACATAAACTTAAAAAAAAACACTTTATTTAATTAATACTATTTTTTTTATGCTCTCCACATATCAAGCTTTATTTATAATATTGGTTTGGACTGATAATTTTTATCTTCAAAATAAATTGATTTAAAGCCTATTTCAAAATAAGATAAAACAAAATTCCTATTGTGCGATCTCAACATTTTTTATATGAGTTTATAAATTACATACATATAGCTTCTTAAAAACTAATTATAACTTAGGGTTAATGCACACCTATTTTGATGTTGTGAATCTTAGAGCTAAGCTTTTTAAGTGTTAAAAATAAAAGTAAAAATAAATGAAAATATTTATTAAGTAAATTTGAATTGTACATTTATTTAACAATATGAGTATGAAAGTCTTAATTTTTATTCTTATTTTTTCATTATGGTTTTCATTGCTAAAACAATTTTACAATAGTATGTTTTTAATAACTTTATATTATTACATATTGATTTAATTAGTAATAAAATGAGTTACAAAATATTAAATAATAAAATATAAAAAAAAATTACAAAAACAAAGCCTTAACTTTTCTATTAACAATTTGACGATCATAGAGTGCATTAAACTTGTTACAGTAATCGTTTACCTCATTACTACATTTTGTCAATACTCCTAAGTAAGCAATCAGAGCAACATCGTTACAATGTGTATACAAATCCCTGTAGAACTCTCCTGATTCCATTACTGGTAGACGATGACACAAAGAAACATATTCCCTAAATATAAAAATAAGTAATAAGGAATATATTTTTGATTTAATAAATATTGAATAAGTTATTGCTTCATTACATTATTTGTTATTCAGTTATTGAAGATTTCATTTTATTATATTAAAATATCTAGTTATTATTATTATTATAGTTTTATAATAAATAAATACTAAATAAACCAAGATTTTATGTATTATATATTTTGTATTTTATGTAGAAATATAAGCTGTTATTTTTAACTTATTTAGCTAACTAACTTGAGATGTGAAAATGAAAAGAAATTTTTATTTAAAAAAAAATGTTATTAATGTTATAGGTAAGTAAATTGGTAAATAATATTATTTATTTTAAGAAATCCAGCAAAGTCGAACGATTTTTGAACTGTGGTTAAAGATATATTTAAAATTCTTACTAAAATTGGAATTAGTAATTAAAAAATTACGAGTATAAGGATGACTATAACTTGAGTTCTTTTGCAATGGGACGGAACTCTGAGTATTTTTACTGTGGGCCAATATTACTATCATTACCCTCGTTATCCCAAAATTACTACATAAATTTACATTTTAATAAGTAAATCTCTATTTTATTAATTACTTGTTAAATCATAATATTTTTAATATATTTATAATTTATATATAAATAATAATAATATTAATAATATTTTATTTGTTATTAGAAGTATTAAATTAAATCATAATACATATAAATTTCAATAACATATAGTAATATTGTATTTAAATAAAATTTATTTACCTTAGAATTTCATTGTTAACTAACTTCTTTGATTTCTTTGTTTCTTTCAAATGTTCAAGTAACATTTTAACTCTACTATGAAGCATCTTAATGGCATTAAACTGAACGGTTAAAGTCTCAGCGACCAAGCTATTTTCTTGTGCATCATTACTGGACATTCGTGCAACATGGTCAACACCAATACGTTCCGCGTCTTCAGTAGATAATGTGTATGTTAGTTCAACATATAACATTTTTGGTACTCCATTCATTATATCAATAATGGATTCGTAAACTTTGACTGGTAGATCAGTATGGCCGCCATGAGGATCCATTTTTAAAAATATTGGACTTTCAGCAATGTCGATGATTTGCTTATGTACATCAATATCACGTAATGACGGTTTATCTGAACCAGTGCCTGTTATATACCATCCAAGAAAATCCATGTCGCAAAACACCTAATACAATAAAAATAAAACATTTAAATCAAGATGATTTGAAATTAGTCTCCAGTTACTCTCAATGTCTTACCTGTTTAAATTGTTCTTCTTTGGAATTATAGTAATTCATATCAATAACCAATGAATTATTAAACATAGTGTAATATAATTCAAACGAATTCATTATTTCAATAGTACGATCTTTTTGTTTGCCTATCAGCGCACCAAGAGTAGGAACTGAATTACCAACTTGTGCTGTTAAACGTGTCCAATGTTCAGAAATATTGAGAATGACCAGAGGGTGTAAAGACACAGACACGCTACCACTAACGTTTGTTGCCATAACATTGTCTTGAGCTTCGTCCACTTCCATTTCCACGTTTGAGTTTTCCATTTTAAAATTAAGTGAATGACAAGATAAATAATCTACTGAAAGTAGAAAAAAATATTTTTTTTTTGTTTAAGATTCTTAAACTTAAAGAAACTTAAGACTTAACTCGGCTATGTTGGATTTTCAATGTTCACGGTTGAACGTTTTGGATTTGAACGGATTTTATCTTTATTCTATGATTTGGACCGTACGGCATACAGCATACACAACACAATACAATATAGAGTTTATTGAGTTTAATCTATTCTGTGACGGAGCACGGAATAGTAGAGTTAGAGTACTTTAATAAACTACTTTATGATTTTTGGAGTTTAGACGGCGATTCGGCGACACGGCGTAGGCCACGGTCTTAGAAAACGTTGATAACGTTTATCGGTTTAAATTAATGATTAAAATATTTAAACTTAGATAATATGATTTTCGATTTTGCATTTTCGCCGCTGGTTTATTATAGTTTTTATTTTTTTAATACATTTATATTTTAGAATTTTTATGCGATATTAAATAAATAAATATTTAATTTTAAAATCTCAAATAACTAGTCTTGGGTTTATATTAATTAAATATATATTTATGTATTATTTTTTTTATAAATATTTATTAAATTTACAAAAATTAATGGCAAAATAATAAAATGTACGTCAGAAAACTATTGATGAGACGCACCTTTAAACAAATAATGAATTTTATTAAATTTTCAAAATATAAAAGTACGAAAACTACCGAAAAAAAGTAATGACATACAAAATATATAATTTTTATTAAAATTAAAGGAAATATTGCTTACTTTGTAATTATATTTTGTAAATATTGATGACAAGTAAAATAAACAATTATTAAAAAAAGTTTTATTAAATAATTGTTTATTATTTTTAAAACAAATGATTAAGTTCTATATAAACTTCTATCAAAAGTTCTGTATTTTCATATTAACATGTAATATCTGTAATTTACAGTAAATGGAGAAGTGTAGTTGGATTAGAAATACATGCCCAAATTAGCAGCGAATCAAAGTTATTCAGTACAGCTGGTACCCGTTTTGATGCAGCAGTAAATTCTCAAGTAGCATTATTAGATGCTGCAATTCCTGGAACGTTGCCTGTGAATTTGAGTAAATTCATGAATAACAAATAAAATAATAACAAAATACAATTTTTTTTCTAGGTTGTAAATAAAAAGTGTGTGGAAGCAGCTATATTAACTGCTCTAGTATTGAAATGCAATTTAAATACAGTATCATTTTTTGATCGCAAACACTACTTTTATGCAGATATGCCAGTAAAATTATATTTTTATATTTATATTATTAAAATACTAAGTCACCAACCATGGATATTCGATTGATATAAAAAATTCAGTAATTTAGAAATTTACTAGGAAATTATATATATATTTTAACAAACAAATTAATTTTAGTTTTTTTCTTTTTTTAAATATGCAATAAGTTTTTGTTATTTGTTTAAATTATATATATATTATCTAAAATTCAAGGAGCTTAATGTATTATTATTATAATGATTAATGATTATTTTTACTCAGGGTCATACTCAAGGGAGATTTTGGGTCCAGAGCCCAATTGAAATTATACCCTATACCTAATATAAAAATTAACATTTATTTTTAATACAGATTATGTGTATATATTTTTTTTTCATAGTATAATATATTTTATTTAATATGATTTTTGAACCATCTTTATCAAATTCCTTGGTACGCTCCTGTATCTACTTATAAACTATCAATTTAATGTTTAGTATATTGCATTGTAAAAATCTCATAATAATTCTATTGTAATTATTATGTATGTTTTAAGGCAGGGTATCAAATAACGCAACAGTTTAAACCACTAGCAGAAAATGGACAATTGACTTTCCATGTTATAGATCAAAATGTCAATAAAGATCCTTACATTGTAACATCTTTTATTAAACAAGTACAATTAGAACAAGACAGCGGCCGCACCATATATGATGATATTTGTCAAAAGTAATTTATTTTATTAAATAATATTAACACAATATATTTAATAAAAATAAGAACATTTTGGAAAATTAATTTTTCTAAAATACAAAATTTTATATTGTCACATTTCATATATAAAAATCTATAACAATAAAATATATTATTGTATATTTAATTTTTATTTATTTAAAATTGAATTTAATGATTTAATGATTCCCAAGTTTTTTTTTTAAATATTCACTAATAACAAATTATTTTGAAATCTAATTTTTTTTCTTTTATATAAATTAGTAATTTGTTAAATATATAGAAAAATAATTTAGATGTATTGTTAGATCGCTTATAGATTTAAATCGTGCTGGAACTGGATTAATTGAAATTGTATTTGAACCTGATTTATCCAATGGTTTAGAAGCTTCTTCTCTTGTTAAAGAATTATTATTAATATTAAATTGTATTAAAACATGTTCTGGACATATGGAAGGTAATGCATTTTTTAATAAGTATATTTAAGTAATTTTATTACATTAAGAAATAAATCAATATGTTTTTATTTAAAAGAAAAATGTAACGTTTAGTATACCTATACATAATAATATAATAATTCTATTTTATTTGTTTTATTTTTATTTTTAGAGGGTGCTTTAAGAGTTGATGCAAATGTTTCAATTACTGATAGTGATCAATTAGGCGTAAGAACTGAAATTAAAAACTTGGGAAGTATAAAAGCAGTTCACTCGGCAATTGATTATGAAATTCATCGCCAATTAAATATGATAAAAAGTGGTAAAGAAATAGTTAATGAAACAAGGGGATGGGATAATGTAACCAACAAAACAATATCCATGAGAGACAAAGAAGTTCTGCAAGTAACTTAACATTAAATAATGTAATAGTAAAACGTAATTAAAATTTATTGTCTATAGGACTATCGATTTATGCCAGAACCAAACTTATTATCACTCAATGTAAATAAGTTTGATATTAATAAATTAAGTTCAAGCATACCTGAATTACCAGTGGTAACTCGTACAAATATAATGAACAAATATGGTTTAAATATAAGAAAAACTTCTATTTTAGTGGTAATTTTTAATATTAATATTTAATTTTTGTGTTTAGTATATTCAATTTTTTGTAGAATGAACCTGGTTTATTAACTTTGTTTTATGAAATAATGAATAATAATACATCTAGAAATCCATTAAGAGTGTGGAACGTACTGACTATTGAATTAATGACTGAGCTATATAAAAGAAATATTCAACCTAATCTATGGTAAGAATTAGTGGATATATTTTATATATTTTTTAATATATAATTTCCATAAATATGTAGTGAAATTCCATCTTGTGCCATTGGTGAAGTTGTAGATCTACTTGATAATAATACATTGAATTTGGCTTATGCAAGGAAAGTCATTGCCAAATTATTTGAAGAAAAAAATAAATCTCCATTACAAGTAACTAATTACTATGAACTAAAAAAGCATTAAGTATAATATACAATTTTATTTTAAATTTATCTTGTAATTAAAATATTTAGATAACTATTGAAAATAATTGGAAACAAATATCTGATGAATCACAAATAGATAATTTATGTAAAGAAGTTATGCTTGATTATCCAAAGGCTGTAAAAGATTATCGTAAAGGGAAAGTACAAGCTATAAAATTTTTAATAGGTCATATAGCAAAAAGAACAGATGATCGTGCTAATTTAAGTCTTGCTTCAAATAAATTAGAAATGCTGTTAAAAAATGAATAAACGTTAAAAAATTGAAATTTGTTTCAATATACCTAAGAAATCTTAAAATAATTTTATTAAATAATCTCAGTTATAATAAAATTATAATATTTTTCTTATATACCATTATTATAATATTGCTAATTATGTTGTTATAATAATTGAATTTAAATATATTTTTTAGTAAATTATAACTTATTTTTATTTTATAAACAATAAAAAAAAAAAAATAAATAAATAAAAATTAGTCTTTATATTATTTTTATTAATATAAGTATAACAATTTAATAAAGAATATAAAAAATCATCCAATATCCACGATTGAAAAGTTTTTTTTATTTATTTAACAAATTCTGTTTTAAAATGTAACATAATATTAGGTATAATATGTAAATATGTAAATAATAATATATTAATATGCATTGTATGAACATTGGCAGTGGATGTTTGTAGATGGATAAGAAGTTTGAAATGGTTTGATTTATTTATTCTAATTATTGTATTATTTAATTTTCAAAACCATATGGATAAAGCTATTTGAATTTGATATATTATCTATGTTAAGATGGTTTCATTTATGTTGTAATATGATACAGTTGTTAATATCTACAGTAGCAACTCGAAATTTTTTTGGTTGCATCACACTTTATAATTTACTTCACCTATCATAGTATCATTATACAATTCTACAAATTTATGAAATCGCGATTTAAAAAATTATAAATTAAATATTTGACTTAATAATTTTGTTTCTTTTTATTTATATATATATATTTAATTTATTTTTTATTTTTTGTTTTTGACAAAATTACAAGTTATGAGGTATTTACTGTATTATGTAGTATAGGTACGTCTAACGTGCAATAATTATTAATATTAGTATATTACGTTATTATGCCACTGTCCACTATATTAAAAAGAAATAAAATATTATCTTGAATTGAATGGATATTATTAATTAATTCTGTTGTGTGCTGGGGTGCAAAAGTCACAAATCAATCAAATACTATTGTAGTACCTACTTACTGCTCACATTTTTAACCATTGAAGTGAATTTATTAAATTATTCACATTATCGTAAGTTTAAAACTTCTATACAAGCATTCTAAAATAATAAATTAAACTACAACTGTTTAATATTCATATGACCGCGAACAGTCACACTAACGTATTTATGATAATATCGAAAGACGAGTGACACGCAATTTTAATATTATGTTCGAAAAATAACAAAATAATATTTTAAACCGACGTTTTTTTCGTCTGTTTAAAACGCTACTCCAAGTTCCAACAAACCAACGGCATTTTATATTATTTATGTATGGTATTATTGTAGTAGGCATTAATCACATTTACGTATATAGGCACGTATCTAATATATTGTGGCGTACACGTGCTATAATAATCATACATCGCGTTTAGTTCTGAATCATACTATAGAAATATTTTGGATAACGATTATTATTCCTTGGAGTCTTTTGTCCAAAAAAATTGAAAAACAACATTTTCAATAATGTTCTAAACCAAAATTTTTATACAGTTTTTAATTTTGTCTACCTATATATACCTATATATTGTATGGTTTGTGTAATACTTATATATATATATATGTGAGATTTAGGCATTAAGCCCAAATAGAATATAATATATATGTATACATCACTACATTAGTCAGCTTTTGTAAAATATTTTAATTTTTTTACTGAGAATAAAGTATATTTAATTAGGACAAAATGTGATTTTTTAATCATTTTTAAAATATAATAATATACAATTATTATACTTACAAAAAAAAAAAAAAAAAAAAAAAAAATAATATTATATGTTATTTATAAATATTATGATTTATGAACCATGAACGCGCTCAATATACTTAAATAAAATATTTATAATATCAATTCAAATGCATATCATGTTACACGTTCGATGTCGGATCGTAGAGTATATAAGTATTCAGAATTTTAGACGAATGATGTAATTATGGAAAAAATGTTAAAAAATAAACAATAATAAAATATTATATACCAATAAACGAAACTATTATTAACGACCTGAATGATTATTCTGTATAATGTGTTTGGCAAACATCATGTTTGACACACCTTTACGTTTTGCGGTTAATTTTATTTTTCGTTGTTACCTTCTTCAATAACCAGAATAATTTTCCGATCTCCTGGCAAAATGAGATAAAATTAGAACAAAAAGAAAATAATTTAAAAACTGTTTTGTTCGAGTGTTTACTGTAGGTATAAATGACTTGAAAAGCAAAATTAACTGTAGGAATAATAGTAAATATTATTATTTGCCTATAATGTAAAAAAATTACGTTGAAAATAATTTATCGTCAAAAATATATCATTTTATAACGATAAACATAGTTCAGAATAAAAATAGGTATTTATCATTTTTTTATTTTTGATTAATCGATCAGACGTTGATTTTAATATTATATTTTTTAGATAAGGAAATTTACATAATAAAATGTATTTTATAGGTACTTACCTATATTACTTATATAATAAAATACGTTCGTTATATGAAATATTATTTATAATTGTCATAAATTATGATACCTAATAATTACAAATTACTAATTATCATTAGTTGGTGGTCGGTATAATTTGGTGTTTTTATTTTATATATAGGCCATATTAAATAATGTGAAATTAAAATCGCGTTAAGGTCGCGGACATGGTCGTAATAATCCGCACTCCGCGAGGCTGTACGATTGTCGTTTTTGGCGAACAAATGACGGATGATGATCGTGGCGTGCGGCCGAAGATCGTTTTTTGTTTGTATATATAATTATTATTGTTCTTCCGCCCGCCAGCCCTCCCGCCGATCACTAGCCAGCCCGTAATCGAGCCAGACAAATCCGCAATGTCCCGGCCACCGACCGATGTATATATTTTATATTTCATTAGTCACTCGTACCATTAATACCATTAAGTATCGGTCCATTTATTAATGTTGTAACTGGTTGGTTATAATCAGGGCCGGATTTAAACTTTAAAGGGCCCAGGGCAAATATATTTTGAGGCCTCGAATGGTCTATAATAAAAAATTGCATACCTAATCTTACCACGTGTGAAATATATTTATAGTTACAACTAAAATATAATGTAACCATATACAATCTGCAACTTTACATCGCCGTGATATGTAATTACGACTAGTATACAATTTAATTTAATTTATACCTAATTAATTTTTATTTTCAAAGCTATTTTTAAAAAAAAATTTATATTTGGAACCAACATTCTAATTTTTTATATTTCTGATTCGAGTCTCGGGGGCCCCCTAAAATATGGGCCCTGGTTAAAATATTGTATACGGTAATAATATTATAGTTCTAAATACTGTTGGTCTTATAATTAAATATATACCTAGGTAGGTAATTAACTATAAAATCAATTCATTTAATTGCTAATAATAATATATTATTATTATTTATTATTTAATAATATTATACTATTAATATAAATATAAAATATGAATCAATGGTTATATATTATACCAGATTATCTAGGGATTAATATTAATTATTATTTATTATTATTATATTTCATGGAGGACTATTCCCTAGTTTACACATTACACCCCTGCGCACGCTCCACGCTGACAAGTGATATTGATGATCGATCATATAATAAATATATTATTGGTACATGCCTATAATAAACACAATATAGTTATAACTGTCATCTGTACTCATAATATATTAATATATATATATATATATATATATATATAAACTATTAATTAATTTTGTTGATCATTTTAATACAAATTAATAATATGTTATTTTTGTTATAAGTTAATTAAGATATTTCCGCAAATAGCAATATTTTGAACGGTCAACTGATAAAAACTGATGTTTAATTAAAATATATTTATGAATATATAATTTAGATATTTTAATTTTCAAAATATAGGTACTGTTTATATTTATAGGTATGTAATACAATTAAGTTTATAGTTTATAATATAAATAATATTTTTTTTTTTTATATTATAGTTGATGTACTATGTCATTTAATCATTTTAAATAACACTATTTTTCACACATAGAAATTATTATTTTTATTTTTACAATTTGATTTACACGCGCACTTAAAAAAACCATGTCTACTTCCAGTTGACGTTTAGTTATGTTTAGACGAAAAAATCCAATGATATAATATAATATATAGGTACGGTATTTACACGTCATGTTCTGAGTTCAATACGATAATAATTTAATTGAACCATTAAACCATTTTTACACAATATGTATTTTAACTTAATAATAAATATATATAGGTATACCTGTATGTGTATGTGTATTGTTTAAAAATGCACAGAACGAGCAAAAGTTCGCTTATAGTTAATATTATAGTAATAATGTAATATCTATATTTTCGTTTAAATAAATATAGAGAAAATTGTGTAGGTTAGTTAATATCCAATAATGTATTATTATATGATGTGATATGATATGATCTAAAAAACTGTTTGAAGGTTTGGTATTTTTAAATGTCCTGCAAGGAGATTATCTAGAGGTCAGCATTTTTCTTCCCTGTAATATAAAATTATAAGAAACTAAAATCAGATTTAGGGCTTTATATAGGTAGCTACCGCTATCTTTAATACGAGTATAAATAATAATTATTATATAATATTATTAGAATTAGAAATGTTGTAGATTTAAAATCCATCGGTTAGATTAGGGAAATCCTGTAGGATTTTTTTTTATACGCGTGTTTTGAAATTTGAACATAATTTGAATTATATTTTGCAAATAAAACATTAAAATTTATACGACCCATTATATTATTTTTATTATGAAATTGTATGTATAAGAGTCTGTTTTATAATAATTATTTTCGTGTATTTTTTTCAAATAATAAAGCGATTATCACAAGAAGGACGCAAAGTATATTTTATAATAGGTTTGCCGATTACAGTCATTTTAAATTAAATACATAATATTATTATGTAATATAAATCCGAATAATGCGTATTATACAAAAAACGAAATATTCTAATTAGTAATTAATCGTCAAACTTATCAGGGCCTGATTTACGCATACCTATGCAAATAGTGCACAACTGAGCAGAAGCATCATATACCGAATCCCAAATTCTTAGGGTCCCTTCCAATTTTGTACTTGTATACCGAAAAAAAAGCTATTTTTATAGTATGATTGAGTATTTAATGAGCAATAATATTGTGGAACGGATTGTAAAAATATTTATTTATATTCCTTATCATATATATGCGTATTGCGTATGAATTGTTTATACTTTATGAAATGTTTATGCCATGATGTATTTGGATATTTATTCACGATTAAAATATGTATACGGATATTATTCACGATTAAACTATGTACGGATTAAACTTTTAATTTAATTCTCATTAAGTATAGGTAGATGATATTAATATTTATTTTTTCATTCGATTAACATTGTTAATAATAATTGAAAAGTGTCTATAAAGTTATAAATTATAATATAGGTATAGTACACAGGGGGTCTCTATATTTCTTTAAATAATTCGGGACCAAAGACTTATAAATTATAATAATTCCGACGGGAAAAGGATTGTTACCTGAAACCCCTCGCAGGATAACGCGCCTCTTATTAAATCTCTTTAATCCTCATTCAGGATTCTAGTAATACCAATAAACGATATATTATGTTATTTTATGTAAATATTTTAATATATTATACTCGTATTTACGTTATTATTATTATTATTATTATTATTATTATTATTATTATTATTATTATTATTATTATTATTATTATTATTATTATTATTATTAT